>JAYKAV010000789.1:351657-668935 GCA_035582835.1 Phoebastria nigripes | reverse complement strand
ACTTTTTTTTTTTTTTTATTACATTTTAACCTATGTACAGAAACAGAGGGCTCCCTCCCCTCTTGGAGAGCAGTCACCGTGTCTCATGCCCGTGGCATCTCGAGGCTCAGAGGGGCCGAAGCAAGAAGGTGCGGGAGGCCCGGAGAGCTCGGGACAGAGGCAGCTGCTGAGGTGGCCAGAGCCAAAGCCACTAACACTGCAGTTTGCGGATGCTGCGGGAGAACCGCTTGAAAGCCCGCTGCCCTTTCTGCCACCGCTTCAGCGAGGTGATCACCAGTTCCCCAGCTTGCTTCTGCCCCATCACCAAGTAGGGGACGTTGATGTCATTCATCTCGTCGCAGGTACACTGGAGGCCACCTTTGAGCCAGAGCACGATCTTCCTCAGATCCCTTTCCGTCAGCCCATTCAGCTTGTAGATGGTTTTGCTCTTTGTTTCGGGGGTGATCTTGGTATCCCCATTGATGTAGGCAATCTCCTTCACTTTTATCTTCAAGGCTAATACAGTGAGGGGAGGGGGAAGTGGGGAGAGGGAGAGAGATTGAGAGGTTTTTTCCCATTAGTGCACATAAAGAGGATCTGGGGAGGGAGGTGCTCTATTGCTAATTAAACTGTCAGGGCTGACAGAAGAGGCAGCAGGTGGCTCCATTTCTAAAGCCACAAAGGGCATGCAAGTCATTTCAGTTTGAATCAACCTTAGGGTTGAGGTTTTTTGGGTTTCTTTTCTCCTCTCCCTCCTCCCCCTCTTTTTCCTTCCTTTCTAAATTAATATTTTCTCCAGCTTTTCTCCTGTTTGCAAACAGAGAGAGGGCAGGTTTGCTACATTAAGCAGCGCTCTGGTTTTTGCTGGGAGAGGACAGCCTTCCTGAAACTAGAGTTTGAAGGGGAGGTGGGGAGGTGAGTACCTAGACCTAATCTGAAACCTGATCTCTGCTGCGGCTGAAAACTTCTAAACTTAATTTATTAGGCTGGAGAGGATTTTAGGCAAACCTGTAAGGAAATGATATTTCACATGCATTGTTGTTTTGAAAGAATAGATCCTGTGGAAGGCAAATTGGTCCAACAGCTGCATTCGATTTGGTAAAATAACTAGGAGGGGGATACAGGGCTCTGTAAGAATCTGTGGGGCATGTTTAGCTTTAGGAGGATTTATCTGAGTGCAATTTGCCAGGCCAAAGCTATTGGTTGTTTTAGCAATTATGTCCCACAGTCATAGTTTCATGTTTTGGGTGGTGGTTTTTTTTTTTAAAGAAGGACATTTGAATTGTTGTAGATATACTACAGATCTGTTTCCAGGTATAAACATTGACCTATTATAAAAGGATTCCCCTCCTTATTCCCTTTTTCTCTTGAAATGCTAATCTGTGGATAATGTGCTGTTCAGTTGTCTGTGTCGAAGGGGCTTTCTTGTCCTCTTCTAACCCCAGATCTTCCCCTTAAGTTTATATCCCCAATTGTCTGTGCATTACCTTCTCTGTCAAATGATACATAGAGCTTCGTTCTTAATCTGCGGAGAGAGTCTTTCTTACGATACGTGAGATTGGTCATGCGGCTCTTTCTCATACGTCTAAATGAAGCTTTGCTCTACTTCTCCCCAGGCAATAGTCTGGATGAAAGATTCTTTTTTTCTTTTTTTCATTTTACTTTCTATTCGGCTTGCCAGCAACATCCTCATAAAAGAGCACTACTTCGAAACAGCAAACAGAAAAGGACTATAAAAAGGGCCACTTTTTATTCTGAGGTGAAATTTTGTGTTTCAGGACCGAACGGTCAGACGGGTCCATCTGCAGATAAGACAAAGCCCTGCCTTTATTCAGGCACATCTCTCTCACATTCCACTGGGAGTTTTACCTGATCCTCAACTCTCAAGTTTCAACCAAGAGGGCTCTGCTTCCACTTACCAAAGTCATTTTTGCAGAGGTTTTCCACGATGTCGTTATCGTCTTCATTTTTGTTTTTGCAGGCATCGCAGACCTTGGGTGCTGGAAATGCAAGCGACAGTCCCCGTCAGGCTCGGGGAGAAAGGAACAGCAGGTGGCGTTGGGAACCCTTTGGGAGACGCCGGTTTTCCATCCCTCGATGGACGGACTGACCCCTGCGCCTTCTGCCCCCCAGCCCGGGCGCTGCCCGAGCACTTTGACGTGTCTTACCTTGCTGCAGACCCGCTGGAGGGGGGCACGGTGTGCTTTTAAGGTCACACCTAAACCAAAAGTTGGTTTTTTTTTTTTTTACGGGGGAAAGAGTAAAGAGAGGTGGGGACACGACACAAAACACCCCAACCCCGCGCTTCAGCGATGATCTTTGCAGAGGGAGGGTGTCCCTTTGGCAGCCGCGCGGCTCGAGTCTGGGGTCCCGACCTTTCCTTTGGGGACGGGGACGGGCAAAGGTCGGGGGCTGCGGGCCGATGCCAGTTCCCCGACGGTGCCTGCAGTTTCCCCGGTCTCCTCGGAAAAGCCTCCTTGAGCATGATCTGCGGCCCCCTCCCCAGTCCCCCCCGCCCCGCAGCACCGGGCGGGAGACGCCTCCGCTCCCCTGCAGAAAGCTGGGGAGGGACCCCGCTGTCGGGGCGGCTCATCGGGGGGCAGATGCTGCCGGCCCGGGGGCAGCCCGGCGGCTCCCTCTTACCTTCCCTGGTGACCGGGAGGATGTGGTCGCTGCTGGCCAGCGGGATGCAGAGGTCATTGTCCTTGGGGAAGCGGCTGCAGTCCAGCATGTCGGGCCAGGGGAAGCCGAAGGCGGACATCACCGGGGCGCAGCTCTCCTTCACCTCCTCGCAGAGCGAGTGGCAGGGCTGGATGATCTCGTCCAGGTCGTCGATGCAGACAGGGGCGAAGAGGGAGCAGAGGAACTTCCTGGTGTCGGGATGGCACTGCTTCTGCACCAGCGGGATCCAGGTGGAGGCCTGCTCCAGCACCTCCTGCACCGTCTCATGCCCCAGCAGGTTGGGCAGCCGCATGCTCTGGTACTCGATGCCCCGGCACAGCAGCATCGGGGCGGGGATGGGCTTGCAGTTGGAGCGCTTGTAGGAGAAGTCGGGCTCCCCGAAGGGGAAGAGCCCGGCGGCCGAGCCCATGCACTGGGACGCCAGCAGGAGCAGGGCGCAGAGGCGGCGCTGCATTTTGGGGCGCGGAGGAGGGGGGGGGGCTGGCGAGAGGCTTGGGGGGCCGGGGTGGCGGGGCGCGGAGCGGGCGGCGCGCCGCTGCCCTCAGCCGCAGGCAGCGTCCCCCAGCCCGGGCTCCTGCCTGCCAGACGGGGACGGAGGGTCTGAGCGAGATGCGGGGGCAAACGGGAGTTTTCTGGATTTTTTTGTATGCAAATAGCAGGGGGAGCGGGGGCTGGGAGGAGCCTGGTGACAGCCATCCAGAAAGGATTGGTCACTACTTTCTCGGTCTGCTTTTGCTCAGGGGGATTGTCTTTTGGCAGGAAATCCTTGCAAGAAACGTTACCGTGCGAGCACGGGGAAGGGGGGAAAGATCCCCGCGAACAAAGAGCCACGAAAGCCCGAGGAGCTCCTCGGCCGGGCAGGGGGAGAGGGGCCGCTCTCAGGCCGCGGGTAGCTGGAGGTGAGCTTTGCAGCTAACACAGCTACTGCGAAGCGGCGGGACCCCCCTCTCCCCCCGSCCCCCCGTGCCCACGTTTGGTGCTTCCCCTGCCAGCGGATGCATGATGTGGCCGGGCCGGTTCCCCAAGCAGGGGGCGAGGCTGTCTGCTCCCTCAGCCCCCGGGGGGTGTCTGGCACCTCCGCCCCCTACCCGCGATGCTGGCAGGGCTCGGTCCGGCGCTGGACCCGCGGGCAGCGGCTGGAGGCTGCCGGCTCTCCCGGCCCCCCTCCGGCTCGGCAGCGCCCAGCCGCCGGGGGCTGCCCTACGGGGCCCTCCTCCTGTCCCCCCGGCCTCTCTTGGCCCTGGCTCTCCCCTGCGAGGAGCGGGGGGCTGCAGTGGACCCCGGCCCTACAGCCCCCGGATGGCCCCTGACCGCCAAAGGGGGTTTTCCCCGGGTGGGAGCATCCAAGTGTTTTTGAAATACCGTCACCTGGCACGTTTTTCTGCGGCTAAAAGCGTGGGCCTGGCTCTGTGCAGCGTAGGCACGTCCCTTTCCCTTCACTCCTGTCTTCACCTAGAAACTCCCGTAAAGAATTATGATTTACTGCAAAGGGGAAGACAACAGGCAAGGCACTGGGATCACAACGCAGCTTCAGAGCAATTTGGATATTTCTTGGATTTTTTAGTAATATTATTTATGGGATTATTATTGAAAAGAGTATGCCTGTGTAGTATCATTTTGTGGTAAACCACATTCATTAATCAGCTACTGACTATATCTCCTTATAAAGCTGTTTTATGGGAAGCTACCCTTAGCCATGATGACTTCTGTAAATTGCAGGATCCCTGTATGTCCAGCATCCAGACTGGGCTTCCTGGAGGTCTGGGTCGCTGCTTGTGGCATAGGAAAGAGATGGGACCTGCAGCATCTCCCTGGGGAAGGCACAGGGCTGCTGTGCTGGAGTGGCCGCAGTGCTGCCCCAGATGGGCTGTTGTCATGCACTGAAGCCAGTGCCAGTTCCTTCAGAGGAGGTTTCAAGACCCTTTCCAGTGGGCCATGCTTATGGATGTAATCTCCCTGCAGGCCAGCTTCTCTCTTACTTAAAGTTGTTTCATACCTGGAAAATAAATGTCCTGAATGTCTAATATCACTTGTGGAAGGGCTTGAAAGTAGTTTATTTCTTACAGCTCCACATATTCTTGCCATTTATTATCTGTGTCCAACTCATTCCTTTCAACAATAAATCTGTAAGCTCTTGGCCTCAGTCGGCTTCCATGGAACTGAGCCCCATCGATGACTTATGGTGCCCATTTTAAGCCCGTTTTGCCAAGTCCTCAGGATTGCCAGAGGCTGTAGCTGTTGCCACTTGCAGGAGACATCACTTCCAGCTCCCAGTGCTGGTCCCAGTGGCCTCTGTCCCCAAACTCCTCTTCAGTGGAAGGGGACCTACCAGCACATTTGCTCTTACCCTGAGCAGCCGGGCTGTTCACCAGGTCTTTGTAAAATGGACAAGTTCGTGGTTTGTTTTTCTCTCTCCTTTTTTCACTGCTTCTCATTTTTTGGAGTCATTGTCATCCCTTCAGGTGGATCTCAGCATGATCAGAAGACAGTTTGCCTGCTCCATAAATTCCCGGTAGCCCCGTACACTGCTTTCCACGGACCCAGCCAGCTGGGCTGTGTGGAAGCAAGGACCYGAATCTGAACAGACTCTGTTTAGGCTAGAGATAATAACCATTTTTTGCAGGGGAGGATGAGACATTTCCGACAGAAATCTACTAATTTTTTTCACCAGAAATGTTTGCTTGTTTGTTTCCAACCCACAGGAAATAAGGAGGAAAAACACACTTTTTCCTGGATTAAGCTTTGATTTGAAATGAGGCTTTATGAGACCTTGCTATTTCCATTTTTAATCACCCTTGGCGAACTCGTTTACTATAAATTTGAAACGATCTGAGATCATGTAAACAAAACCAGCCCAAGCCTCCAGCCCCAAGCAATCACGACTGCCCTCGCTCTGATCCCTTGCAGGGGAAAGTGCCGGAGCGCGAGGCTGCCATCGGCGTTCCTCGCTGTAAACTCGGGTATGGCTTTCCTGGCCTGTGGACCTGAATGCTGTTTGCAGTTGTTATGGTTTAGCAGGGCCTGTACACTGATGCGGGCTGGGTGTGAGCTGCACGGAGGGGCTGCTGCGGCCAGGAAACCTGCTGCTGTTGCAGGGTCCAGATGATTTTCATGCTAAATGCTCAAAGTCTAGCAAAGCCTAAGCAGGAACAGCAGCTTTGGGTGTCCGTGCCAGTGTGTTCAAGGGGTAATGGGGGTGGAGGAGGAGACACTCGTGGGGCCATCTCTATGGGGGATGTCGGGGGTCCCTGCGGTCTTGGGTGGCTGCTGAGGGCAGGGAGACCTTGCAGCCTTGCCTTCCCGGGCCGGCCCCGCTTCGCTTGCATTGCCTTTTGGGAGGGACGGGGCTGGCTCTGAAAGGCGGGTCTGGGCAGCGTTTGGGGAGCGGGGTTGTGTTTCGGGCTGCCCCTGGTGCCGTTGCCTTCCCCGGCTGCCAGGGCACACGTCGGGGCCGGGGGCACACCGCACGGCCCGGGAGCATCCCCGGGGGGGGTCTCCCCGTCGGGGCCGGGGCCGGTCCGGGGGGGTGGGGGTGTCCCGCTGCACGCGCTCAGGCCAGTAAACAGCCACTGTTTCACGCTTAATTGGGAATGAAACTAATGAGCTCTTTACGGCCGTTGGCGGTTTAAGCCCCCCGGACCCCCGCCCGGCGGGCAGCCTCCGGCGGTGGCCGCTGCCCGGCCCGCCCCGGCCCTTTAAGCGTAGGCGCGGCTGCCCGCCGCGGGCTGGCGTCCCGGCCTGCAGCCGCCCGGGAAGGCAGGGCCGGGGGCTGGGGAGCAGAGCCGGCGCCTGGGGGGGAGGGCCCGCTCTCCCCGGAGCTTGCAGCCGCCAGGTAAGGGTGCTGAGACACACCCCCCGCCCCGGGAAAAGAGGGGAGCTGGAGGGTTTGGGCACCCTCCCGGATAAAGCCCTGAGCGACCTGGTCCGACCCGGGGGGGGGCAAGCAGGACAGCACTCTTAAAATACAATGATGTTTTAAGGTACGTTTTTATTGTTTTAAAGGGAGCATAGGCTTTTCAGCTCCCATAAATTCATCAAGTGGCATGGACAGTTAAGCTGCTCTAAAACCCTGAAAGTAGCATAAGCGTTTAAGCCACCTTAGATGCTTAAAGCAATATAAGCTGTTAAAATGCCTTTAATCCTTAAGTGCTTAAGTCACCTTAAATCTTGGGAGTTAGGTGAGAGAATGAGCTGTCTGGAAAAAAAGACCCCAACCCCAGTCCTCTTCCCCCCTGCCCCCCTCAAAAACCTCAGTAAATGTTACCTGATGGATGGTGGTGAAAATGAATGAACTGTGGGGAAAATGACTCGAGTCCTTGGTGCTTGCAGGGAGTTAAGAGTAGCACTGTGTTCTAAAGAGTGTGCCTGCTCTGTGCCATCTACGTTAAAGCCATGGTGCTGCTTCCTCTTGCTCTCAAGCCTTGGTGTGAACTCAGATCTTCTGTACCTTTTCCTGACCAGTCCTGGAAGCTGAGAAGTGGAAAAGGGAAAATACATTGGCACTTGCCTGTCTGCTAAAGAGTGGGCAAGACTTGCTTCAACACAGGCAGCAATAAATACTATCAATTTGTTAATCTGTCTGTTGCATATTTTTCCAAATCCTCTTCCTTGAGATCACTTAGTCCCTTACTTGGCTATGTACTGTATGTGGGGGCCTCTTTGCACCCCACCCCTCCAGACCCTATGACCCATTGAGGTGCTTTGCTGATGTGATGAGCTTCAGGTGAAAGCCACCACCACTGATGGCTTCCCCAGCCTGACCCCCATATTCCTTTGTCACTGACCTGCAGGCAGCATCACGCTTTTTGGTTGCAGAATTGTGGGATAACTGTGGCTGGAGGAGACCACAGGAGACCATCTAGTCCAACCTACGCTCCAGGAGTGCAGCTAGGTGGCTTGCAGCCTTACCCAGCCGAGCCCTCGCTGGGGTGACTGCATGCTTACCTGGGACCTGGAAGGCTCGATTCAGGGCTGTGTCACAACCTCCCTCCCCTTCCTGGAGAAAACTCTGAGCTTTCAGCCCCTGGGCAGCCCTGCAGGTTGGTTTCCCACTGTGGAAGATAGGAAGACCAGGATGGGTTATCGGCCACACTGAGAGAAGTGATTTGCAGAGGGAGGCATGCACCTGTGGAAGGCAGCCAAGCCTTACCCAGCACGAAGCACCCACCTTTCCCAAGTGGCTAGATGCTGCTTTCACCCCTGAAGGGGGTCCAGCCCCTGGCCACTCGCTGGTGGGAGTAGCCAGGCCAAGCAGGTTAGGGAGATGCTGACCTCAGGGGCTCTGTAAGCATAAACTTGGGGCTTGAGGAATTACCCTTTGGTTAGTACTGTTGCAGAGGAAGGAGAAAGCTGTGGCTTTTTAGCTCATTCTCTTCAGCCCATAAAATGGCAGTGGTGAGGACAAAACTGGTTTTCTCCCCATGATGAAAAAAATCTGATGAAAATGTCTGCTTTCCTTTAAAAACAGGCTCCAGCATCACACTACCAAAATATTATTACTATTTGAATCTCACAATTGCATTTGATAGGAAAAAAAATAGGATTGCCCAGGTTTTGACGGGAGGCAGCTCAGCAACAGATCCCTCCTGACTCTGTTTCGGTGGCTGATAAGGTGGAATTTAACATTTTCCAGATCCGGGACTGGGCAGCGGTCTTGTTTTCTGTTACCACAACATTTAAAAGCTCCATTGTCAAAAAATGCATGTGCTGTAGATATATCGTCCTCCCCCCTCCCTGTTCTGAAAGGAACCCTAAAAAATCATTTATCCTTTTTTGCTTTCCATTTGCAACGCTCACTGAAACGCAGCACCAAACGCCTGGTGCGAGCGAGTGGTTCATGCTTGCAGGGTGCTGAGCGTGTGCCTGAGCGGCATAGGGTGCTGCTCAGGGGGAAAAATCATCTTCGGGCTATGGAAGAAGAACCTCTTGGTGGCGCTTGTGTACACCATGTCGTTTTTTTCTTTGCCCAGCGACACCGGGTATCGATCTTCCGATGCGCTGTATTTCTGCTCGCTGCCGTTCTCCAGAAACGCTGCGTTCGGGGACTGAAACTCTAGACCACCTTTAATCAGGGTTTGATGTCACGAAGGGGAAAGATCAAACTGGGGCTGATTACTTTCAAATGGAAACAAAACCAAGTCACAAGGAGTTTTCCAGGGTTTTTTATTTTTATTTTAGTGGTCATTCCCCCAATAGTTTCCCTGCATTTAGTATCTTAAAATTTTCAGGCAAGTTTTTCCAATTTGGAATGTTTTCCATAGGAACATGATTAAATATTATTCCAAGCCTCTGTTTTTTAATGTTGCATTGTACTTTCCTCAGTTTATATTAAATGGTAAATATAGGTGCTTGGATGCTGTATTACACATACACACACACATGTGTATGTATATAAATCTAGATTTATTTGCATGCTAGTGCTTTAGCAAGCTATGATCCTTCAAATTTATCTGACATACATCTATATCTGGCTACAGTTTTTGTCATGGTGAGCATTTTTGCTCATGCAGAATGTCTGTTTGCGATTACCGCTCCCTTCATTATCTATTTAATCTAAGTGCTGGATGACAATTAAAGATAGCAGAGACCATGCCCTAGAGGACTACAATTGCATGGTACCTGGTGTTCCTAGTGTATTTTATTTAAAAAGCTATAATGTAATATATCTTTCCTTTCTTCCCCCCAGCCGTTATTTGCAGCCTGGTAGTAGTAGCAAGCACCTTGAGCAGAGAGCGGGGCCCCGCTGTGTGAGTCATAGAGAAAGACAGGGTGCTTATGCCGAGGGGTTTGGGCTCTGGGTAGGGCACGGATGCTGCAGAAGGGAATAAAGGAGAATTGCTGCCTCCGCCTGGGCAGGGTGGCATGGGGCAGGAATACCGCCATCCTTGGCCACAGCGAGAATTTTGTGGTTGTTGCCAGTCATGAGGGCAAATTAGCTCCAAATTTTACTCCCCAAATCAGGACTTAGGCAGGCTTCAGCCATCTGCATCCAAAGTTGCCGTAGTACTTCCCCTGATGAGTGGCCAAAGCTGTGGACGTGTGGTGAGCTTTGGTGTGGGTCTACATGCTGTGGGGTCACGTAGTTCTGCCAATGTGTGGGCAAAAAATAGCCACCCCTCTGCTGCTGCGGTGCTTAACAGAGAAAACGACTATAATGTGTGTGAAAGAGAGGCAGGTATAGAAACTCATTTTCAGAACCAATTGCTACTTTTAGGGGAGTGGTCAGGTTTGCAGGTAGATAGCTAGTCTAATGGCCTCAAGGTTTGGACACAGGTTACTTGTCGAGAGAAATTATTTTTAAATAATAATTTGTAGTAAAACATTTTTTAAAAAGTAAAATCAAGAGAACCTGTTGTCCAAAGCTGTGCTATTTAAAACTTTATTAAACCTGATTTAAAATAAAGCAATGAAACAATCAGATCAATCTGACATCATGATCAAATCAACAAATTAGTCTCTGTATTGGAGTTAAACTACAAAGTGATTTAAATAATCAAACTAGTAGGCACATAATCAGTAATTAAAATATATTTGCAGACTATAAAGTTGGTATTTCCAAATATTAAAAACATCCAGATGTTTAAGGCCAGTTCTGAAGAAGCTGACCCAGAAGCAGTTTGGGTGAGATGGCTTACGATGGTTTTACATCTGCAGTTTTCAGGAAGTTCAGAAATGACTGAAAAAAGCAGCAACAACAGTCACTTAACATGTATTCATCAGCAAGGAATATATTCAAACTTTTGGTCATCATCTCCCATTTTTTCCTTCCTCTACTGTTCTCCTGCTTTCAAACTAGAAATTTATGGTTTTACCTTCCTGAACTTGACACAAAAAAGTAAACCTGGAGAGCCTCATAAAGAAACCCCTGTCTGAAATACATTTTAAACACGGTCTTCTTCCCCACGTGTACTTTTTCTTTCTCAGTGCATGCAAATGCTTACATGTAACATAGGCAGAGGTAAGTTTTAGAACCACCCGGTACATTTATTTATTACTTTGGGTTTTTACATACCTTTACTTATTATTTTGTTTCTATTATTTCCAATATTCTCAGCTCTCTGTTGTCTGTGTGACTAATCCATCTCTGCCCAGATGCAGATTTCCTCACAACATTTTTCCAACCCGAGGCTTGGTTTGATCAAGTTTCAACCCTACCTAGTAGTGCTCGGTCTAGTAGTTAACATTTATATTCTGCAGGCTGCTTGGGTCAGGGCCTTAGGGCTCAGCACTCTACTAGCCGTGATGACTCTGCCCAAATGGTTTGTGAGCTGAACCACGAACCATCGTGGCTGAGGTGGTAGCTGGGAAGGGCTGTGGGTGAGGCAGGGTAACAGCATGCTGAGGAAGGCTGCAATTCCTTGCCATGCACCGGCCTGACTTCTTTGTCTGCAGAAAAAGAGACTGCTGTCCCACCCCAGAGCTCATCGTGGCTTTGTGGAGGTAGAAACCCTGCTCCTGACAGAAGGGGCACTTCTGTGTGAGTTAGCGGGGCTGTTCAGGCATGGCATTTATACTGCAGCAAGGGAGGTGTGATGTAGATATCAGGAAAAAGCATTGTTGCACTTTTCTCCTATCTCATTATCTTAATTTCCTTTCTTGAGAAGGAAATTAAGCTGCTAGAGCAGCAGCTTTGCTAGACAGAAAGCTTGCTTGCCAGTTCTATTGTGGACCTTTATTCAGATACTCTTGTATGTTTTTTATATGATACAAAAGTGCTGCAGGCTGAAACCTGACAGTGAATTAAACCTAGCCAACGGATCTGACCTTGGGATCCAAGCCGTTGATGYTTGGTCTTCTGGTCTGGATGAAAAACTCTGCTAGTTTTGAGGGAATTGAGTGTCTTGCAACCCATGTTCCCAACTGATATGTAGCTGGCTTGATTGACCCCCTCCAGGGAAAATTCAGATTCAAATTCTCCAGTTTACTTGTGTAATTTTTTTTTCCCATAAGGTTTCAGGGCAAACAAGGTTTGTTTAGTCCCTGTAAGTAAAGTTGTAGCAGAGAGTGTGTTAGGGTCAGCTTAGAATTAATATTTACACCTGTGAGTAACTGGTGAAATGATGTTGTTTTGAGTAGTTCTATAAACATTGCAAATAAAGGTACTGTGGTTTACAGATGTGTATCCTTTGCTACTTAATAACGTATAGAGTTACACATTTGGAGCTTGAAAGTGTTCACACTGAAAAAGATGAACAAATCTGGTTCGGCACAAGTTGTATTGAAAATGATGCTTCAAATATCAGAATAAACCCATAAGAACAGTAATATTAGGTGAGATCAGGGTTTCCCTTTAACCCAGTATTCTGTCACCCATGTTTTGTTCTTTTTTCCTTTCTTTCCCTAAGGGCAATAGGCCTCTGTGGACATTTGGATTTCACCTGGTGCTGTGTTGCACAGTCAGCCGGGGTGTGCCCTTAATAAGAGTGGCTAATTCAGGGGTCGGGTCATTAGCCAGCTGGAGAGTTAGAGCATCTTACACGGTCAAGCGTGCAAACAGCTGCCCTTCCCTCCTCCCAGCTTTGAGCTTTTGTACATGCTGAGAGACCTTATGTATGCAGCAGTTTTCTGACAAAAGTCACTTGCTGGTCAGGCTAGCCCCAAATCCATGGAGAGCCTTCCTAGGGCATCAGCCTTCCCCACCCCAGGGAAAGATCGGGCACGTGATGTCCCTCAGGTGGTGAAGGTGTCCTGCACAGTCCTCTGCTTGATGAGGAGCTTGCAAGCGCAATCTACCGTGCTCCAAGTGCACATCCCCTCCTAATTATTTCCAGTGACGGGGTCAGCGACCTCGCCCTGCTGTTACATCATCTAATTGACCATCTTAACGGGGACGTTTCTCTTCTGCCTAGTTCAAAAAGGACCTCCTGACAGTTCCCAGGGAACCTCTCTCCCTTCCCCAGCAGCTCCCACCCGCCGAAGGCCTCAGTGGCCCACCTCCCTGTGTGATTCGGGATTCCTTCCTCTGCTTTGTGTCACCGGCCACGGGCGGGTTACAGCACTGTTAACCTCCCCCTTTTACTATAGAAATATCATCTTCTAGCAGTGGCTACTAAAATCCAGAGTGCTGTGGTCCAAATGGGAAAAAAAATGAGGAGGGGAACCTTAGGGGAATTCGGGCCCCAGTGAGGGGTGGTGTTGGTTAATGTCAGCCTTGGCTCCTGTGCTTGCACCGAGTGTGCTTCGGCACTAAAGATGACCTGGTTGTGGTTCACCTGAGATGTAATTAGCCCGCTAAGTGATTGGAAAGATGGCAGAAATGTGTGACATCTGCGTATCTGGGTCTGTAACTGCAGTTCCCACATGAAGATGTGCCAGCCTCTGCCCAGATTTGGGGATTAAGGCGTAGCTCTACACGGGGGACAGGGAAGAGTCCAATTCACATAGAAAATTACTTTTGTTCTTTGGCCATATGCTGGTCTCCATATCTGCCCTGAGTTCCTGAGGAGGGCTTTTGCATTAGATCTGTGTTGCCTGGTGTAATTGTACTTGTACTGGTTATTTTAATATCCTTCTTACTCATGGTCTGGGTGGGACCGGCAAGACTGAAAGGAATCTGTGTAGCTCTTCTGACTGCAAAGGGAAAATAATCGGGCTTTAAAAAGTAATCTCATTGGATATAATCATCTGTGCTTTTGAACTGTTTTGACAACAAATTTCCCCCCTTTGCTATCTACCAGCATTCCAGACGCAAATAAACTCGCTCCTGCTCGCTAAAAACCAGAGCAGCTCTGCAGCACATATTTCATTAAGGGGAAGGCAGGGAATAGGTAAAAAAAAAAAAACTAGTAGAAATAAATATGTATTATGGTGTTCAAAGCATTCTTTTTTTCCCTTGAAGTATTTCTTAGACCAATTATGTGAGAAATTCATTATATGTGAGGATTTTGTAATAGCAAAGTGAATTAGCTGTTTGCAGACCTGCTACCCTCTGTAAATGGGAACATGCCATATGACAGTGGGCCAGATTTTACTGTTCTAGGCATTACTGATATAGCTGTTTATTCTCCGAGCCTGGAAGAGATCCAGCAGGATTTAGTTTTATGAGGTTTAATGTAAAGGTGTTGTATTTCATGAGATGAAATCATAACACAGTGGGTTTGCAAGAATTCTGAAAGATTATTTTTTCAGAGTGTTGGCAAGCATAGTTCTCCTGTGAATTACGTGTCTAAAAGAGAAATATAGATCTTCTTTCATTGGGTTGAAATGATAACTAATCCTTAATCCTTCCTAGATGGCCTGTGTCATTAATGCTGCCTGTGCATTTAGAATGTGTGCAGGTAACAGCTTTAATTCTGTAACATTATGCAATGCGCAGCTGTGCCTATAGCCATAGGAGCTAGCCACATATTTGAAACGCCTGCTGTTATTTTTGGGATATGTCTCTGAATTTTGTTTTTTTTTTTTTTGTTCTAGACCTCTTGATTTTGTGAAGAAGAGAGAAAAGCATCTGGCATCTCTGACCTATTTATAGTTGTAGAAAATCTATTAACATTATTAACTGTATCTGCAATATGTCCATGAATACTTATCTTATGCTTGAGCAGAAGATTTTCCTTTGACTATTTGATTGTGGAGAATGATGACTATCGAGCAGTTTCTTGAGGTTTCCCTTCATATGTTGCCTCATACATTAAGCAGATGAGATCGCACTGATTTAACAGTGTCAATTCCCAGCTACTTTTCTCTGCTTTACAGCAATGTGTGCATATGCTCCCTCTTTAACTTGCCTTGTTCTGGGAAAGCAGAGGGGTGGCTCTATGAGAGAGACACAGGGCTGGGAAAAACCTGCCTTCTGTTTTCAACTTTGCTTAATTCAGTGTGATGATTGTGAACAAATCGTTGCATCTCTCTGTATATGTTTTGTTTTCTAGTAAAGGGGGTTGTCAGAGTCAATTCACTAATACCCATATGGCACCCCAAGGCCCTTTGAGTCTCCTGCAGCACTGAGCTCTAGAATTATTATTATTATTATTATTATTACTGTTATTGTTATTATTATTATTATTTACCCCAGCATGCGGGGACACTCAGCCCTGTTACCAGTCTAAGCAAGGCTTGGGTTTGGCTGGACAAACTTCACAGATAAAGCAAAAACCCTCAGTTGTGCCCTTTTAGGACAATATGTCTTCTGCTTATGAGGGAAGTTTGCACCTTGCTGCTTACAGTTCATTGATTTTAAACATACTCAGATTTTTGTGTACGAAGTACATATTTTGTAAGGAGGGGACAAATTCTGACTACTTTACACAGCTCTATTTTTAGGAACTATTTTAGGAACATTTACACCATAATGTATTTGAACCTGGGTCACTCACTGGTAACATCATGCAGTTGGTATTGCACATGGTGAGAAGAGGCAGTGTATCAGTTACTTTCTTGATCCTCATCAGTTACTTTACCCTTTTGTTTATGCTTAAATTGGAGGTGATAGAAATGTGTAGCTATGTGTTACTGTGTTACTTTTTGGGTTAGATTTACATAAATCAAAAAAGGGCCTGACTACTTGTGATGCAGTGGCTGTGGCATGAACAAGGTACAGCTTTTTCCCATCTGTGGGTACCAGATCAGGACTGGTTTTTAAGTTATTCCCTTCCCTAAATTGCCAGTTCATTATGGGTGATGCCATTTAGTATTTACAAACATATTCCTTTGGAGGAGGGGACTTCACGCACTGCGGTCCTCATGTGGTGGCTGGGAGCTTAAGCTCAAAACATCTTCAAGTCAGGCATCCATAAATCAAGTTTGGATATCCCAATTGTGACTTACTGTATATTGATTTCAGCACAATGTGTTCTTAATTATTGGGTGTCCTTTGCAAGTTGCTAGTCCCATAGATGAAGTGGCCAGAAAAAAGAGGATGGGCTTGACTACACATAGATAAGATATTTCTTGTATTAGGTTTTATTTCTCTCATATTCCAGTGAAGAACCATTGCACAGAAACACTTGTGGAAATGTTACAAACTACAAATTAGTATGAAGTAAATAATATGTTTAACTGTGACCCCCTGATCAGGAAGAAGTAGATGAGGCTCTCGGACAGCTGGAAGGAGCCTCATGTTCACAGGCCTTGGTCCTTATGGGAGACTTCAACCACCCCTGTATCTGCTGAAGGGACAACACAGCAGGGCACAAGCAATGTAGGAGGTTTCTGGAGTTCACAGGTGGTAATATCCTGATGCAGGTGACTGAGGAGCCAATGAGGGGAGATGCTCTGCTGGACCTCATACTTGTAAAGAAGAATGGGCTGGCTGGGGAGGTGTAGGTCGGGGGCAGCTTTGGCTGCGGTGACTATGAGATGGTGGAGTTCAGGATCCTGAGAGGAGGTAACAAGGAAAATAGCAGGACCACAGCCCTGGACTTCAGGAGAGAAAACTTGGGCCTGTTCAGGTACTTGCTTGGAAGAACCCCATGGGATATGACCCTGGAGAGAAGCGGGGTCCAGGAGAGCTGGTAATTTTTTTCCAGGATCACCTCCTCCAAGCTCAAGAACGGCCCATCCCAATGAGCAGGAGGTCAAGCAAAGGCAGCAGGAGGCCTGCATTGAAGAACAAGTTGCTTCTGACTAAACTCAAACATAAAAGGCAGCATACAGGAGTGGAAACAGGGACAAGTGACCCAGGAGGCACATAGAGATGCTGTCCAAGCATGCAGGGATGGGGTTAGGAAATCCAAAGCCCACCTGCAGTTGAATCTGACAAGGGACATGAAGGGTAACAAGAAGGGCTTCTACAGGTACATCAGCAATAAAACGAAGACAAGGGAAAATGTGGCTCTGCAGCTGAATGGGGCAGAGGACTTGGTGACAAAGGACACAGAAATGCCTGAGGTACTCAATGCCTTCTTCACCTCGGTCTTCACTGGGGCCAATTCTTTTTAACCTCTTCATTAATAACCTGGACACTGAGGCAGAGTGCACCCTCAGCAAGTTTGAAATAAAGTGTATCATCACCTCAGGTGATGGACGAACGTACTCTTCGCTGGGTAAAAAACTGGCTGGATGGCCGGGCCCAAAGAGTTGGGGTGAATGGAGTTAAATCCAGTTGGTGGCCGGTCACAAGTGGTGTTCCCCAGGGCTCAGTRTTGGGGCCAGTTCTGTTYAATATSTTYATCAATGATCTGGACGAGGGGATTGAGTGCACCCTCAGTAAGTTTGCAGACGACACCAAGCTGGGCAGGAGTGTTGATCTGCTTGAGGGTAGGAAGGCTCTACAGGGGGATCTGGACAGGCTGGATCGATGGGCCGAGGCCAACTGCATGAGGTTCAACAAGGCCAAGTGCCGGGTCCTGCACTTGTGTCACAGCAACCGCATGCAATGCTACAGGCTTGGAGAAGAGCAGCTGGAAAGCTGCCTGGCAGAAAAGGACCTGGGGGTGTTGGGTCAACAACCAGCTGAATATGAGCCGGTGGTGTGCCCAGGTAGCCAAGAAGGCCAGTAACATCCTGGCTTATATCAGAAATAGTGTGGCCAGCAGGACTAGGGAAGTGATCGTCCCCCTGTACTCGGCACTGGTGAGGCCGCACCTCGAATACTGTGTTCAGTTTTGGGCCCCTCACTACAAGACAGACATTGAGGTGCTGGAGTGTGTCCAAAGAAGGGCAACGAAGCTGGTGAAGGGTCTGGAGAACAAACTTTATGAGGAGAGTGGCTGAGGGAACTGGGGTTGTTTAGCCTGGAGAAAAGGAGGCTGAGGGGAGACCTTATCACTCTCTACAACTACCTGACAGGAGGTTGTAGCGAGGTGGGTGTTGGTCTCTTCTCCCAAGTAGCAAGTGATAGGATGAGAGGAAATGGCCTCAAGTTGTGCCACGGGAGGTCTAGGTTGGATATTAGGAAAACTTTCTTCACTGAAAGGGTTGTCAAGCATTCAACCAGGCTGCCCAGGGAAGTGGTTGAGTCACCATCCCTGGAGGTATTTAAAAGATGTGTAGATGTGGTGCTTAGGGACATGGGTTAGTGGTGCACTTGGCCGTGCTAGGTTAATGGTTATACTTGATGATCTTAAGGGTCTTTTCCAACCTAAATGATTCTATGATGCTAAAACTGGGAGGAGTGGTTGATAGATGAGATGGTTGTGCTGCCATTCAAGGGGACCTCGATAAGCTGGATAAATGGGCCATAAGAATCTCATAAAGTCCAGGAAAGCAAAATGCAAAGTCCTGCACCTGAGGAGGAATAACCCCAGGCATCAGTGCATACTGGGGACTGACCATCTGGAAAGCAGCTTGGCAGAGAAGGATCTGGGGGTCCTGGCAGACACCAAGTTGACTATGAGCCAGCAATGCACCCTTGTGGCAAGGAAGACTAACAAGTTTCATGGGCTGCATTAGGAGTGTTGCCAACAGGTCGAGGGAGGTGATCCTTCCCCTCTACTCAGCACTGATGAGGCCACACCTGGAGTGCTGTGTCGAGTTTAGGGCTCCCCAGTACAATAGAGACATGGATGTACCAGAGAGAGTCCAGCAAAGGGCCAGGAAGATGATGAAGGGACTGGAGCATCTCTCCTATGAGGAAGGGCTGAGAGAGCTGGGACTATTCAGCCTGGAGAAGAGAAGGTTCGGGGCAGATCTCATCAATGTGTACAAATTCCTGAAGGGAGGGTGCATAGAGGATGGAGCCAGGCTCTTTCCACTGGTGCCCAGTGATAGGACCAGAGGCAATGGGCACAAACTGAAACACAGGAGGTGCTGTCTGAACATAAAAAGAAACTCTTCTACTGTGAGGGTGACTGAGCACTGGCAGAGGTTGCCCAGAGAGGTTGTGGAGTCTCCATCCTTAGAGATATTAAAAACCTGACTGGGCATGGTCCTGGGCAGCTTGCTCTAGGTGGCCCTGCTTGAGCAGAGAGGTTGGACAAGGTGACCTCCAAAGGTCTCTTTCAACCTCAATCATTCTGTGAGTCAGTGCATTTTTAAAGCCACGAGGAGTATGGCTGCATGGTACAGATGGAGCCAGCAGTACCTCAGGAGAAACTGGTTGTCAGAAATCTAGAGTCACCATTCTTGAGCAGTATAATTGACTGTGGGTTTTGAGGTTTTGGAACACCATGAGTACATGGCTTGTACAGGGCTTGTATTCTGAGAGCACATAAAACATAGCGCTGAGCATCCCCTGGTAAAAATAAAACAATCAAGCTAAAAGCCCGCCTGTCTCATAACAACAACATGACGAAACATGAAATGTTCTTTTCCTTGGAATTCCAATTTTCTATGATTTATTTTGCCAGTCTGTAATCAGAAATAGCTGCTCCATCAAAGTAGGGAATGCAAATAGAGATGAGGTCAGAGTTCGACTCAAAAGTGATGTATGAGCTGGAGTCAAGGAGGAATTCTGAGCTCCCAGAATAGAGAACATGCTGTAAATAATATATTTTCTTCAAGGCGAGAGGAGTTGCAAATACTTCAAATTATGGGTTATAGGGTAAAGTGAAAAGATGATTTCTAGAAGGTAGCCAATGTCAGAGCCGTTATTTATCTCTAGTGGCCATTTAGAACAGCAAGTTGTCGTGGTCTCTTGTTAGTTTTTTCAATTTTCCCTGGTCAGTATACAAGAAGGTAATTAATAATGAAATTAAATTAAAATGAAAGGTGTTAGTTCAGGGTTTTTTTGCTAGTGGGCCTGAGAGGAGAACTTGACTCTGAAAATACTGGGAGGGTACAATAGTTTTCAGAAATTAGATTCCTCTCACAAAAAAATTACTTTTAAAGTATGGAAAAATACTGCAGCTTCATCTACTCTGGAGATGAAATATATAGGGCTTCAGAGGAGATGAAGCCTTCTGATTGTGCTGAATCCAGTCCTTACCCTAACAAATCTTCAGGCCATTTGTTCATACTGCACACTCCAGCCAAATCCCCCGGCTCCCTTGGGTAATGGCACCCTTTGGACACAGTCTGCCATTCGTTAAGCGCTTTGCTGCAAGGAGCCCTTTTTTATTACACTGAATCGCTTAAGCTTTGCTGGAAATCCCAGATTTTGTCTGTGTGCATGTGCATGGATATACTTGCAATAATTCCTGTGTTTAACTGTTCCCCTGTGTGTGTGAACATATGTGTGTATGTGCGTGCTGTGTGCGTATACACGTATTCTGGTTGTCTGGGTGTATATGTATTCTGGTTGTGTGCACGCATGTTCGTGCATACACACACAGAGGAAAGGTTGAATGCAGAAGTTGTTTTCTTCCCGTTTTACACAGCCACAGGGCATGCATACTCATCTTCATCACAGTGCATCTCCACAATTGTTTCTCTTCTATTTCGGGGTGGAGGGGGGAAAATGCATTTTAACTTTTAGTGCAAACATGCACAGAGATCTGTTCCTGAGCKGTGTAACCGGCTTTCCTACCAAGTTGTCCTACATCCCCTGCAGTAATTCCGGGTCCTTCAATTGCACATCGCTTCCAGTCTCCCCTGCCCTCCCTCTGCCCAGGGAGGAAGAGACCACGTATGGAGGCTCCCGCAGCCGCTGTTAGCCGTGGGAGCACTGCTTTGGGTTTCTGTCCACTGCTTAGCTGCTGATCTTCATATAGAAATGTAGTCTCTTGGGCTGCTACCCTTCTGTCCAATGTTAATACAATTGGCCAGTGGGGAAAAAAAAATTAGGAGGAGGAAGTAGACACACCTTCTCTGCTACTATGTAAGCCCCGTCCCTCTCAGAAATCAGGGTAAAATCTAGGTTTTTGAGGTGGGAAGGTCAAGGGGCAGTCAGTGTGCTGGCATAGAAGGAATCACTACTGCATGAAATACAGAAACGATAGTCACATTACTGTTTACGTTGTTTTTTTTTTCATTCTTTCCTTTTTTTTTCCTCTTAAGATTTGTTTGCTTGTCCTACCAATGAATCAAAGAAAATCAGAAGGTTAAATAAATGGCATATGTTTTTCTTCTGTAATTCATCAGCTTTTCCATTGCAAGACCATCCCAGACTCTTGGAATCCATCTGTTCAGTTACTGTAAACCTGGGTTTCACCCTCCTGTTGCCATAACAATTCTCTCTGCAGGAGCAATAGGAGCTGGAGTGATTGATGAGATCTCAACTTACTATTCTCATTCAGCCTAGGAAGAACATAGCGCTGGGATAATTGACCCATCATTTCAGAGCAACATGTAGGAAGTCCAGCAGATAAAAGACACTTTGCATCTGATTATAATCTCTTACAGCAATTCTTCTCTGGTGGAGCTGCACTGACTTGAAGCTGGGTTTATATGGGTATGTATGTGAATTCAAAATCGGGCTCCTTTATTTTAGCTGACACAAAAGAAGGGGACAATTTGCTATAGACAATCATAACTCCTCAAGTTTGGAAGTGATATCTTGGATAGTTTCTGTTGAATAAGGGAGGAGCCATGGATGACTTAATACTGGATGGGGACCTTTTCCCCCAAGGTTTAATAGAGAAATCTTTTTGACTGTAGTTGTGCAAGGCAAATCAGAGCAGGTGCACTCAAGAAAATATTTAATTCCTATAGGAATAGTCACATCAGGCAAGAAGTGGCCCAAACATGGTGTTCTGGTTATGAGCGGTGTAACAGGAGATGATGAAGGGGCTGGAAGTCTCAGCTCCCTCTCTTGTTTGTGAATTTCTTCTTTTTCTTTTGGAGTGTCTTCCCTTTCCTCCAGCCCTTTGCCTTCCTGGCTGTATTATACAAAGTGTATTCACTACTGTATCATACAAAGAGTCTGCTCTGCTTGCAAGCCTTCATTAAGAGTATCAGCTAGTCTATTCCTGGTCATTCCTCCATAAGCACCAGCTAATAAAGCCCCATCACTGAAAAGGGGTGTTAAAATTCTGTGTAGAAGTTTCTGCGAGGTATGCTTGGTTTTGATCCCCCATATTTGCATGGTGATGCAGAGGCTGCAGTAAGTGTCATGGCGGGGTTTGGCTCCTGAATTCCCATATATGATTTGAGGTGGGTGTTATACAAATCGCCATCTGGCATTGTGAAAAAGGTAATGGGAAGCAAAGCATATTCACATGATGCTGTTTTCCCCCAATCTGTTCTCCAGTAGGATGTCACCAGCTGTGATGTAAAATTAAGGATTTCAGGCCTACTCTCAAGTTCTGTGTCACACTTCCAAGGAGAAGTGGCCCTTCTGCATGTCCAGCTGTGCTGGCCATCCAAATCAGTGCCAGAGCTTCATAGGAAAGGTATTATGCCTTTCCCAAACGATTCGGTGTAGCTCACGTACCTCTGCAGACATTTGGTAGAAGCCAAAGGGGCTGCCTGTATTGATTTACTCATGGGGCTTGGAGAGGGCTGTGGGAGTTGGAGTGAACCTCCGCTCAGTAATTTCTTGGACTCTGCAGGGGAATGTAAGCGAGTATCTGCCTGGAGGGAGAGGGAAAACCAGGGTTTTAAGGAAGATCACAATCTGAGTTCTCTTCGATCTGTGAAACTAATACACTTCTTATGCAGAGCACCTCTAGCTGTGGGGTTTTCACTTCCCCCTTGCTTCCCGTGAAGATGTCTGGAGTGTTTTCTTTATGGTACAGCCTGTGCAAGGTTCTGTTGATGAATTAGGTAATGTTCGAATTTTATACGAACATTTGTGCAATTATCTCTCAGAGCTAAGGGGAAGGCCAACACGTCCATCTTTGATCAAATACACATGGTTTCATTTTCCACTCCTCTGCACATGCAAACTTTAGTGCTTTTTAAGTTGTACTCATGTAGAAGTTGCTGTATGTGCCATGCAAGCTTTTYGATAAATGAGACCAGTACATGATCCAGTGTTAATAAGCCACTGAAAACTTCTACAATTTTTGATACAGAGTCCAAGTGCAGTGCCTTTGGAAGCATGATATAGCTGCATGAGTTTAGGTTTTAATTTCTAAAATGTGCTAATGGAAGAAATTAGTTCTTCTAAATATTGGAGAATACATCTTTGGCTTGCAGAAATTCTTGAAACCGATTTCCCTTTGCAAACCACACTCCGGTGATTCAGACTGAAGAATGCTTTAAGCCTTTTGTCTGTAAGGTACACGTCTTATGTAGGCTTCTGTTTTAATTTACTGCACTTGTATGCAGGTTTTTCAAACTAGTCACAGTGGTCTCTTATAAATCACAAGAAATAGTCCACCCTCAATACCCTTTCCAGCACAACACAATGAGTCAAGGCTTGTCAAAGACCATTTTAGAAATCTTGAATAAATCTGACATTATGTTGAGACAGCTGTTAAATATATTTCTTTTTTCCCCCCAGGTTTCCTTTCCCTCACTATGAACAATGCAATTGGTTTAGTGCTATTTTTAGCCCAACTTTTCATTTCAGTCATATGTATTCCTACCTTCCATGCACACTTAAGTTAATTTATTCTAACATGAAAAATACTGGGAAAGTCACTACCCCCCACAAAAAGATTTTTACAAGCTGAACTGGAGGCTAGCTGTTGCACATATACACTCCAGATGCCCAAGCCCACCATTAAAGGAGTAAAATCTGATTTCAGGGTGCAGTCTGACTCTTATGTATGTCTTCCCTGAAAACAAATGGCTCTTCCAAACAAAAATCTCAGCAGATGTGCCTACACTAACCCTGTGTCTGAGGGCAGTTTGCTTCAGTGTGCGGAAGGGAGAGTGGAAGTCTGCTGATATTCCTACTTGTTTAATAGGCTTTTACTGAACGTGAGAGAGTAGTGGTGGTGTGGTGTGGGGGTTGTGGTTTTTTTTGTTTTGTTTTTGTTTTTTTTTAAGAAAGCTGATAGTGAAAAACAGAGGCCTCCTCCCATTCATCACTGATAACCCCATCATGTCTCTCTGAAGTCGGTGGGAGTTGTGGTGCTCAGTGACAGCATGACTGGATCACACTTAGGTTGGCGATAATCTTCTCCTTTCCTTTTGCAAGCGCCCCTTTCTACTTCTGGTTTTCCTTTGTAGGCTGGCCTGGAGGTGAGAATTTCAAACTAGCATGGTGGTGCATGTGGGGTGAGATACCTGCAGTCTCCCAGAGGCTTGTTTCCCAGCGCCAAACTGCTCACGTTCTTCAAGAGTGATCAGGAAAGGTGCACTTTTGCTTGCGGGCAGAGATGTAGCCACTGAGCTCAGGTAGTTGGGCAAAGACCTGTGTTCCCAAGTGATGTGCCAGTGACCGATGCATCACTAATGGTGACCRGTAGTGAGTCAGGAACAGGGCAAATGTGGTGGGTCACCGTAACCCGTCTGTGCTGGTAGTAAAATGTATGGTACGCTCTGCTTTCTGTTTCTAAGTAACGGAACAACATCACTAGCTTGGAAAAAAATGGAGAACTGTAACTCCTCTATTGTTGCCTTTCCAAAGGGGATTAAATAAGACAATAACTAATAAATAATATACAGAGTGTATGGGTCTGTCTTCAATCGGAGTTTAAACAAAGATGTCTGGGTTTTTTAAGTGCCTCCTCAAATGTGCAGCTCTCTGGAAATGTTTCTTGCCAGAACATCCCTGGCATTGCAACAGACAGTGCTTCCTCCCCGGGCAGCGGTGGCAGGGCCTGGTGCGCCGGGGTGAGCGAGGGAGATGACGGGGTGGTGGTGACAAACCAGTGCTACCACAGCATCCCTGTCACGGCGTCATGGCTCTGTGTGTGGGCAGCACTGTGTGCGTGTGCTCGCCAGCCGCACGTGTGCGCGGCGTGGCCCAGCGCCACGTTACTGGGGCACCTGTGCCCTAACCCGCCGCTGCAGCCCCGTCCCGCTGACTGGGGGGTAGCTCCTGCACCCCGGGAGGAGGACCGCTGGGGTGCCGGCTGGCTCCCGCCTGGGGTGAAGGAGCAGGAACGTGTCAGGCAGTGTTGCAGAAATGCTCTCTGGACCTGGCTGCTGGTCACCGGAGAGAATCACAGTTAGGGAGGTAATCAAGGCTGTACATGAGAAACCAGGTTTTACACCTAATCCGGGCATTGGGGGGGTCCTTCTTTTTTTCCTGTAGACCAGAGAGGTGAGCTCACCTGCTTTTTATTCACTGCCACTCTGCTTTCTGCACTACAGTGCATGCTTTCTGTAATACATAAGGAAGGGTGGGAGACTTAGACATCATTTGTGTTGTGTCTATGGCCCTCACGATTATAAACTTCCTGAGATCAGAGGGAATAAATCCTTGCCAATTAGAAGGCCTTTTAATGTCAAGTTGTGACTAATAAACATCTGAACTGCAGATGTGGTAGTGTAGGTGTACCTGTTGCCTGGACCTTTTCTAGCATTAATTACTCCGGCAATTGCTGGTCATGGTTATGCACCTTAGCTATTTCTGAGGATAAAATAATGCACGTTCTCGTTGTTCCTTGTCCATTAATGGAGTCCAGAGATGTCAGCCCAGTTAAAAAAGCAAATATCTGTTTGAGCCACCATTTAAGCTGTGTGTTTACAACTGCAGGACAAAGTTATTTGGCTATTGTATGCTTTTAAAGATGTGTTTCTGCAGCCACAAATACCAGAATTCAACATTTTAACTAAGGAGAACCTTAACTTCTGGTGAAAATGAAAAATGGAGCCCCAGCAATGCACAAAAACACAGCTTATACAGAACTCAGATGTTGTGGGATGCCAGTAGGTATCAAGATCAGGCATCAGCGCTCCTATGATAAAGTTCAAATTCATTATTCCTGCTTCTAGAAACAGTTTTGGACACAAATAGAAACTCTGGATCCTAACTCTGAAACCTGAGACCATCTGGCATCAGCTCAAACTTTAATGACTTGACATCTCTTTGTTCACACCAATATACCAGGGCAAAACAGCCCCATATGAGGCACTTTTTACTCCAAATTTATATCTTAGTTTCATGGCTATGGTAATGACTGAAGTAGCTGATTAGTAATGGCCATCCTCTTTCTGTTTCCCCTGACCTTGATTCTCTCTTGAATACAGTTTATACCTCCCCCCCCCCCCCCCCCTTTTTTCCTGTTTGGCTTTAGAGTAGTACTGCATCAAATGTTACCCGTAGCCTTTTGTCCTAAGCATTTCATGAAGCCAGGACCTCCATGATGTGAAACTCTCACCCCACTGTGGTCCCAACTGCAATGTGGTTTGACCTCTAGCAGTCTTTTGCTCTGTGTTTCCCCACTGCACAGTTGTGTGTGTGTGTTGGGGGGTGGAAGGAGGGACAGGGACCATTGCTTGAAATCTGGTCTTTTCTCACTCTCTCTTTTCTCCCCATCACCCCAAACGCTGTTCACTCTGACTCCTTAACTGCAAAATTACCCAAAGCAATCCAGCACAGTATAACGCTGCTTGTGAATTAAAACCCACCTTTTATTAATGTTAAGTCTTTCTCTTACTATGCTAATGTCTGGAAAGTATTCTGTAGATAGGCCACAAATTGCTTTAGAATATTTTCTTTGTGTTATTTTGCTCTCTTCCCCTGGATCAGCAAGAATATGGTTCAAATATTAATTTTATGGTGTGTCTCTCAAGAGTGGAATATAATGTTCAATTATGCATTCCATCTGCAAGGCTCTGGATGCACAATCCTGCATTAAATAAAAAAAACAATGTGTTTTAAAGAAGAAACAGAAAGAAAGGATATGGCACATAAAAGCAATGGAAGAAGAGCCTTCCATTATGCTTGACTTTGTGTAAAATCAGAGGGAGTTGTGTAAACCAGACAGAAGTCAACTGTCTTAAAAATGGAGTCAATACATGCCTTAGATTATGTCATACTATTAAAACCTTCCTGCAAGATACAAGTTTAGAAGTAGAGTGATGCCTCAGATGAATATGCCGGGGACCTTACGATGCACACATTTCATACACTCATTCCACACACCCATATTCATGTGTAGGGGTGTTTGTTCCACTTTGCTTCATAGGTCCCTTAAAACTGCCTCTGGAAAGCGTCCTGTCGCTGTGGGGCGTGGGAAGTGCTCTAGTGGCTGTAACAGCGTTCTCTGCTCCTTGGGATTTTCCCTACAGCAAGAAAACCTGGACAGGGCTGTGGCTTCTCTCTCGGTCTAGACACATAAAAGTATAATTATTCTGAATCCTTGTCCCCTTACTCAGGGTTGGTGCTTCGGGGTGACACCTGCTTTGGAGTCAAATGGCTGTCTTTGTGTCATTCAGCATAGTGGAAATCTCCCTGATGACACTGCCCAAAATACTGTCTGTCCTCTCAGGAGCATCTCTGGTTTTCTCATGGTGCTTTTCGATGTGGGCTGTGAGATCTTGGTGACTGTGGCACTCCTCACTGTGGGGGCAGCTGGAGCCAGGCTTAGGGCTTTCACTTGGGTAACGAGGAGATGTGGTGAAAGCCCTGTGTTGAGCACTGGGGCTCTGAAGCGCTGCTAATTGAGGCAAGGCAAACTCAGGACATTACTTAGCTTGAAATTCAGAGGGCGAGAGTGTCTTCAAAGTGGGCCTGAGCACAGAAAGAGGTGGTCAGTCTTCAATGCAGATGCCTTGAACGCCATTGAGAATGGGTGGGCAAGCTCTGGAGAGGGAGAAGCCCAGTGGAGCCCGTTCTCTGCTCTCCCTTGGGATAACAACCCCAGTGCTTCTCTGCGTGGGCAGCCAGCCATTCAGGTTTACTAGAAGGAGCATTTCAAGTATTCCTCCTCAGCGTGTCTGCTTTTTTCAGGAAAGCACACTGCTTCTTTCTTTGGCACCTCACCAAGTGCTCTTGGCAAAGCTGTCAAATGTGTCATTGTAATGGGAGGCCTCTTTGCCGCGGTTTGAGCAGTGAGAGCTGGCTGGGAAGCACGGGGCCGGGCCGAGGAGGACTGGTTGCAGAGAGCTCTCAGCGGAAATCCTTTGACTCTGGAACTTGTTTGCTCTGGCAAACTCCCTGTGCCTGTCTGGACACAATGAGGGTTCAAGACACATGGCTTTTGTTTGGTTTTCCTGGAGGGAAGGCTTTGCTTTTCATTTGGCTGAATTTCTGGGTGGTAGAGAAAGAGGGAGAGAGAGCGTGCTTCAGGCTGTATCGATCTTTGCCTTGTGTGAGGGTGATACTGCTACTTTTTGGTGACCTTTTGCTTTCTGCATCGGATGTCAGCACCACAGAGGCAGGCTCTTCATATGCCTTTGTAAAAGACAATGAAATAGAGGTTTAGGCACTTGAGGAAAGTGCAGGTTTTCCCCGCTCCTTGGCTGCAGGAGGAGATCAGATGGGTGCTCTCACTCTGTAGCTCCCAGCAGCTTCTGGCTCTTTTTCTACCACCTCTGGATCTTCTGCCACAACCTCACACAGCCCTGACCCACCTGAAGAGCTCTCAAGCTGTTAGGAAAGGGAAGGAGTTTGGAGGCACGGCGGGCAGAAAACCTCAAGAGCTCCTGGAGGAAGAATTACCTGAGTGCAGGGAAAATGATTTTAAGAAGACAACACACTCGGTCTCTAACACAATGTTAAAAAAGTGGTGGTGGGGAGAGTGGCTTTGACTTTGCTTTCTAGAAAGCTTGTTTATTTATTTGTGAAATATTCCCACATGAAGCGATGCTTGTAATTGTAGAGTAGTCCTGAGAAGATGAGGCACAAGTTGTTTTTTTTTTTTTAATCCATGGATCTAGGAGAGATCCTAGTTTTTAAAAATGCTTTGAAACAATGCCATACAAAGAATGAGAAGACACACAAACCGGAATGCGCTTCAGCATCAAGTCTGATCATTTTGTCTCCCCGAATCAGATCTGCCAGATCCTAGATCATTTCAGTATGCCTTAGAGGACATGATGCAATGAAAACACTTAATCAACTTGAAGAGCATAATAAAGTGCTCTAGCAAGTTATCACAACTTCTACCAGCCAGGGATGTTGTGGAGAACAAATCAGTAAGAAGTGTGATTTCAGGAGCATCACATGAAAATTGGCTGAAGGTTTGCTATTCTGTGAAGGCTGCAAATGTACAGCTCTTAAACACTGAGGAGAAACAGGAGTCCTAGAATTTGAGATTTATTTTCCCCCAAAACACTTTTAACCTCTGGAAAAAAACTTCAAGGAAGCATCAACCTTAAGCACTGAACACCTAGGGCTGGATTGCTGACCCTCTGAAATCGGTGTGGGATCTTTCACTGATTTTGTTTCACTTCGAGCAATGCACCTCCAAATTCTCAGAAGTCAGATAACAACATGCAATAATTGCACCTTCTCCATGTAATAGCTGGTGTGATTTCTAGCGAGTTGTACAAGTTGCTTTAAGCACATTCCTGTTTCCCTGAGCTACGCTATGGTTTTACTGGAAATTTGTACATGAGATCACAGCCCCTTCTGAACCAAGTGGGTGCTCCCAGAGTGCTAGCACTTCATCAGAAAATACAGAAATGATAGAAAAGTAGGAAGAGATTAAGTGACACCAGGGAAAAGTGTGAAGGTGCACCATGCACCCAGTAAAACCGATCCAGGGAAAAGACAACAGCTTCGGTAGTGTAAAGGGAAGTCACGTCATTAAAAGGGATTGCAAGTTGGGTGGTATAATGCCTATAATAAGTCTTTGAAAGTGTGTTTAGCACAATCCCCCTGACAGAAATGAAACTATGGGAACTACAGGCACAGTTTCAAATAGGCTGCAGTTTGCTTAACTGTCTCCCCATGAATACATGCCTGGGAAGTGCATTAGGTGTCTCCCTGCTTCTGTTATTCACTCACTTCTCCTCTCGCCATGCTACTTTGTCTTCATGGGCCCCTTGAAAGGGCTGAGATTCCTGGTTTGGGTGTGTGTAAGCATGGAGTAACCTGCAGGTGCTGCAGAGCAGCATCCCCCTGCCAAGCAGTGGGAGGTGGTCTTGTCTGGTCAAGGCTTATCTCCCAAAGGCATTTCTAATTGTTCTTATTAATTGTGATCTCCCCCAGGTGAGGATGGTAACCTGTGTCACACTCCAGTATCCTGGCTCAATTCAAACTCAGGTAATTGCACTCTGCCTTTCTTGCAAGCTCATGCTGCAGAAGTATATCCCTTTTCAGAAGAATATTATTTGCTTGAAATGTTAAATTGATGCCTTATGTATTAGAGCAGCTGCAGTATTTCACCCCATTGGAAGGACAACAATTTCTGTTCATGAAGCCTACCATAGTGATCCAAATTTGCAAAGCAAATGAGTGTTACTCATTCCAACAGCAGCATCTTTGCACAACATCTTTTATCCAGGAACCTCATGAAGTTCAGCCAGGGGAAGTGCAGATTCCTACACCTGGGGAGGAATAACTCTGGGCACCGGTACATGCTGGGGGCCACCCAGATGGAAAGCAGCTTGGCAGAGAAGGACCTTGTGGCAAAGGCGGCGAATGGTACCCTGGGCTGCATTAGGAGAGGTATTGCCAGCAAGTCAAGGGAGGTGATCTTTCCCCTCTACTAGCACTGGTGAGGCCACACCTGGAGTGCTGTGTCCAGTTCTGGGCTCCCTCTCTCCCCCAAGAGAGACATGGACACACTGAAGAGAGTCCAGCGAAGGGCCAGGAAGATGATGAAGGGACTGGAGCATCTCTGCTATGAGGAAGGGCTTCTCAGCCCTTCCTCATAGCAGAGATGCTCCAGTCCCTTCATCATCACATCATTGTACATCATCACATATTTGTACACATCTCATCAATGTGTACAAATTCCTGAAGGGAGGGTGCATAGAGGATGGAGCCAGGCTCTTTCCACTGGTGCCCAGTGATAGGACCAGAGGCAATGGGCACAAACTGAAACACAGGAGGTGCTGTCTGAACATAAAAAGAAACTCTTCTACTGTGAGGGTGACTGAGCACTGGCAGAGGTTGCCCAGAGAGGTTGTGGAGTCTCCATCCTTGGAGGTATTCAAAACTTGACTGGACATGGCCTTGGGCAACTGACTCTAGGTGGCTCTGCTTGAGCAGGGGGTTTGGACCAGATGACCTCCAGAGGTCTTTTCCAACCTCAACCATTCTGTGATCTAGGATAAATCCTTTTTTTTAATATGTTCCTGAAGTGTTTTGAAACAAAGCCATGTGAAGAATGGGGACCCAGCTAGGAGTGCAATTTGGCATCAAATCTTTTTTGTCCCCCCTGTTTTGTCTCCCCAACTGAGATCTGCCAGATATACTGTTCAGTCTTGACTTTAAGATCTTCAATAGCACCAGAGCAACAAGAAAGCAGGTGCCAAATAACTAAGTATGGGAGTTTGGCTGGCCTCCCCTGGTACTCAGCGTAAGGGAGGTTGCAATGCTCTGTTCAGCCTTTGATAGAAAACTGCAAGTGCTGCAGTCTGCCTGCTCTCTTTGCATTCATCTCATCTGCCCAAGCCTGTCTGAGTGTGTCTGATGGCTTATTCAGTCACCAAAGTGTTTATTCATACTGTACAGAGCTGCCAGGAGTGTTTGACGTGAGGTGGCCCTTTTACTATTGAGAGTCCACCTGGACTGTGGGTAGGTCCCAATTGTTGTCTACATGGATGGCAAGTCTGATCTTAAAAGCCATCTCAGAGGATTTGTGAGGATGTTCTAGATGGAACTAACGCATCGTGCAGTCTGCAGGGCACAAGTAAGGAGGCAGTCAAGCCCCAGACCCTGCTTTGGGAACCAGCAGGGCTGTTCCAGCCTCCTTGGGTAGGGTTGAAGGGAGTTTTAGACTCCACAACCTGCATACTAGCTAAGCAAGGAAAATAGCTTCCTTCCTTCCTAACTTGGACACAGTAAAGGCAAATGCATTCTGGTGACATGATTCTTCCCTGAAGCAAAATGCTTTCAGAGCTCCACTGGCCATATGGAGCTCTGCACACGCAGTTTTCCATGAATATTGCATTAATCCATATTCCAAGCTATGAATTGCAATCAATCCATTCTTGTGCTAACCAAGCTGCAGCTGCTCCTAGCTGAAAAGTCTTTTGAACTCTGCCAGACAAAATATTCCAAGTCTCGTTCCAAGGTGCAGTAATTGTCATTGTGGTTCTCAGGCTCTCATACATATTTAATTTAGAGTACATATCGAAATGTGCATTCTGCTGACGCTGAAGCTGGTGCCAATGCTTACAGTGATGTTGTCTGAAGACTAACGAAAGACCAAAATTGTTTCAATACATGGTGATATGTTGATTTCAACTTTAGTACAGTTAAGCTGTATTGGTAGTAAATCATTCAAAACCCAAAGTGAATGCACTGCATGACAAATTAAAGGAAAGCATCAGCTGCAAAGTTTCAGGGTGTATCTGGGCTTCCTCTAGATTTGTGGTGTTTGGAGCTAGGAGACTGCTTTCCTGTGTTGTGAAGACAGGAACCTTTTGTGAGTGGGCACGAGAAATGGGATCCAAGTTTTCTTCTGGGTCCCATGTAGTCTAGTTTTACCTTGGCTTGTTGTAAGGAAAGAACATCCTTGCACTTTGGGTGTAGACTCCAGTGATCTCACAGACTGGAGAGAGTTCAAAACAGTTATTTTATTTAGAAGTGTGGGGTTTTTTCATTTATTTTTTTCTATCTTAATATTAGTGAATTATATTTAAACTCTCTAAATTAATAAAAAATCAACATTTTGATGACAATGTGGGAATTCTCTTCCATTTCAGTGGATGCAGACAATGTTATGTTATTCATATTGAATCCTCTTTCATGTAGATGGGACAGAAGGACATGATTTCTTCACTTTATGAGCTCAGGAGTCTCACGTTTAGTGCTAAAGGCTGAGTACCCGACCTTTCAATTTTTAGGCCACTTCCTGGGATTGTTTGAGCGCTAGTTGTTTAATGTTATTTTAAAAAGAAATTATTAATACCTTATGGTTGGTTTCAAGTGAAGTTGTGCAGATTGTACCAGGTTTGAAAACTATTGAGCCTCAGTCATATTTTGCCAGTAGCTCTTATTTCTCAGAACTTGGGACTGTAAAACAGTTTTCTTCTTTTTAATATACTACAAGTATTTAAAAAGGAGCAATTTGGGGATTTTATAGGGATTCAAAACCCAGTATTCATTCTCCTTTTCCTCCTTGTCTTTACATCTCTGTATGTGTAGAATTTTTCATATATGTACACAGAGATATATAAAATCAAATGGATTTAATCCAAAAATTTGCAAAATAAAAATGGCCCGACCAAACCCCTACAGGGTAGTTTTTCTGTGAACTGTCATTCCCTGCTGGAAACCCAGGGACAAATGCTGAGCAGCTCCCATGGTCATGCTGTGGCCCTGCTCCTGCTCAGGCGGAGTGGGGATTGGGGATGGGGATGGCAGTGGGGCAGAGATGCCATTAGAGCCGTATCTGGCGGAGGCTCACTGCTTGCATTGCTGGTGGATTTAAAGGTGCCTTGGGGTTCAGATGAATCCAAGACTCTCTTAGGAGCATCTCAGAACCATAATGGTAGGTCAGGTCTGGAACACTTACTCAGCAAAATTCCCGAGGAAAGGGTTATTAGCTCCCGTCATTGCTACCCTGTTTCTGCTCCTCAATTCCCTTGGCTGCTCCCAGGAAGGACAGTCCATTTGATCTGAAATGCTGAGACAACAGGCATTTTATGTTTAAACATAAAATGACTTTTCAAACCATATATTTGCAATTAAGCTGTTGTTTTTATTAGTCACAAGGGATAATTGCATCCAGAAATTCCCGAAGAAAAAGTTATACTGGGCAAACGATATTACACTGATGTTTCAATTATATGAGTAATTTTCTAGCATAGATCAGCAATAAACTTCCCTAAAGGGCCTATTAAACAGGAAGCAAGAAAACAGAGATGGGGCAGTTGCCAGATGTTAGTGTGTCTAGCGCTCGTGTGTCAGTTCGTGCCCTCGCTCTTTTTGTCTTTAGGCAAGTCAAGCAGTCAGCAAAATCCCGCATCACCCGTAGACAGCAGGCGTGCATGGGAAGGCTTTCTTCTGGAGAAAGGAGATTCCTGGGGCTTGGGTCTGGAAGGAAGAAGTCCCTGGTTCCTGCCTTGTTGAAGCCTGTCTGCTGAATCTCCTCGCAATGGAAACGTGGACATCCCATCTTTCAATGAGCTTTGGTCAGTAACTGGGAGAATACCCAAAATGTCTGCGGTGGGAGTGCTGCTCCTGTGGCAGAGTCTGGGATGACGGACAGCAAGGCAGGGATCACCCTCCCTTAACTGGGGCACCAATGCTCCTACAGACCCAAACCCTTTGAAATACTATCAGAGGAAGCGGACAGGAGCCAAGAGCTGCCTTATTCACTTGTCAGGTGTAGCAAACACTGTTTTTTCCATTGTAATTCTTCTCTTAGCCACACTGCCATACAAGCCAAAGCCCTACCATAAATTTCTCTTATCCTATTATAAGAGTGCTTTTATTGGTAATAGCTTATTTCACGCGCTGACCCATTATTTGGTATTCTGGCAAAGCAAACAACCCATTAGGAGGATTTTCTGAGAGGGCCATGTGGAAAAAAAATATACTACCAAACATTTCCTAACACACAGTCAGGCAGAAAAAATGGTCCCCCATCCCCCATTCCCCGTGAAGCCCAGCTTGGCTTGTGCTGCTTTCTGCTGTGCCGCCTGTGCCTGCAGAGCCCTCCTCTCCTCCGCAGGCTCAGAAAGTCCCTGCAGAGGCAGAGGGACTCCTCTGCAGATATCAGCAACAAGTTTTTCTAAGGGGTCTGTTCAACAGCAAGCAAGAAAGCCAGGAGTTAGTCCCTGCTGTGTCTCACAGCAGGGCAGACAAGCTTCAGCGGTGGCACAGGAGCTGCCATGGCTGGATGTGATGGGTTATGCTGGGCTAAGCAAAGGGGTACACGTGTGCCATACCACAGAGCTATGAGGAGATGTTTGAGCGAGCAAGGATGCTGGAAGCAGCGCAGCTGGCTAGTATGGCATGGGCTAATGTCTTCCTATTTCTCCCTAGAGTGGTGGTGGTGAGAGTTTGCTTCAGGATCTCAGTAAGGCAGCCTGCTCTCTGGACATACTTGGTGAGGGAGCTTGGAAAAGGTTGCCCCTGCTCCCTCCCATGCTGTCCTCAGAGCTGCCAACTCTGGAAGGAGCTTGTAGGACGTAATCTGCCTTCCAGCAGCCATTGCTCTGATCCAGATGACCCCTTCTGTGCCCCAGAGTTATCACCTTCCCCTAATATCAGAGCTAGAGCTGTATTTTCTTTTTGTTGTTGTTGTTTTTTAAACTTTCCCACTGGCAGGATTATCATCTGCCTGCCCTGCTGCTTCGGCTCCAACTCATCCTCGCAGCCAAGGGCAGGATCTCTCCTCCCGCTCCTCCTCAGAGAGCTCTGCCACCAGCTCCCACCTGGAAGYGATGGTAGGCGAAGCCTGTTTCGACATGCTCTGTGTGGAGCTGCTCAGGGGGCTGCTTGTCCCGGAGCTGAGCTCATGCTCGGCTTTTGGGAGGGGGAGAGCAGCAGCACGTGGTCCGAGCCGGGAGCCTCGCACACGTGGAAGGCGACTCCAGCCCAACAGTTCAATCATGCTCTTCCCCGCGCTGTGCTTGCTGGTCCTCTCTCCTCCATCTCTTTCCATACTTTTTTTCCTTCTTATGTCCTCCAAGGAGAGCTGTTTGAGTCACAAAAATCTGCTAGAAATCAATCTCCGTGAGCTCCTGATTTAAATACAGGCTGATTAACTTCTAGCTCCGCTTCCACTTCCCCTTCGGTTCCTCTCAAATTAGCCTCTAATTATCTCAGTTGTAATCACCCGGTGTGATAAAGTTAAAGTAATAATGATTCTTTTTGATAGTACAATGTTTTCTCTATGAAYGTTGTAGCTAATAAAGACAGAATGCCAAGCTGCTTATGGGAAACAGATTTTTACAGATCCTAAACAAATGCCCTGCATAGTTCATGTACAGATAATAAAAGAACAAAGTAACCCTCCTAAGGAAAATTTATATCTTGATAAAAAAATCTATCTGTATATTTATGTTCCAAAATACTGTTTTTAAAGGCCCAGAACCTAATGTCAGTGCTTGAGGCCGAAGTTGGGGACTCGAAATGCCTGCTCAGGTTCCTGCACCTCCGTGGTATGGTGCTGAGCCATGGACCTCTTCTGCCCTGCAACGCTGAGTGAGCAGTTCAGCACCTCTCCATGCCTTCTCCCGAGCAATATCCAGACAAGGCGTTTTTCCCTGTGGCACTCAGCCTGGTAGGTGTTTTTAAGCATGCCTATCATGTTGCGTGTTCACAGGAGCATTTTGCTTTCAGGAAGGAAACCAATGTGCCTCGAAGCCAAATGAAGCTGTAGCCACAGGGGAAAGGGGGTGCTGGGGTGCAGCGTGGGGAGGGTGACTCACAGCCCCCTTCTCCTGAAGCTGTGCCACATCACACAAAATAAATCCAATTGCATTGAAGGGGGGAGTCACAAGTGTGTACGACTTGATACCTGGTGTCTAGGGCATTCAGATGGGAAAACATGGGTGCACGTGGGGGGACAGTTTTGGGTTGCAGTCCATGCATTAAGGAGGGCTTATGCACTTTACATTAAGGCAGCCATTTGTTAGGACACCTAAGCAGAGCACGGAGACTCAGCTCCAGGCTTCTTTCTCTTCCTTGGCCTCAATCATTATGGTGGGTGTTTGTGCCTCCTTTCTCTTTCTCAAAGAGCCTTTAACTCACTTTTTAGAAGTTGCCAACCATTAATTTTCATTTGGTTGTTTTTTGACCTATTCAGCTGTAAATTTGTGTCAGACGCAGGAGCCGTGCCTGCTGCTTGCACCCCAGGCATACTCAGATAACATCAGCAATGTGATTTTTAAAAAAAAGGGCTTGGGATGTCAAGTAATCAAATGGCAGCTAGCGTGTAGACTCTCTTCTTGGCTCAGCCAGGCTCTTTCTGTGCCTGAAGCACTTCATCCCCTCTAGGCTTTTCATAGCCATATGTAAAGAGGGGCTCGTTGAGGGGTGTGAAGTTTACGTTAATATTTCTTAAGTGTTGCATTATCTGTAGCAGTGTGTCCTCTTGCTGTAATAACACCAGCACATTACTGGAAGTCTTCAGACAAATCCGTTATTAGGGTTGACCACTGCAATTAGTAAACACGGCCACGCAGAAGCGTTGGGCTGGGCACGTGCTATGTATTCGTCATTGTATCTTTGCCCTCCCTGACTGCAGGGAGCTGTGGAGGCTGGGGCGAAAGACCTGCCACAGACAGGCATTTTCTTACAAGCAGCAATATTTGTATAAATCTTTGAAAGAGCAAGCAGGGATGGAAGCTGGTTTTGTTAGTTACCGTCTTGGTGGCATGAATACYGTACAAAGCAAAATAAGGAAAAGAGACCTTGAACATTGGGGTCTATACTATGTAATTACTGATGTAATTGATATACATCACTATTTTGGTAGAGTTTACCCGCCGCCAGCCCCATGATTTTTTTAAACCAGTGGTCGCATTTGTATCTTGTTTAGTATCCTCACCTTTACAAATAACTATGGGACGTTGAACTGAAGTACAGTCACTGCTACTTTAATGTTACAAATCGGTGTTAGAACAGATTTGTTCCTGAGCACTTGCAAAACCAGAAGAATGGATACTTCTGGTATCTTTTATTCTAATCAAGAGAAAGTCTTTCCAGTTCAGCATCTAGGCAGAAAAACGAGCAACCTAATCAGACCAAGATTTCTCAAGAGCACGGAAAGCATTTCTCACTTTTTTTGGCATACTGTGATATCAAACCTGTGAGCTTTATGTAAAACATTTAGGAAAGAAACAGCCGTTATAACAAATGTGCTATTAGTTCTACAGTAACATAACTAATTAGGTCCTTGGTTCAATGTGAAAAAACGAATAAAGTGCTGCAGTGTGCAGCTTTGTATTACTCAGTCTTTTTCTGCTTTTGAGCAAACTTGTTTTGCCTGCCAAAGGCGAGAGCATTAATTACGTACAGAACCTGTTTATAAATCCAGCGCAGCTCACGGTTTGACGGGTGCCACCGCTGTTCATTCTCACCTTGCTGCTGTCTGTAATTAACCTTCCGCAGCTTGAAATTCTCCATGAAATGAAGGATGGGCTCTCGTTTCGGCGGAGCTGCTCTGGCCTGAATTCAAGTGGCCAAACTCCTACTGCATCTCAAAGTCCTTACCTGGCTGTGCGGACAACCAGGGAACAAGCCAAAAGACTCACAGTGGGCAAGAGGAGGATACGAGGCTCGTTGTGACTTTCCATAGATTATTCCGCGTGACAAATTTGGTACAAGCTCCATTGCTCCCTAACGGAGGCATACAGTGTACCACCAAAGAGGTGACTGGCTGCCAGGTACAGTTACCTACGTAGGCATGCACTAGCACACACGTAGAGCGAAGATGGGCTTCACGTATGAATCTGTCCTCCTCCCCCCAAATGTGGGACTAATCAAGTGCCCGCTGGAGTCATTGGGACCCTCCCTGTTGACCTCAGTGGACAGAGCTCAGTGTCGACCCAGGGAGCAGGAGCAGGGACCCTTCCCCAGCACCTCCCCTGTGCCACGCGCTCCCAGTGCTCCCCTTGTGCTGCCTCTGGTTCTTGCTGGGCCTCTCTGTCAGCTGATTTACCTTGCTAAAATGGCCAAAAAATAGGCAAAAGGAAAAAAAACCAAACCCCAAAGTCGAAATCTTGCATTGGTTTCTGCCTTCTGGAGAGTCATGGCAGTGGAGGGAAGGAGCAGCAGGGCAGCCTGGGACGGGGGCAAGGCTGGGGCTGGGGCAGCAGCAGAGAAATTTGCAGGGAGGAGAGCAGCAGCCCTGCCTTGGTCAGTGAGCTGCCAGACTGCCTGGGCTGCATGTGAAACCACAGCCGAATTCCTCATGTCAATGTCTTTATTTTGGTTATTGTTTGAAGGAGTCTCCTTATATCCAGTTTCCAATCAAAACAACATGTACTCCCTAAAATCTGAGCTCGAATATGAACATGTTGCACTACAGGGACTGAAGTCTACCAGTCGTATATCGTAGATGAATGCCTTTGAAAAACAAATCCTTAATCAAAGTTACACTCCATTTGTTTTTTAAATTTTCATTTTCCATTTAAGTGGCTGTTTCATTGCAATGAGAAACATTAAGAGCTATTCATGTTTTTCTTCTTGTGGCTCTTTTAAAACTGAACTTCCCTTGTTATTAATGTCCTGGTGGTGGATATTCTCACTTATCTGCCCTGTACTCATAGCTTGGGTCCAAGATTACCTTTAGTTTCTTCAAGCAGAAATTTATGCATTGTTATTTTAACTATTTGAATGTTTTCATTGTAAAGCACCGTTTCTTTCTCACTATATTGTTGTAATTGTATATTAAGTTAACTTAAGGCAGAGAAATTTTTTTTTTTCTCTGTTATGTCTTTTTGTCAGCCTGCAGTTAATTCAATATTGGCTTRTAAAAATAACATCAATGAAATTATAGATGCAGCTAGGTTGTAACTCTTTTTTCACCCAGACACTGAAAGAAAGTAAAACAAAGGTGCAAAACGTAGGCAAGTCAAAAAGGCCAATTTCAACATGAGAAGAAATGAGGAAAAGCTACCTATTCTAAGAAGGAGATACGCTATGTATGCTGACAAGCCATTTATTTCTACACAGGTGCAGTCAAAAAGACTGAAGAGGTCACTTTTCTGCTCTGACTTCCTCCTGTGAACACTTAACCAAGGTAAGAAAGTCACGACTGCAAATTACCTCTGACACTCATGAACCTTTTTTTCTGTGGGATACCCTTTCTGTTTGAGTAGATCTTTCTTCTACTAATGAATCACCATCTCAAACAATAGTGAACCCCCAGAATTATCAGATGGGCATTTTGAAGCTTGCTAAGAAATATGTTTTCATTCCAGCATGGGCTTCTTTCAGAGCGAAATAATACTTGTGGGAAAAGCTGGGCTTTTCCAACACTTCACCTCCTGAAATTGTCAGTGATAGTTTGTTCTGAAATGGTTACTGAAACACATTCAAAGCATGTTATCAAAATGTTTTGTCTAAAAAACCCCAACCATAACCACTTTTGATAAAAGATCATTTCAAAGCACGACTTGACAAACACGCAAACCTCAAACTTCAGAAAACAGGAAAGAAATTAACATTCCAAATTTTCCCCAATAAAGCCTTTTAAAAAAAATTAATCATCACCACCTATCAGCTCATTAATCTATTCAACGAGACAGGCGGAGGGTTATCTCTGGAAAGAGGTTCACTTCAGCTATTTCTCTGGATTCGCTCATTGCCTCTTGATACCATCTGGTTTTGAGGGCAGCTCTGCCCACGTCTGCTTTTCTTGGGCATTCAGATCTCCCAGCAGGCTCTCCCATGCTGCTCGGGCTCCGTGTCGGCAGCTTCCAGGTATGGACGTGTCAAGTTCCTTGTCATCTTCAGGCTTCTTTCGGCAAGCCAAGTATAAATCACCCAGAGTAATTTTATACGCTGATAGGCGTGTTTCTTACACAAGATTTTACTAGGTTCCCATGACAAATCACTCTGGAAGCACTTTTTTTTGGTCTTTTTCCTTTTTTTTCATTTTCTTTCTACCAACACCAGCAAGAATTCACTGGTAGTATAGCCGGGTGTTTCTTACAAGTTGTTTAAAAAAATAGAACTTAAAAAACCCCAAATTTCTTAGTATTCAGTCCCATCCTCCGTGAGTCAAAACCTGCTGGCTGCACAGCCACATTCAGGAAAATATTGCTGCATCTTTTCAGTCAGAGACATGAGGCCTATGTAGTGTTAAGTATTACAGAGGGTTAATGTATTCTGGTAAACCATGAAGAAAGTAAGCAGGCGTTCATATGTCAGGATAGGACAATGGGTTTTTTTGTAAAGAAAATGTTAATGTATGCTTAAGCCCTTCCAAGGTATCGCACAGGTCACTCTTACATCATTGATGATTTACATTTTCTGCCCTGTATCATTTTGTATTCCTGGCTTAGGAAAGCAAGCTAAAGCTAGATAAATGCTGGGTGTGCTCGAATGGTGTGCATTCAGCTTCTAATAGCTTAATGACTGCTTTCTTCTCTCTCGTTTATTATCCTCGTTACGTGTCTGTTAACAAGAAACTGTTTAGCAGAATTGCACAAGGGGCTGCCTAATGTTTTACTACCAGATTTGTGAGAAGGAAAAGGATGGGACAGAGAGGAATAATTTTAAGAAGTGGGGAATAAACAGAGGCTTTTAAATTTAATTCCTGGCTGTCATCATCCTAATTAGCAATGGGTCTATTTGATGTCTCAGTTCAGAGACTGTGAATAGTGCTGCTTTGTGTCTGTCACGGTGATTAATGCCTTTTTTGGTAATAACCCAGTAACACATACAGAGTCACAGACTAAATCTATAGAGTACGCTGTCCCAGAACAATTATGTGACATATACCCAGTTACATCAGTGGTGATGTCCTCTGGATTGCTGAAAAAGCAGACTGATGACATGTTAGGGGTGTCTGCTGAACCAGAATATTCAAGGGACTAGATAGAAACAATAGCCCTATGAATATACATTGAATTTTATAATAGTTGTTTAACTTCTGTTCCCTACTCATTTTGGATTGTTCTCCTCAGCACAGAAACCAGCTTCTCTGCATATTCCACAAAGCAGCAGAAATGGAAGGACAATAAAATCACACCTAAGTGCAGCATATTCATCATGTAATATCTCTGATCCTTTCCTGGAACTGGTAAGAGAAATGGGGTATATCCCACTGAATCCAAAATGTGGTTGTGCTCATATTACATGCACAATGGTTATGAAAGGCAGATCTTAAAGCAAATCAGTAAATTCATATTAATTTTAGTGGGCTTTTGACCAGCCCTAAGCTGAAGCCTGTGGCTTTGAGGAATTTGATATCTACATTTTTATTTTGCTTTTAAACAATTCCAAGACTCCCAGCATTCATTTCTTATATTACAGCAACCTTTCTCAGAAATATTTTCTCATGCCATGCAAGCTAGAAGGTGCCTGGAGTTTCAGAAGCAGACGAAAGACAGCATTATCCACTTTCTTCCTAAAGGAGGTATTTCTTCAGCTGACCTTGTCTTGAAGGAACATTCAGATCTGGATTGCAGCGTTTGTGGAGCAGAGCTATCATAAATTTTGTGACTGCTGACACTAGCATACTATGCAATATATTCATTTTTTGCTTATTCATTAAATAGATTAATATAGAGTTAGAGACATAGTCAAAGCATACTGCAAGATCTAATAGGTAATTCTCAGACAGACAATACAGGATATTTTACACCAACGAGCTGCACCTGACCAGACCTTTCTGGTATAGCTTTTGTTTTGAGAAATGCAGTGCTGTGAAACAACTGGCAAGCAATGCTGGATATTAGTTGCAGTRAGAGGAATTGTAGAGTTATCATTTAGAAGGCATCACCAACAAATTCTTCTCTTTTGGCATGACCTATAGTTTACAGTAATTTAGGGTTCTTGCGAGACTTTCATACCCTGACACTGAATATAATTCCATGCCATGTTAATGAAAGTCAGTATTCATGCAGATATGTGGTTAGAGTCATGGAATTAATAGCATTTAAGATTTGCATTCCACACACAAATAGCTGTAACACCTAGCTCCTATACATTTTAATGTAACACTCAGCTCCTATACATTTCAGTGTATAGTTGGTGTTCATATCCTCTGTTTTCAGAAATGAGGGAGAAATTGGGTAGTTGAGATCCCACGATCTATCCATAGGAAAGTTAAAGACAGATTTTGATTCAGCTGAGTCCTGGTGCAGCAACCACTGCAGAGCACTGTTTCTCATTGGGTTTAAGGAATGCGTGTGAACCGTATGTTTTTCCTCACTCAAGGATAATTGCTGAACTTTCTCTGCATGGCTGAAGATGATGTACATAAAAGGGTGCAGGTTTGGACTGGTAACAAAGATCTGTACTGTTTTTGTTTGCACATGAAGGAGGCATGCACAGATTTTTGTGTTACTGCTATGTATTCCTACATAGTGTGCCAGTAACTCTTCCTCAGAAAAGATGCAGTTTAAATTTCTGCACAATCTTTCTTAGGCTTTGGCATGCGTGGTTTCACAAAACTGTGCCTAGGTGACAGACTGGGGGACAAGATTTTGGTCTGCTTCTGGCAATGGATCTGCTGGAGCCTGGAGATGATGGTGCTGCTGGAGCAGCACTCTTGGAAGCAGAATTATGTTTGTTGTGTATTGTTTGGGTTTTTTCCCCCTGTGAACCATAGGCATGCTAATTGTGAGGCATGTATCTCTGGTTGAAGGAGCAGATAAGCCCTGCTGGTTGTCCTTTTTGTTTCCCTGTTTGGAAGTAGGGGTGCTGGGTACAGCTGTGGATGGTTTCGCTGATACATACTCCAGTGCATAGTACGTGCTTGGAAAGGTGCATTAGAGCTGAAATGAGCTCCTGAAGTTAGCTGCTGCTAGCTAGAAGACCCTGTCCTGTCTGTTACTGTTCGGCAGAACTGAGTTGGCAGACTGGACTCACATTTTTTTAAGACCAGTAACATTTGGCTTATCTCTGCAAATTATTTTGAAAAATCCCACACTTTAAACTGTAACACTGCAAGATACTTACTTCTTATTTTTACTTGGATCTTTGGTGAATTCAGTTGCTGTGGCTTAGTCTCACTGTCACTTTTCATAGGGCTGGGGCAAAGTGTGATTTTTCTGCACAGCCTATAATGAATCAAAGGCGCTGATGTGGTTTACTTTTGCCTATTATTTCACCAGTTCTATTAAATAAGTTAATTGTGATTGAAAATTCAGCAATAAGACACATAGAAAATCTTGTCCTCTGTGAAATAATTCAGCAAATTTGTTACTTGCCATCTCACCCAACGTTATGTGGTCATCTTTTATCAACTAGTCTTTTTTGAATATAACAGGAATGCTGTAGATTAGGAAACCTATTTCATGGGTGCTACAGCAGCACTCAGTTTCAGAAGGAGGAAATATATAGAAGTTCAGAACGCCTTTCATGTTTGGTGTCTAAGAAAGGAAGTAGCCACCACAAATCATGGGCTGTGCTGACTAACTCCAAAATACAAAGTTTTCATTTGTGAAAGTTTCTGTGAATTCAGTAAATGACTATATAACTTCCAGACAGCTCTCTCAACTTTCATCATGCATGTTTTTAACTTTTTTTTTTTTTTTTGGTATGCTGAATTCTTATGCTAAACTTGAAAAGTCTCTTGGGCTCAGAGCAATAAGGCCAGGTAGAAAGCAGGAAAGTCTCGAGAACTTCACTGGGACTCGGATTTCACGCGTGGCGTTTTCCCTGTGAGCCAGAGGATGGATGATCTCTCAGTGTAAGGACAAAACAGTGTATAGCCTTCATTTCTGTTGCTGCTCCTTCATTGCAACACAAACTCATTCCTGGATATTAACATTCTTTCCTCACTGTGCTTGGTGCTGTGGCTAATAACTATTTATGGAACAAACCCAACAGGCTGAATCTTCTGCTTGACCGCTGGTGGCCTTAAAATGGAAGATATATTAGCAAGCTGATGATATCATTGCCTTTGTGCTGGTGAGTATAGCTAGCCACGTATTTTTATAGCTTGGTCGGGAACAGTTTAAAAACTRTTTTAGCAGATCTCTGGGTGCCATTGTGAACTTACTTAACTCCTTTTCCCATTTCCAGACCGTTTAGTTTAAAGTCTCTCATGTGACATTTGTTAATCAGGATATATATAGAAACAGAAGCAAATGAAAATTAGAATAACTTCGCAAAAATGAGAATAGGATTAAAAAAATCTATGATTTTCTGTTCATACGTTTTCATTTTTATTACGGTAGTGAAATGCTTAATAATGTATTCTTCAGCTGGTGAAATATATCTTGTGATGGTAAAATTAGAATTCCATATTTTGGAAAACTCCGATGACAATAAAAGGATACATAGTTTTATGACTAGGTAGCAAATTGGCAATATGACCTGCATGCTAAGTGCAGCTAAAATAACGTCACTAATGAGATAATATGGGATAACATATGGGAGTAAATAAAAAGGTGTTGGATGGGTGAAGAAATGCTTTAAGTTAAATCCAAAATATAGGTATAGTTCAAATAACATTACGGTTCTGACTCAGGCTCATGAAAGTATGGAAAGTGAGAGTTAAGGCTGCCTCTCTATGCTTAATATGTCCTGGTGCCTTTCCAACAAATATTTTATTATGTGAGCTCTCCCAGCGATTTTGGAACGTAAGCGGCATTTTGGACCTCCGTAGGGGTTTGACAGTGAATTTTTTCCCGTAGACTGTCGAGTAAAGATGAAAGTCCAGAGGATTGGGAGAGAGAAAAATCTTCAGTTCCATTTTTGGGCTGTTATAGGCAAATAACCTTTCTGTGCAGCCTGCCCCCTCCCCCCTCATATTAAGGCACGGCTAAAATATTTTGTTTAAATATTTGGACTGTGGTTAGGGTTTGAGCAGAAGATCTTCATTTTATGTCCCCAGAAAATGTTTTCGTTTCAGAGAAAGTTGCTTCCACCCCTTCTGCATAGGCGGTTAGGCAAACCCGCAGTCAAACCTCTGTTCTTCTTGACTCGGATCAAAAGTTTTCCCCTAAAGGTTGTAAAATGGGAAGATGAACTCAAGTTTTCTCCACTGTAGGCTGGTACCCCGATGCTGAGCTATTCTGACATGATGCCACGAAAAACTTGGTTTCCTTCTCCTATGGGACAAAAGCAACATTCAAAGCCTTAAGAGCAGGCATATAATAAAATGGCTAGTTGGCGCTTTGGACGCTGATGGGATTGGAAGATGAGGATTTCAGTCTCAGCACTTACATGCTCCTCCTTACTGCAGTATCTGAGCCTCTTGCACATCCCAAAGAACTGGTTTTATAGCTGCCTGTTTTACAAATGGGAACGTGAAAGCAAGAAAATGCGTTGCAGAGCTGGGAGTTGATTCCTCTTCACGCAAGTACCTCATCCAGTGCAATTCTCCCAGGATCTCTCTTCTCATGGCTACAGATTTTCTGCATACAGCCAAAAGGTTTACTGATTCATCCGTCATTTCCTTTAGGTTGTCATTTTGTCCCTGCATGCTTTATGTGCCCAGTTTTCCCATTGATATGAATAGGAATAAAAATAAAAACCCAATTCTTTTAGTTGAATCAAGAGCAAGTGGTATAAACCAGTCTCCCTGGCAGCGCTGGCTGTTGTATGGAGATCAGAGTAGATATCTCTTTAGTTTAGCTGTTAGCTGTACTCTGAAAACRAATTCTTTTGTTTTAGGTTTTCTTTTTCTTCTTAAGTTGAAATAAAATACCTTTATACTTACCACCAATAGCTCCCAAGACTTAGGGAAAATTAACAAGGTTATAAAACCTACAGAGTGTGTGTGGTTTGCTGTTGCAGCTGCACTTTAAAGGAAAAGTAATATACTCACTTGTCCTCCTTAGAAAAGCATCTATAAATTAGCACTCTTCAAAAAGTTCCTGATGCCCAGCACAGTTTTTATATATTACAGCCAAAATGTGGGTCCTCCATTTTTAACACTTCAATCAATTTAAACTCTCTTGCCAAGATCTGAGGGGTCTCTGCTCCAATCCTTTTCTTTATAACATTTTCTGACCTCGTCTCTTTCCTCTAAAGGGCTGAGAAATGGGGTGCCTTAGAGGTACAGAGTCCCCCCAGTGACTCAGTGCCTTTGCAAAGGTCTGTAAGGCCAGCTGTCCATATGGCAAGGGTGAGCATGACCATGGCTGGAGGTACTGCATCCTGCACGGCTCCCCCGTGGACTGTGGGGCTGAAGACCATTATGCCTTCGGCAGTGATGGGATCATCTCCTTCAAAGCGCCTTGGGAGGGTTCGTGCCTTCACTGCGAGAGCCTGCTAACATCACCGTTTCCGTCCGCTCAAAGTGCTGGAATAGTTGTTTATCCACCACTCTTCAGCTCGGTGGGGTTAAGGGCATACTTCAAAAATGCAGCACATTGTGTCTTCTTGCAGTACTAAGAACGAAGAGGAGAAACTTAAAACAAATGAGAAGGATTTGTGTTAACTCTGTTGCCAGGGAGTCTTTCTTAAACTCTCTCCTTCCATAATATCTGAGTCAAAATAATATTGACTCTATTCAAGTTTCTTGCTTTTTGTGTGTCAACACTAAGATGAAGCAGTTACAGTCCCCAGAGATGCACATCAGTGAGCTGAGTGAGGCAGAGATATTAGAGTTTCTGTTGTCCTTCCATGCCCTGTCCTCTGCCTTTGTTAATCTGCATGTGCAAATTAAACTGAAATTAAACTCTTAATTTATCACCATGTTGTGGTGACAGCAGGCAGGATCAGAACACTTTACAAACACGTAGCACCACATTAACATCAGAAACAGATTCTTCCCCAGAGAGGAGAGAAGATTTTAAAGAATGCAGAAAGATACCACAGCCGTAATCCCTGTCGCTGCACAGAAAACAACTGATTGTTGTTGAAACGCTCAGAGGGGGAGGTGGGTCCAATAATCTGCAGAACATATGCAGGATACGGCTTTTCCACTGTCAAGAGTGGAGATGAGAAACTTGAAATAAACAACATCAGGNCTCTTACTCAAAATGTGAACTGCACACCAGATTAGATCAGGGAATGTTAGCCACGTCCAGTGCAAAATATGTTTTGTTTTGTTTGGTTTCTTTTAAAACAGAGAGAGGGAGCATAAGTTCAGGGAGGTAAGTTAAAGTTCAGTGAGATTTCTCCACATTCATGAAACCTGAGTTCATAGTCGAGCTATTGAGTCACATACAGATGAGGATCTTGCCTGGTCAGTTTTAAAAAAAAAAAAAAAAAAAAGAAAAACCCCATGGCAAAAGAGAAAAGAGAGAAAAGATACTGTATGGTAATAACTCAACGTGACTGCCCAGAGAAGTGAACTGCTCTGAGGAACACCCCTCTGGACACAGATTGTCTCTGCTACAGAAGGCTGCAGGCTCTGCCCGTATCCCCAAGCTGTCTTTACTTGCCATCACCTGTTTTTGCACGGGACTGAGCCGGCTCCTTGTCCCTTCATGGGATACTAGCAGGTATCCCAGGATCGGTGAGAGCCATCTGTGCAGACGCCCTGTGGTCCTGATTTAATAAAACACTTAAACACATGCTTAAGGGATTTGCTGAATTGGATGTTGCGCTCTCCGCTGGCTCCTCCACATGTCTCCTGGCTCCCTGACTTTTTGGCTCTGCGAGTGCTTTAGGACGCTCCTGCTGTTGAAAGCTGGGCCCCTCTTCTTCTCTGCGGCATCAGAGGTGAGGGAGGCACGCTAGGTAAGTCTTTTTTCTGTTATTTTGCGGTGGGAGATGAGCTCACTGTCCCCACGCTCATCCCAGCAGGTAGGAGCATGCTGTGGCATGTGGGGCCACACCACATTGTCCTGTCCTGCCAACAGCCCCATAGAGCATGGTCCCCAGCCCTGCCGGCATGCTGCCCTCTGCCTGCCACGTACCTGCTGGTGGTACTCGTCTCTAGGAGGTGACCACCCATCCCATCATCTCACTCCAGTGCTGTCACCCCCTGCCCAGAGCAACCTCATGCTGCAGAGGGTCCTCCACGGGGCTGTGCCTTCTTTTGGTGGCGGTGACGAAAGGGACGGAAAAAGGCTTCACTTAAGTGGTTGTGTTTTAGAAACATTTTTGCCTTAACGTTATTGCATTTGGATGGGTTGTCTTTCCCATGGTGCGGGGGGGAACGAGATTTCAAGGCCTTTGCAAATATGACAATTTTGAAGGTTAGTGGCTGGATGAAGGCCTTAGACACCCCTTTTAAACTCCTAAATTCCCAGTCTTTGAGAGCACGTAAGTGATTTAAGACCCTACATCTGAGGGCTTTGGCAGGAATGAGTTCCAGAGCTCCTAAGTCACTTCTCTTTTAAATAAAGCTTTTCTCCCTGAGGATCTTTTCAGTATGTTACCCTCACTTCTGTATTCAACTTCAGATGACAAAATCTTCAGAAATGTTTGGATTCCCACAGAGGCTGGGTAAGACGAGTTTATTTATTCAGTCCTGCTTTGCTTCATCAAAGAGACCCCAACTGGGAGAAGTCAGAGGGCCCCATTCGTTATGTTTCGCCCAGCCCGAAATGTGCTCCCGCCTGCAGTAGCGATGCTCTGCAGGGAAATGCAAACTTGCCAAGCTTTACTTACCTCAGCCCAACATGTGGTGCAGCACACTGATAGATGCATGGGTCTGACAGGCTTTGGAGACTGGCCAGGGGAGACGTATTGCCTGGCAGAAGCAGGACAAGAGTCCCCCCTGCATTACATGTGATTTGTGTGCCAGGTCAGCGCCCCGGCAGGCTCCTTTTCTGAGACGGGTGCTGGGGTGCCAGTCCCTGGGAGCCCCGTCCTTCACACAGCCACAGCTCCTTCCTGCACAGGAGCAGGGCAAGAGCAGAGCCTGTGGCCATGCCGAAGCCTCATCGGAGACACCTGTACCAACAAGCCAAGGTGGAGTTACGTTTTCTCCGCAGGGGTCCACACAAGCTCATGAGTCAATGGCTGGACTGTTGGTTCACCGTGCCGCTGTGCATCCGGATGGGATCCCCAGGCTTCCCCTGGGAGAGCCTGAATTCAGGTGGTTGGAGAAGCTGAGCCCACAGGCTGACACTGTGCCCCCCACCAACCAAAAAAACCCCCAATATCCCTTTAAAACTGGTATTTCAGGCCCCCATAAAAAAGCTGATAAGGAAGTCTGAATTAGCAGGATTGTTTTGTTTGGAGGTTTTCCACTAGGGTTGAGGAACTTTGTATGGGGCAGACTCAGGACTTTGGCRTCTCTTTTAAGATCAAATCTCAGTTTTGGATTTTCGATCAAGTAGTGCTGGGGCAGGACAGACATACATGGTTAGGTGCCGCAGCTGGGCACTGTTTCCCTGCACAGTGCTGCCATTTGAAAAGCGGGGAGCAGAGAGAAAACCATGCCTGAAACCGCTCTGAAAGTGAACATTTCTTCAAATTCACCTGCAAGAAGCAAACCCCTTCAAGGGCTTCGTTTGAGAAATAAATATTTTTCCCTTAAGACGCTTTAAAAGAAAGGGCCCTCTTGAAAGAAAAGAAAAAGAATCCTGGTGATTCAGCTGAGCAGAGTGCAGTGTACTCGGCAAAAATAAGAAAGAAAAGAATGAAAGTGTTAGCAGAGCCTTGATTATTGGTGGCGGAGGGGCATTAGCCAAGTTATAATGGATTGTCAAGCTAGGTTCGTGTTTGTATAACCTCCCAAGTTCCTTGCACTGAGTCAACATCTAGCCATCTGGGATGGGGGGACGGGGAATAACTTTTTGTTAAAAAAAAAAAAAGTAAAAATCAGTTAAATTTATGTTTCTATTCTAACGGAAGAAGTGTTTAAAAGGAAAACATACCTTTCAGAGTGAAGCATTTGTTTTTGTTCTTTACAAGTGCTTGTTTGAGTTCGTGTTTGTTAAATGGCTTGTAGTTATTAAATCATGGAGGTTTCCCCTGCTAACATAAAAATAGGTGTGACTGGAAAATTTGTAGCAGGAAAATAAAACTGCCTTTCACCCACTTGGACTTCACTTGACTTGGTGAGATATTTGTAAACCCTGATTGACTTAAAAGCACATTTCTTTAGGAAAGAAGTACAATTAAGACAGAAATTTGCCAGGAAGACACATAGAAGCTGCAGCAGTAACACTATGAATCATGTGTCCACCCAAGGACACAGCCATTCACAAGTCGTGGTGCTTACCGATGAGGGAAACACAAAACACTTGAGTATGAAAGCAAGAACAGCTTGGAAAACAAAGATGGATTTTCTGTAGCAAATATAATTTCATTTTCCAGCCTCCTCCTCGTGTATACAAATTCAGTCATTTCTTATGGTTAAGACCCCTTAGCTTTGATAGGCCCAGCATGTATATCTTTAAAATTATGGTGACCTCCTGTCAGTGTACTTGTGTGTGAAAATAATTGTGCTGTGTTTTATGCTACACTGGGACCTGTGCTAGTCAAAAGCCCAGGGGAGTGAATGGATAGACATCAGCCGGCTTGAGATGGCTTTGGGTCAGGTCCTAATTATGCCTTGTGCTAATGAAAAAAGGGTTGAAACATCTGAGAGCAACTTTCGGTGCTTTGTCCTCCACTGCTCCATAAGGGAGYATGAAACAGCACAATTTTCACATGCAAGAACACTGACGAGAGTACACAGGCAAGAGGAGGAGGCAGGCACAAACACCAGGTTGGAGACTGGGCTTTAGCCCTCCAGTCTCACCAAGGCTTTTTGAGGGCCAGGGGTGACCGTGGACAACTCTGCGGCACAGCTGGCAGAAACGTTCCACCGAAGATGCATCTGCTGGTGTCTGCGGATAATATCTTCTTGTGCCTGTTGGTTTCATTCAGTTAACCACCAAGACATTTCCCTGGGAGTCACTATGCTACTGGATCCATCTAATTCTGAATAGAAAATCCTGTTGGTGACAGAGTCCTAACGTTTTGTTTTGCTATCGTGTATGTGGGCAGATTTACTGACTTGCAAAATTCAGTACATCATAATCAGTTTCTGGGTCATTAAAGAGACTTGGCAAACTTTTGCTGTACTTTGAAATGTGTTTTCTCTGTTTCAAGTCAAACCAGATCGAGAGCCTTGACTTTGAGTGTTCTGATTTATTTCTTCTGTTTTTTGAAGTTATCTTTGTTTTTGTTACACAGAGGAAAAAGACGACCCTGGAGAACTGCTGCACTCATAAAACAAAAAAAGAAGAAACAAATTATGAAAAGGAAACATTTGAAGACATGGTATGTCAGTCATTTAATTCACATTCAAATGAAACTGCTTCGTAAGAAATATATCCTATCTAATTCTGACCCACTAATAAAAAATGTTTATTCAGCAAGGGTTAACTTTCTCTTGTGCACAAGGATCTAATTCATTTAAATCCCTATTGAGTTTTTAGCACACAAATGAAGTGTTATATGGTCTTGCTGGAGTTCTTGGCATTGGGTGAATTTTTCCCATCATAATGTTGACTTATTAGACACGTGCAAAGCCTGTCCACCTCACCGTGGCTGTGCCTGTGTGGCAGAAGGCAGCGCCGTAAGGAGCCCCGACGTGGATGGGGCAGCTCAAGTGTCCCTGCAGCAGGCCTTCTGCAAGAGGTCGTGTCTGCAGGGGCTAATCCCACCTGTTGGGAGGATGGTGCATTTGGCTGGGTAGGTGTCCTGACCCAAAGCACTCTACTTTCTGAACTCCATGAGGAGTTTACAGATCTTGCAGACCTGGGGACACTAAGAAAATGCTTGTGAAATTTAAACAAAATAGAGCACCTTCACACACTCTAAATGGGGTCTTTGGTGCATGCATATTGCTTTTGGTAGCTGCCGGGATGATATGCCATGAAGTATTTTAGAGTGATGACACTCAAGACCAGGCTTTCAGTTCTGATGTATAGATCATAGAGATCCAGGGGTAATACTGAACCCAGGCCTGGTTTTTAACATGCAGCTGCTGTAACTGAAGGTGCAAAGTTGGTGTTTGCATGTGGGATGTTGACTCCTACCCCTATATATGACTTAATAATAGAAATGTAAGCAATTATGTAAAGATGAGTGTGCATGTGGGCTTCCTGTTATGAAAATAGGTATTGTATGTAAACTTCATCCCATCAACTGAGAAGAGAGGGGACACTTATACTTCATATGCAAATGCTGGGCTTGTTTTCATTTACCAGGGCTTCTTTGTACTCTTCTGACAAGGTAAAGCAGTCTTTGTATGGGTGGACATACAAATTGCACATCAGAAAAGGCTTTTTTTACAATGCCAAATTAGCATAAGAGAGACTTGGTGTAGATGAGGGTCAGACTTACTGTTTGCCTTTCCTCAGCCTTTTCTCGTCAATGCTAAATCAGCTTGTTCTGAAACTTTATCAGCATATGAACTGGAATTATAATTCGTTTTGGACTGTTCTTTTTTTGGAAGGGAGTGCTAATGTTTCCAAAACAGAGAGATTTGCGGAGGGTGGTGGAGCAACACAGTGCTTGTCTTCTGTGATGTTCTTTATAAATGTGCAACCAGATATTTACAGTGGCTGTGCTTATCAAATATCTATTGGTTGGGAAATTTTTGCCTATATGGTTGCCAAACAGGCATGGCAAGTCTTTAAAGACAATGTTAAAAAAAAAAGTTAACATGTCTCCTGGTTTGTGAAATCAATAGAAATATTTCTTTTGGTCAAGTTTTCAGTTCTTAAAAGCACACTTAAGAAAATGATTGCTGTAAGTTAAATAATTAAGATTAAAAGGATAATTTTTCATGAGAGTTTTAGGGTGCGTCCCATGTTCATTACATATCCATTTGAATACTCAATAAACTGAATTTAGCCTGAAAACCTATCCAGAAGCTTATTGGGGATTTAATTCTTAGCGGTAAGACTGTGCAGGAGGACAAAGGTAAATGAAAGGGAGTAAAAATTACGTATGTTTTTGACCAGACAGTCCTGTGTTTACAGCTAAACACCCATCATAACTTTATTTTCATATGTTTTGTCTTCAGTATTAACTTGAAAGAATATGAATCATGCAGAGGTCAAAGATCGAGGTCATTTTCCTGACACAGAATATTTTACTGTAGGACTCACGGACTGCTTACCCTCAGCAGTATGAAAATCTTCTCATTGCCCTTAGGCTGTTGTGTTGTGAAAGGCTGCAGTGTAACACATGCCTCCTGCTTCCTGATTTCTCCATGGGGCAATCCAAAATAGCTTTTCCAAAAAGTCCTTGAAAATTTAGAATGCTCCCTTTTCATTGTCACAGTACTTTGGAGTCACTAGTCATCTGTCTCCTTGGTAAATCTCTGTCCCTCCCCGCTTATTGATAAAGTATCAGTGTTTGGCATAAGAGTACAGCTTAACAGTTACCTGGACTTTAGACTTTAGTATTAGGCTATCGGAAAGAAAAGGAGTGATGCTCTGGAGACGGAGCAAAAACTAAGGAATAGAAAATGCTTTGACTTTTGACATTATCTATATTATATGGCACTATTCACATATTTCAACTGTTTGCTGTACAGTGAAAATGAAGTCTCTGTTAATTGGGCAAATGTTCTTGAGTTATGTAAAGTCAAAACCAAGACTTTGTAAAGAAACAAAACTGGCAGCAAGCAGCCTGACAGTAAATTATACTGTTGATGATGAKGAGGATGCATCTGGTTTTCCTTCTCTGAAAGGTAACCAATGCAAAGTAATATGCTATTTTAGCCACGAAAGGCTTATCTAACCATAGGGTTATCATAGAATTATTCCTATTTTGATTTCAAGCTGTACCTTCTTCTGAAACAGATTTATATGTAGATGAGTCTCATTGACTAGAGGTACTTACATCCAGATCCATCAGTTCTTCAGTGCTTAGCATCTCTACACCTGACTTGTAAACTCCTAGCACTGGGAACAGAAAAAAGAAATCTATCTTAGAGACCTAAGTTCCTTATCCAGTGAATAAGCAGAAATCAGTGTATAAGAATGGGATAAATTATTGCAAAATCTTGTCCATAAATGCCAGTAATGAAAATTGCAAAGAACTACAAAGAACTATAAAATACAAAATACGTAGTAGATGGAAAACAGAGATACTCTGTAGACATATCCAGAAGGCTTAGATTTTGGAACAGACTTTTTTGGGAAGTAGCCAAATTGCTGTCACTGAGGTCTTTCAAGAAGAGATTAGACAGAATCTAGTAAGGACAGTCTGGGCACATTGGAGCTTGATTCAGAACAAGGCAGCACATATGTGGTGGGATGAAATCATAGAAATGTCGTGCTGGAAAAGGTGTCAGAAGATCCTGCTATGGACATAGTGACAACATGGTTACAGCAAGGATTGGATCTAGCCATTTTCTGAACATGCTGATATTAGAAATGCACGATTGATTCAAAATAATTGTGAGGTACATGAAACCAGACTTTGGTATTTGGTTTTCTTTGGAGCTAAAAGACTAATACACTGTGTGTATGTATCTTCTAGGGCTGGTAGACTCTTTGCTGTACCAGGCAGCGTGACTTCTGGTGTCTCTAAATTGAGGAGAATGCTGTCTTGCTGAACTATTATCTAAACAAGAAATATTAACACACATTAAAAAATTTACTAAGCCTATGTCTACAAAAATAGAATTGCAGGCTAGACTGTCCTCAGCTAGTTGCTTATGGACAAAATGTCACGTTGCATCACTTTTGAAATTAGTGTATTTATTTTTCGGCTGTATGCTTCAGATGAGTTCCACATGTACTCCAGATTTAACAAATTCATCATTGGTATCTTATTATCACTCGAAATTACTTCACAGTTAGGTCAGATGCAGGGTTCTTATTTGTTTTTCATAGCATGGATCACATTTTAATACAGATTGTCTTGTGTATTTCTCCTCTTCCCATTTTGCATTGTGAAACACCCTTGTGGTGTGGATAGTTATTACATACATGGAAAAGTAAAGTTAGGAAACTATTATTTCATGCAATTTTAGTTTCATAACAGTTTAATAGCTGGGACTAGGGAAAGCCAGCTCTGTGTGACTAGCCAGTTCTCCACTGTGGGCCATTTTTGAGAACATCTGACAATATCATTTTATAGTATTTCACTTCTAAGTTGTCTGTGTTCATTATTTGTTGTTTCTAAGGATTCTGCCTTCCTTGAGTACTGTCTCCCTTTCCATCTCTCTTTTCCTCTCCGCTGACAAGACCAAAGCTGGAAAGCAGTGTGAGAAGTAGCTCCCTCCAAGTCACAAGTTACTGGCGGCCTGTGCGAGTCCAGGGGCAAGAAGAGGGGGACCACAGGCCAGTACAGGCTTTTCTGAGCAGAAGATTGGAAGAAGGTCTGGTCAAGCATTCTTCACTAAGCCTGCTTTTTGACAAAGTATTTCATTTTCAGCCAAACACCTATGTCCAAGAAAATTGGCTGCTTTCTCTGGAAATTATCAGTATTTCACAAAAAAAAAGGACTGACAGAAAAAAAAAAAAAAAGAAAAAAGTTTTGATTTGGATATACTCCTGTGTTGCCTGGTGGCTGTTGTAGTTAGGTTGCCTCATGACCCCATTGATGTCTCTGACTGACAGCTGGGGCTGTACCTCCGGCTGTACTGCAGTCCTGCCTGCACCCCCAAGAGAGGTGTTGGTGAGAGGAGATGGGGTGCACCACAGGAGGAGAAGTCTTCAGGGCATCCTTCCTCCGGGAGGCCTCAGGCTGGCCACAGCTGTGCTGTGCAGCCCCAGGGGATTTCCGGAGGTGTGTGGGGACCTCCCTCTTCCTTTCCATACAGTTTACTCCAGTGGGTTTCTCTCTCTCTCAGAGATGACTAGCAAAATAGGAGACTCCCTCCATGCCCACTTAGAGCCATTTTCTTGGCTCTGCTTGATAACATATGCTAGCCCGGCTTAATATATTTTAATAAGCCAGTTTAGCCCATGGGTTTTGTGTGCTCATTTATTACTTCTGCCTCTTTTTCCTAATGAAGAGGTGCTGCCTGCTCATTGTTTGTAATCAGAAAGACACTTTGAGGACAGCTCAAGGGATTAAACTGACCAAGTTTATTCTGTTTGGTCATTAGGATTGGATGGATCATGATATAAAGGTGTACATTACTGATCCAAAAAGAGTGCTCTGTTGCAATGATTGCAACAACAGGAATTGAGTAAGCTCTGCCAGATATATTAGTGCATTCATATTTGTACACACTTATTTACAACAAGCCACTGTCACAGATAGATAGATTATAGGAGTAGGTGGATGGCCGGTCTGGCCCCAGAGRGCATTTCTCATGTCCGTATGTTGTTAAAGCCCTCAGAAGCCCAGGAGCACTCCTGCGTGCCTTGTACCAAGGGCATCCTTGTGCAAAGGTCTGCTGCCAGCTCTACTTCAGCATGTAGYCCCGGGGAACACTATCATGCCACTGCCAGGTTAGGCAGCTCTCATGGGAATATAGTTCAYAGACATACCATTTAGTTTAAATATAAAGCATTATGGACACTGGCTAAAAATATACCATTTTGACCAATGTGTTACAGAGGTTGTCATGGGGACATCTTGCTCTCTCAGTCTTTCATAAAATCCTTATGGAAGCTAAAAGCAAGGGTTTCCTCAGAGGGGTGATGTGAGGAAAAAAGCATCCTGCATTTCAGCTGTTCTTTAATGAAATTGAACATGTGGAAATTAGGAGAGGAGATGGCATCATGGGGCGGATGGTTCTTAGAAGGCCAAACCCACTGTGAAAATCTCTTTCAGTACTAACATGGAGACATGAATCTGGTCGCTCAATGGTTACTTACCAGTTCTGAAAAAAAGCATAGAAATTGTTTCCAGGTTCAAATTAGACAAAACAATGTGCACTCTGTGACACACTGGACCTCAATTTTATGGCAAGAACCTCCCGTTTCTTTGGCAGTTCAAAGCAGAGCTCTGCAGTGCACTGAAAGCTTTGTGGCAGCTTCATAAGCATTCCCAAACTCTGGAATATACTGAGCAGTGAGGTATTTGATTACACATATTAAGTGGATTGAAATTGCTCCTTGTATATTGCTTAAATGAGGCTTGATCTGGGGTTTTGGCATAGTGAAGATGGAAGGAGCTTGAGACAGAGAAGGGAGGATCTTCCTTATACATTCAAGCCAGAAGGACTTGGAAGAGGGTTTTGGGGATTTAATGAATAGCCGCCTATGGCTCTCCCTGTGAGAAACATAAAATAATCATTAAACTCTCCCTACTTTTCCTATATTTGCTGTGTGCACTTGTTTTGTCTGCTGGGTGATGGGTGGGCTTGAGCTATACCGGTTGCAGGAAGTGTAGGGTGTGCTCCAGGTGAGCTGGAAGGTGAGGGAGTGCTCTGCAGAAACACCGGGCTTGGCCCAGGCATGTCAGCCCCAGACAGGGCTATTCTACTTGGATGGAGCTCTTCTGGGGACGCTGCAGCACGTAAGGTAAGATAGTCATTGARACTGTTTCTGGTTGGTCTTTGCTGACACAGATACTCAAAATGACAAATGTATTGGAAGCTGAAATCAATGTCGGAATGGTTTTCCTTTCTCTTTTGGACCAAATGTTGCTTTTAGATGATTACTGCTATATCGACCAGTGCAATTCCAGGGCAAAGAAGCTTCAAATTTGAGTATTTGTAAGTATTAGGACCTTCATGCTACATAACACAATGCTATCAACAGTTTATCTGAATCCTTTAAAGGCATGTGTTGAGATCTGTCACTGGAGAAAAGACCCTTTCCAAAATTAATATACTACTTCACCCTGGTTAGAAGCAGGGTCAAAAAAAATCCTGTCTTCCCCCCAATCAAATAAGGAGGGAATGAAGATAAAGGTAGTCCAAGTATGACCTCAAACTAAAGAATACTTCGCTTTTGTTTTATAATCAGGCTATATTTTTTAAGGTAGACTATGGGGACAAAGGTAGTCAGCAGAAACTGTAGAAGTGCAAATGAATGTGTTTGCAGTGGAAGAGTGGCTGGATAATGTCCATCTCATAATAGTCCAAGATCTGGCAGAGGAAATTGCACGTCTGGTAGAAAGGATTTTTAATAATCTATGAACTCAAAGGTAGCACTTTATGATTGGGGGATAATGCCTGTAACACCCTCTGTTGAAGGAAGGGAAAAATAATCTGGGCAGCTCATTAGTGTCACCTCAGTAGTATGCAAGRATTTGAAACAACAGAGAACAGAGATAGAAAGGCAAGTAGCAAATGGAAAAAATAAAAGCAACAGGAGTTTTTCAAAAGTGAATTGTACCAGGTTAACTGATATTTCTCTTTAACAAGATAATTCCTCTTCAAAGGAAGTGAAATGTAGAGATTTAATCTAGCACGGCTTCAGTGCCGCTGAGCTGTGTGGGAAACTGAAATAACCTGAGGGAGATGGGGATTTGTAGGCAGACTGTCAAGTGGTAAGGAACAGGTTAAAGAAGAGGCCACAGAGCTGCCGCCTGAAAGGGCAAGGGTTGAGCTGGAGGAACAGAGCCATGGCATTCCTCCTGCGCCATCTGGAAAGCATTCCCATTTAATCGTGCCATTGATAACTTTGTCACCAGAAGTCACAGCATGCTAAAAGCACGGGCTGAGAAAACCAGTTGGGAGTCGTTGTCTGCTGAGGGAAGGATTGAAATATCATCCTGGGGAAAAGGGATGGACCTTCCGGATGGCGTGGCAGAGATGGGACAAAATATAGCAACACAAAGGGCAAGGTGAAGGAAATGAAGACTGCGGTAAAAATTTCTTTGATGAGCCATCCTAATGTAACCTCATACACTGAGTAAAGATTGCTTGCATTATTAAACAGTCTTTAATTATGTGATCCCAAACTATTTTTTCCATAGCRTGTCAACCAAGTTCCATGTAAAGACTATATGTTGGCTAGAGCTACTCCAGAGGTGTATCAGGCAATTTGTTCTGGGGGACACCTGCTTTTTCTACTGCAGAAGTCAAAAGTATGGACTGGATGAAGGGCAATGCAGAAAGAGAATGATTAATACATATGAAAACTGTTGAATATCTCCCTCAGGAACAGGACTTTCTTTCTCTCTCTGTAATGGCAGCGCTGCTTGAACCAAACTTTTCCATTTCAGGGGAAAAAAAAAAGATCATGAGGATTTTTCAAAAATATTTATGAAATTTTGGAAAAAATGAAATCAGTATTTGGGAATGTTTTGATTGGCAAGAAAGGTTTGACTGTTCTACCACTTGCTAAAAAGACTGATTTTTTTTWAAAATTAAAATTTCCAGATGTTTGGAGGGGAGCTTAATAAAAAATGGTAAAAATATTTAAAAATAAAAAACCCCACAATAATCTAATCTATATGCATACATGGTGGATCTATATTGTATACTTAATACTTTTTAAAGCTATAGAGAACAACAATGAAATATTATATGTTTTCACCTCTCTATTCTCAGCTCTAGCACAGGAGGTTTTTAGAAGGTACTTGTTATAAATGGTTGCTCAGGAAGTATTTTGAAATTAGCTTCTTTCTCCATTGTTCTGCTCTAGATTGCCGAGACCTACTTTGCAGTGACTACCACAAGTTAGTGTTAGGCTGGAGAATGTATTTCCAGAAGTGGTGCAGTTTGCTGTGACTTGAGGAGTTGGGGGGGGGTATAGGTTTGCGTGCTCTTGTGTTCAGAACATAGCAACAGGGAGAGAGGAGATGTAGGACTTGTTTTTTCTGTAATCACTGGTGAGTCACTTAGAGAAAGTTTTTTAACTTGGGTCACTCTACTTAAACTCACGATTCCAAATTAATGCGTCAGCCTATGCGGCATACGTTTCAGAGGCCCCAGTCAGCCACTTTGTACTGGCTTTGGGAGTAGACACACAAGTTTCAAAAAACAAATTTAGGTGCTGAACGTCAGGCATCTGACTTTGAAAAAAAAAATACTGCTTTTAATCTGTCTTGCTTTAGTTTCTTGTTAATGTGAGATCCCAAGTTGCACACCAAGATTATCTTGACGTTTTCCTTTGCCTTTTTCAAGGAAAAATTCTTGCTGGCTTCTAATCAGCRGAGCTTTGGACAGAGTAAGGGCTGAGAATACAATGATTAAACCTTGGTCGAAACCTCTCTTGCTTCTTCATGACTTCCAGAACTCCATTCTAAGTCACTCAGATGCACCTCCAGCACCAGGAATTAATAATCTGCTGACAGAGAGAGAGTAAAAAGTCATTAGTTTTATAGGAGCTTTTCCCCCTTGAAATTCCATTGCTGGTTGACTCTTTCTGAGAGATGATGTTGAAACTGAGAATAAATTCAGTTTCAACATTTTCATATTCTTCGCAGTCACTGCCAGGAAAGCGCTCAAGTCTTATGCAATAACGGCCTGGACTCCTTTCAGCATTTGCTGTGGTCGTAACGGCACTGTAATGATCTCAGCTCCATACATCCCGGGTGCTGGATRCAATCTGCTTGGATGGTCTTCTCCCCATAGGGCTGAAACTTCAGAAGCAGTCTCTGAGTTGTATTCTCGGAAACCCCGCCGCGTGGCACTTGACCAGATGGATGGAGTGGCTATACGTACAGCATATGTACAGCAGCATACCTACCCCTGAACTGCCCAGCCCGTGTACTGGAGGCAGCCTCGTGGGCTGCAAAACCCAACCAGCAAGCAGGTAAACGAGCCAGTGCTGCAYGCGGCTTCACTGTGGACCCGAGATGGAGCAGCCCATGAAAGCTTGCTCATGTGCCTACACAATGCAGCCTTCCCACCCAGTTTCTCCTGTTGATCCTGCTGCAGACGCAGGCTCTTTGTACCCGCACAGCTCCTGGGAGATGCAGATGCCAAGGTGCAGGCGCTTCTTTCATGTGTCCCTCTCTATTGTTTAGAACACTATCTAAACACCGGATTGTTTTCATGTTAATGTAGAAATATACACTATGTAATTCATAAGGTGAATTTCATAATTCACCTTTCGCTCTCCAGTTTTTAGGGAAGGCTGCCTTGTAATCGTTTTCAAGAAGTTGCAGTGATTTCCCCCCTCCCCGCATCGGACAGCCGTGTTACTGACTTTTCATTCCAGAAGGAGGTGGTGTTGTCTAATGGCTGGAACATTATAGCCTTGTCAGCTTGTTTATGGCCCCTCTCTGTTACTGCCCATATGACCTACAGCACGGGGGCTAAGCTATTTCTGTATCATTTTTACTGTCTGTGAAAGAAGGTTAAAAACACCAACCTCATGGGATGTTGTAAAGCTTTAATGGCTCAAAAGTACTTTGAAATGATCAGGTAAATGATAGCAAATAAATGCCCAGACAGTTATTAGAGTTTGCTAATTCTCTTCTGACGCAAGATGTCTGGTCACTTTGAATTGTCCCTTCTACGTTGTGGKTTTTTTTTGGTAGCTAAAATGTGTTAGTGTGGAGAAACAGGAATAGTTCGTGCAAACAGAAAAACTCCTGAAGATGGAAAGAAACAGTACTTACATGACACGGGAAGAGAATGACTCAGTAATTAGTTCTTGGAAGGGAGCACTTGATAGGGAAAGTGGATTAATTTAAAGGGCAGTCTTGGTTACAATATAATCTCCAAATTACTTAATGTATTACCAATTTTTCTGTTATTTTAGTCCTACGAGGCAAAACTCTCCCAATTACTCAGGCAGCAGATTCTTCTTTTAAGAAATCCAAGCAATCCAAAGCAAAACAACTTCTCCCTCACTGAAGGTATACCTCCATAGGCTCTCCCCTCTCTCTCCGACCTCAAGGTTACTACGTGGAGAATGAGAATGAAACTTGATATATTCTTTGTCTTCAAACTTGTAGAATTGTGGTACCCAAAGGAATCAGTACTTTGTGATTTATGACTCCTCTACTTTGTTATGAAGAGACGTTAAACATCTTTATTTAATATGTTAGATATCATGTTATCCAAGTTTGGCTGCTGATTGCAACATGCTCACCCTTTATTCCCTAGAAGAGCAATACCTTTCTGTAACTTCCTACATTGCTATCAACTTTGCAATGCTATACCTTATTTGTATAATTGCAAGTTTTTCCAGTTGTCTGGGTAATTGTACCATCTGAGGGATATTACCCTGCTTTGTAGCCTGCAGATTCTTCTGAATCATTTCCTATGTTAATAAGATCTTTTATTTTTGTGTTTAAAAAAAGGCCACAAACCCKATTTAAACTAATCTCAGTGCATGGTATGTGCTTCTCTTCTCAGAGGGGTCCCGCACAGCCCTTGACTGCACTTCCATTAACACCAAGAAAAATTCGTCTTCGGCTTGAAAGGGAGTAAGTGATAAAGTGCCGTTGGGGTGTGGGTGATAGCATCAAGCTGCACAGTATTTTTAACAGATAATACTGAAACATGAGGCAAACCTACCAAAAAAAAAAAAAAAAAAAAAAAAAAAAAGGTAAAAAAAAGACAACCAAAAATATTTTAAACTGGAACTTTGTTTAAGCCAACCACAGGAGACCAAGCCAGGAATCAAACAGGTCTGTGCTCTGTTCTGCCTTTTGCCTGGAAATCATGTTCCACCCCAAGTCAACAGTTTAGCCAAGAAGCAAAANGCACTTCCATTAACACCAAGAAAAATTCGTCTTCGGCTTGAAAGGGAGTAAGTGATAAAGTGCCGTTGGGGTGTGGGTGATAGCATCAAGCTGCATAGGATTTTTAACGGATAATGCTAAAATATAAAGCAAACCTACCAAAAAAAAAAAAAAAAAGGCAAAAAAAAGACAACCCAAAATAATTTAAACTGAAACTTTGTTTAAGCCAACAACAGGATACCAAGCCAGGAATCAAACAGGTCTGTGCTCTGTTCTGCCTTTTGCCTGGAAATCATGTTCCACCCCAAGTCAACAGTTTAGCCAAGAAGCAAAACAACATATTTCTTAGGAGACAGTGAGTGGAGCTGTAAGTACTGCATCTGATTGACTGTGGGGACGCCAAGGTACTTGATTGCCTCAAGGTGCAAAGGTTTTAAGTATTATCTTTACTTTGTCAGCTTTAATTTATAATGCAAAGCTGACTGGTAAAACRAAGATTTGCTGCTCGGTCATGTCACTTCCTTTCCATTTCTTTTCAATTTGCATTTAGGTACTAGAGCAAAAATTACTATTTGTAGAAACTTGGGGTGAAAACAAAAATTCACCAGGACAGTACTATACTACTGAATCACAACTTTGCTTTTCCAGGATGGTTCATTTGACTCTCATTATGAGAAAGGGACAAATTACCCCAGGGAGCATGGAAGTGGGAAGCCTCTCCCCACTCCTTCATCTCATGGAAACACGCTTCTGTGTGCATGGTAGGTGTCACTTTCTGCAAGAAGGTAAAAAGCCTCCTAACTAGAGAGACGAGCTAAAGCCTGGCCTGAGAGCGTATGAGCGTTGTGCAGCCTCTCAGCCTGAGCCCTGGAGGGAGAGATATAAGCCTGAGCCTTCACAGCTGATTTCTGCAGATTCCTCCACAAATGGAAATCCTACCGGTCAGAAATTGGAGATCTAAAAAGTCTGCTTTATTTTGCTTACTCTGAATAAGGGGTCTCTTGCTTTTCAAGAGCGTGATGGTTTGTCATCCCAATATGGTAAAACATGCGGTTACTTTTCTCTAGAGGATGTAAAAATCTGCAGTGACCTAAAAACCCAGAAGGTAACAAGTCCTATGAAATGAAAGGATGAAAACAACAGAGTATTGCAAATCTCCTTTTGTTTAATTAAGAAAAACTGTTTAGGAGCCAGAAGGTGCTGCAGTAGTACTGGAGGATTAGATTTCAAGAATATAAGTTTTTACAAATTTACAGTAACTTTCAGCATGTGCTTTTGTCCCATTGGAACAGCTGTTGATATATATGTTCTGTTGAACAGGGATAGGATTATACACATTCTTTAAATTAAGCACATCCTTAACTACTTAGTTAAATCAGGGTCTTAGTGGGCTGGATACAATGAGAAGAAGTACCTCAGATCCAAGGGTGTGCAAACAAGCTGGAGAATTCTAATAAGAAATCTGAATTTAGGGTGCAACAGATTAAAATTCCTCTGAAAAAAGATATGCAAAGAACAAGTAAAAAAGCCAATGTGGCTTCACAAGGGACCGCTCAAAAAATCTGAGGTTAACAAATGAACTGTTCTGGAAATGGAAAACAGAGGTGGCAGCTACACAAGAACATTCTCTACGTTACTGCTAGCAGGAAAAAATGAGAGTTAAAAGCCATGATGAGTTAAAGCTAGGCAAGGCAAAGCAATTCAGGGATGAGGAGGGGCATTTACAAGTATTTTAGTGGAATCACGGGCAAATGTGAAATATCCTGATAATCACTGAGAGGAGAGTAAGCTAAAACCAAACACCCCCCCCCCCACTGCAGATACTCAAGTTCCTTTTCAAACTATATTAGCAGGCACATAGGGGTTTCAGGTCATAATTATATCCCGCAAAGTATCTACTGATTAAAACAGAAGAAAGATATCTCAAAGCCAAGAGTGCTTAAAAATCAGCAGATGGAAATGTGTGCATCTGACAGTGTCCAGTGTACAAAGAAACGGGCAATGGGGAAAATCATACGTAAAAAAAGGCGAAGGATGGTGGTACCCTCTCTAAGCTAGGGACTTCTGACAATTTCATCCAAAAAATTTCACTCCTACCAAGGCTTGTATGGCCTTGCAAGAGCACTCGTCTGCCTAGCACGGCTATGGCTATGGAATGAGTCACAAGCCACCATGGGGAAATCATTTTTGTGACTACTTCGAATATGCGTCGGTGGACCACTCGTGTAAGCATTTATGGCTGGCATTCATGACTCTGAACTCACAAAGCCTTCTGGAGCATCCCTGGGATCCCACAGTGAATTTCCACCCGGTTGTCTAGTTGTCTGCCATCTTTCATGTGGCCATCAGTGAGAGAGCATCTTTCCCAGATGAAAAAAAATGTACCTGGGGACCATCTGGAAGAGCAAAACTTGGCATGTGTATCCTACAGCCCCCAAAGCAACAGCGAAACATAGACTCTGTATATCTTATTTACTCATTGCTTTGATAGAAATACATGTCCTGATGTTTACTCTCCTTTCTGTGTTCTGCAAGAAGTATTCAGCCATGGCAGCATGCAGACAGCCAGCCACCCACCACCGGCATACGCAGGAGCCAGAAACTCTTGTGCAAGGAGGCGACCCAGGAGAAAAAGGGCTAAACGGGAGGCGGGTGAGACTAGGAGTGCGTCAGCAGGGAGGGTGCAAGGAAGGGTAGGCTGGACAGGGAGGAGACACGGGAAGGGTGGATTGGGTGTCCAGTGCAGGCTGGGTTGGGAGCCATGCCCATGCCCCCCAGGACCCTTAGGTCTGCACCCAGCAGGTGGGCACTGCTGGCTTGGGGTGGCCTGAGGAGCCTGGCCAAGGAGACGGAAGAGACAGACCTGGATGAAAACAAGCTGGAGAACAGCGGGTTGAGTCAGGGCTGGGAGAAAGGCCCATAACTGCCCTGAGGATCTGCAAAACAGCGAGATTTCTGAGTTCACTATTTCTCCGCTGCCAGCAGATGCCTGGGGAGATCACTGCCAACCAGCCTGTCCCTGTCCCCGCAGAGCTCTGTCAGCCTGCTCAGACCTCTGCTCACTTCTCCTTGCTCAGGTGCAGAAGCCTGGTGGTGCCGTAGACAGTGAAGATCAAGACATTTTGCTATTGCTGCTCATTAGGTAGTGCCATCTGCCCTGTGTGTTGAGACAGAGAAAAATGTACTGTGTGCCAATGGCATTCAGGGCCCATCTGTCCCTGAGAGATTTACTTGCAAGGGCTAAAATTAAATAGCATGGATGATTTTAATTCTGTATTTCCTCAGCAGTGTTTTTGGGGGAAACCTTAGTAACATGTTTTGAACAGAGACTTCTGTGCATAATTTCCTGGCTTTACTTCCCCGCCACCCTCTTCCTGCAGGCTACTTCACTGGAAATATTTCCTCCTGGACTTCCCCCTTCCAGCTGTGCCCCTCTGTATTGAAGCCTGGTGGATTCCTTCTTCTCAGCACCCGAGTCCAGCAAGAAGCACCAGAAAGGCAGAGGAGACCGGGYTCCTGGAGACCAGTGCAGGTACATGGTCTTGTTGCATGCCAGCCATGCCAGAGTGGGCAGCATCGCTGAGCAAGCACAAGGTGAGCCTGGGGCAGGGCATCCCTCAGCATCTGCAAGCTGTACTTTTTCAGAGGTTTCAGAGGTTTTCTAGGCATTTTTTTGAGTAATTAAACCTCAGGTGGATTTGTAACATGGGAGATTTCAGCATGGGCAGTTCTAAGTGTCTAAAGGCAGGGAATACAAGGAAGAGTAAAATGAAGTCAGTAATGGGCAATGCCACCAGTCCCACCTATAACTTAGTATTGGTGAGGCTGTAACTGCATGCTGAGAAACATTTTCAGCAAAAAAGTTACTTTAAAGAATTGGAGAGATCATTAGATGGTGAGCAAAATGGAGAAATCATTAGAAAGATTGCTGGATTCAAGTAGTATATATTAAAAAAAAGGGAAAAAAAAAAGAAGTTGAGTGGTACAAACTGGACAGGTGTACATACTAGTTTTATGTTTATTTAAACAAGGAAACAGTAACATCATTAATGCTTTCCAGTGGCAGCTGATCTATAGCAACACCAAGAAATTTCTACACCAATGAGTAAACAGGTTGCGAGCTCCAGCTACGTAATTTCTCTCTGTTAAAATAGTAGAATTACTTATGTGAGTGAAATACTAGCAAAACCCTCACACACTTTCCAGTCCCAAATTACAGTGTACCCCTTGTAGCCCTGTTTGCGGTAATTTGTTCATGTGTGGAAAGATMTCTCTCCCTCCCTCTCACATATACGTGAGCTTTCTTTTTTAAAATTTAGAGTGATGTCTCATAGTGTGAGATTATTTTTTTATGTGCAAAACCAGTGCACACTGGGTATTGTTAAATAATCAAGAGGTTTCCAAATCGGCCAGACGACAGAACGCTTGTTGTGCCTGCTTCGCAATGGCAAAAGCAATGTACCATATGGTAGCTGTATTTATTTATACCATGCCTTCTGCTACGCTTTTATGAGTGGAGGCACTGGGGGTGATAGCTTGTTTACCGTTATGTCCGAAATAATATGAAGCTGGAAAAGACTGATAAACTTTTAACATCGTGTAGCTCATCTACCTCTTAGATATGAGTAAATATTTCAGCTGTAGATATGTCGACTTAAGTAAACAGGGTTCCTTTGTAAAATGCCAGTAAATGAGTATRTGACATGTGAAGTCTGATGTTCTTAGCGTGTATGTTAATAATAGAGAAGGGATGCCTATGAACGTTTGAAGAGCCAGACAGGGCCAGGTATATAAATTCAGGCTCTGCTATGTAGCGTGCTATGAAGCATGCTGCTTCCCTGGGCTTTCCTTTCAGCATCACCACTCAGTCCTGGTAGGTGAGCAAATGGCAGAAAAATTATTTAAGAAGTCAAGTTCATGGATCTGCAGCTCACCATTGGCAGTGTGCTGTGGTGTGGCACATCGGTGGGGAGAGCAGCTCTCGGCCACTCTCTGTTTCGGTCTCACCCTGCATCGTGCACAGGTGATGGGCATATTCAGCTCACATCCCATTACTAGGTAGTAAATGGCCTCTGCTTTGCTGCTGCAGCACTCAGTCATCTGTGTGAAATGCAGTTCCTGGAACCCGTCAAATATAACCTTAGGTTTTATACATTGCTGAGAGGTTTATGAGGCCATCTGTCTTGAACCAATGACCTGGTACAAAGTGTTTTCTCCAAAAATTAGGCAGTATTTCCATAAATATAACTTCTGGTATGAATTTCTGAGTTTTTCTATTTATCTGTTCCAGTGAATAATGGAAATAATTTGATATCTCATAAATGGCACTAAGGACAATTTCTGTGTAATGAATTAGGAATACTTTTGAGTCTGTTTCAGTACGCACACTGAAAATACTGTTAGCTGGGTTTTACTAATTACGGATTGTAATCTGAGGCTTTTAGGAGTGTGTTTACATGCTGTCTGTCTGTCTGTCTGTCCGTCTGTCTGTCTGTCTGTCTATCTCCAGGAGCCAAAGCAAAGCTCATCTTGTCACTGCCAATCTCCCTTACTTAATTCCTCATTTCAYGTTGATCTGTCCAGGGTATCCCTGGGCTCTCCCCTTGCCATCATACCTAAAGGACTTCAAACTTCAATTCTACTTATGTAGAATTTATTAAATAATTCCTGAGAGGCAGAGAAGTATGGTTTTCCCAATTATGATTAAGGAACTGAGACATTTATGTGGAAATAAATGTGATTCAGGTGCTAAATAGTTTCCAGAGCTGGTCTGAGAGGTTTTAGACCATTGGGACTGGCTGATATGCATGTTGAAAAGCATTGCAAGAAACCTGTATGAGTCTGTAGGCGCCAATGCGTTTTGAAATCTGATACTAAGAAACTCATCCAAGGGCCAAGGTTCAACACTGCAAACATTATCCCATTCTTATTTTAACATTTCAACAGACATTGTGATTATATTTGGATTTTTATGTTTGGATTTTTTGGTCGGTTTTATGTTGCGCCGTCTTAAAAACTGTCAGCTTAATAAGTAATTAATTCACTCAGCATGAGTTGGTTTTACAGTGATATAAGTATCAACAGGGATTTTTCTGCCAAGACTGTGGTGGTGTTAGATGCTGTGTAACTCTCAGGGTGAACGTATGTGTTGCAGCAAACTGAAAAACTGAGGTCTAAAGGTAAATCTTGGATTCGTATGGAAGCATCTAGAAAGTCATTTTTTTCAGACATGCTGGGCATTTGTCAATTATATGTCACACAGAAAGACATATTTATCCTTTGAGAACCATGCACGTGTTTCTGAGTTTACCAGCTTACTTGATCACGCACTTGCGAGAAGAGATTGATCTACAGACTAATTATTAGTTATATGTAGTTACTATATGTTCATTGATAGTCCCTAAAAGACCTTGTACCCTAGGGCAAGAGCGCAGGACATGCCTAGGAGTAGCTGGAAGACCCACCAGCTTAGAAATGAAAGTAGTAATAACAAAAAAATACCAAGGTGATAACATCTTGTGGGCACTTTTAAGAAACAATCTAAACCGAGGCCAAACATTGATGGTTTTTCATACAAGGCAATGCACATGGTAAAGCTTTTCTCCTGTTGTCCATTTTTAGTGAGCAGTTGAATTTCTCAGAAAAAAGAAACACATGGAGATTTTGACATTGGTGCGGCCAATTTATTTTATTGATCTAGTTATAAGCACAGTGCGAAACTGTGCTAAAAAGCTGTGGCTGAAGTGAATCCCGGTGCCCATTTCAGCTGCTTGCTAGAAAGACAGGGCAAGGCGCACGTCCTGTCCGAGTCTCCGTGGCAGTCGTACCACCTGCACCCTCTCCCTGCGCTGGAGGAGAGCACCCTGCTCCCCAATACTTTTTGGGTGTGCTGCCCACCTCGGGTGTGGGTCCCCAGCAGCCTGGCACGGCAGGGCCAGCTCCCCGTGGGGCTCCGCGCTTGGTGGCCAGCGGTCCCCCCTTCTGGGATTAGTGCTGCTTTTTGTCCAGGGGCCAGCTCATGGAAAATGCATGACTGGTCCCTTGGGAAGGCTGCCTTTCCCGAGCAGGACCAACGCAGCTCATAGGGATGCTAACACACGGCATAGAGATGTCAAAAGGTTAAGGGATTCCTGAAAGCAGCCCAGCTTTCAGCAATCTGGATATTTATACAAGTAATCCAAAACTCTTGGGTTTGCAAAAGCTACTTTTTAAATTGGTCTCATTAACTCTTTTTATTTGCATGCCTCAACGAATAGTTGTTTTACGTGAAGAAGATATTAACAGAGGTTCTCTGCTTTGCTGATTACAGATTTATGGTTTTGAATATCTGTTACAATATTTTGTGGTTTTCTATTTTTATTTTTGGCTTTTCGGCTTAACCCAGGCCAGTCAACTCAGCCTCTCGACGTAATGGAGGAACTACAGAATATCACTTAACAGCGAGCAAAAGCAGTGCTATACAATACCATTGCGGATGATTTTAGCAAGTTCCCTTCTCTGAATTCATCAGACTTCTTGGAAGAAAAGCAACTTGGTCCTGAAAATAAAAGATATGTGTCCACAAAGGGCATAAAATCTTCCTAATATGGCCATTTTAATTTCATTTTTATATTTTTAATAAACGTTCACAGAGTAATAGAGGGTGAATTCCTGGATACTTTGGACTATAAATTTCTCAGTCAGCCATTCTCTGGCGGTGTTACAGAACGGGTTTATTTTAATTTAAAGCCATGCTGGGAAGCGTGGGATGTTTATATGCTCAATTCAGATGTTCTGCCCGCGAGGAGACGCTGTATCCTCAGGATAACCTTTTGCCTTCCCGCTGTCCCCATCCCTCCGCTGGGCTGCCCTCCTCCAGGTTCTTCCCCAGGCCTGGAGAAGGAAGGATGGCCGTCCCCATGGCTGTGGCTGCCTCTCCTCGTCCCTGCGTTTGGCTGCTCCCGCTCCCCGGTGCACTCCCGAGCCTCTCGGCTGCTTTCCTTGCCGACCCCCTTTGCTGCTGGGGGCCGTCTGCCCCATCTGGGCTGTGCGACCCGGCAGCATTTGCTGTGGGGGGCRGCCAGCCCCCCACGCGTGGCTCCTCCGCGCCTGCCCTCGGGGCCGATGCTGCTCTGCCCGGCGGTGGCAGAAGGGCCAAGGGCTGGGTGTTTGGGGTTTGTTTTTGTGAAAAGTGTGCAGAATGCGCGTTGCCAATTGCTTTGTGCTACTGTTTCATTGTGCAGAGGTGAGCCCGTGTACAGCAACAACAGTTATTTTGAGGTGTCAGTGCCAAGAAGCGTGAGGAGCGTGAAAGAAAAGACAGAGGGATGGCTGTGCACAGGCAGCCTGAAAAGGCATAGAGAAATACCAGAAAATGCTAATTCCTGTGCCACAAATGACTGGCATTTACAGAAGAAGGAAAAATTTCAATCTTAAAAAAAAAGGAATCCCCAGAGTGGGAATATTTTAGTCTGCACATTGATCATTTATTACAAGCTGAAATCTGTAAGCAGTATTTCTGACACAGATTATTTAAATCTCATCTCCCATTGCATTGACACATCCTAGCTCTGCTCCCCGGAGGCTGCTTTTCTGCCTGAGGTGCTCGTGGGTCTGCAGCGGGGCGGTGCTGAGGGGCTGCTCCTGCTGCACTGAGTTTGGTTTTGGTCTCCGTGTCCTCCAATGCCATGAGGGTGGGAGAAGCCCACCCGCCCCCTCCTCCAGGACGGTGTCCCTTGGTGTGCAGGCAGACCCCGGCGGCAGCGTGGGTGAAGGACGCCAGCTCTGTCTCCGACTGCTCGCCATGCRCTCGCCGAGGTCGGCGCTGGGCAGCCTTGCTCCGGTGCCAGCAGGATGCAGCCCGTCGTAGGTGATTATCACGGCCAAGTACCGGGGGTGGTGTGGCGAGAGCTTGTCACACCGCTGGGAGGATTTTCAGGCTTGGCTTTGCTGTGATTAATTATGAAAATAAAATAAAACGAAACAGGGTATTTGCAGAAAGGAAAGCGAGTCCAAGCTGAGGGCTGCTGGGCCTGGAGTCCCAGTGGCTGAAATCCCAAATGCTCCCGACTCCATGGGGATGCTGCTGGCCCCTGCTGCCCACATGGCTCAGGAGCTCGGCTGCTCTGCCAGCCGAGAGCCAGGACTTCCCCAGGATTCAAGGAAATGTCTACTTCTTGGTGAATTGGAAAATTACCACAAGAAGTTATTTTGCTGGGACAGCCCTGCAGCTGCAATCGTCTGGACACTACATCCCCTCTGGCTTGCGGAGCGGGGCCACGGTGTGCCCCATGGGGCACCGATGCTGGCCCAGAAGGTTCCCCCCCTGGCCGAGCTGGCAAGTGCCCAGTCAAAATGAGACCATTTCTTTGGCTGACCAGAGCTCAGTGTGTCCCCTGCTGGGTTTCCCTTGCCTAGAAAGCTCCTGGGTTGGAAAAAAATCCATGTACAGGGAGGCAAACCATTGGGGAGCGATCCTGGGGGCTTTGGGGATGAGCAGGATGCGCTGAGCGCTTCTGCTGCTTGCTGGGAGCCACAAGCAGCCAGAAAGGCAGGACCCAGCCTGCACTGACCCGCCACGGGGCCAGCACCCATACTCTGCAGCCCTCGGGTGGGAGGAGGCAAACGCAGTGCAAAATTGCCTCCAGTCTCTCCTTGCTGGTCCTGGGGTACCACCAGCCACCTAAAGCAGTAAGTGCTTTCTGTAAGTGCTTACAGAAAGCTCTGAGTTGAAAGTTAGCGTGTGTAATCAGGAAACCCAATACAGCAGGTGGAAACAACCAACCTCAGTTATAATTCAAGCTGAATTTCTATTACACAAAGAATTTTTAAATTATGGAGCAACTTCCAAAGTCAGCAATAAAAAGCGGTACATATCAGCTCAAGGGAAGACAGACAAATTTATGGAAAATGAGGAAACCTGAGAGATAGCCACTGGCTGGATTTATGTGGTTGGGAATAGATGCTGAGATATCAATTTGTCTGTATTACTTACTGTCACAAATGTAGGTTTAGATGGACCATTGCTTCTGGCTCTGACATACCTATGCTTTAGTAAAAAACAATTGCTTCCATAATACAGGAAGAAACAATGGAATGATAAAATCTAACTGTATTGGAAACAAGCTTTCTCTATGAAACTTGTGGTTTGCTGTCCATTTTGTTAGACTTAATCTTCTCTCTACAGTGGGGAATTTTTGGCAGCTCTGGTGATTCCACATTATGTTTGTGTATGTTTTGCCGTAGGGTATAACCTCATTTTGTTCCTAGTTTCGACACAAGGGATGGAATAAGTAAATACGAGTTTACGTAAAGTATACACACACAGATGCACACACACGTGCGCGCACGCGCACACACACGTGTTTAGCAGTAGGTATTTGTGAAACCAGATGATAACAGATGGTTCGGTGACACTGTGAGCATCCTACAGACTACCAACAGCAATTTCCTAGTGTGCATAAGCTTAAAGATTTTTCAAGGGAATCTTTGGAGACTGTAGCATACCATTTTCTGCTATATTGAGTTTCTGATTAGATTTCCTTGGGGTTTTTTTTAATGCAACCTGCCTTATTCTTTTCCTTTCAAGCCTTACTCTTGGGTGACTATTAATGAAGCAGGAGCTTTCCATCTTTCTTAGGTAAGTTCAAAGCACTGAGGTTTTGGGTGCTCTGGTCCACTTCAAGCCAGTCATCCTGCTGCAAGGAGGACACGGGTGACGTAGTCCTGGCCAGGCCACCAGCCAGCAGCAAGCACCCAACTGGTGTATCTGGATGTTACACTCTAACCCAGGCCTCAGGCTCCATGTGGGATGTTGGCGTCATGTCTTGAGAACAGAAGAGTTTGTGCTAACAGGTCTAACTTCAGATATTAAGCCTTATGCACACAGGATAACCTGGAGCTCCACATGGAGAACTAAAGGCACTGATGTGTACTCTGAATTTTCATGCAAAATATTATGAAAATAACAAGAAGTGTTTCTTGGGATGACTGGGCATTAGAGTTGGAGAGTTCTGCCTGGGATATTAAACCTTTCCTTCCATAGCACCCTTTGGAGGGATGCTTACAAATACTCTTCAGGGATATACAACACGGACCTTGGTTTTTATTCTTTTCTGTTAACCAGTTATTATTTTTTTAAGATAGAGATTATGAAATCACATTGACTGATTTCTGAACATTGCAATACATGCTTTTTTCCGTCCAAGACAATAAAACGTATTACAAGTGCCTTTTTAATGAAAGAGAAAGCAAGGCCTTCACGTCCTGCAACATCTGCTGGGAACATAATCTAAATTGAAAACGTATGCTGTTCTTGTGGGGAGGGAGAGGGAGAGGTCTTCCAGTGACAGGAAGTATCCAAAGAAGTTAATGCTGAAATCAGGAAAAAAATCATGCGTGACAGGAGGAGAATGAACACATAACCTTTCTTTCTTTTTTTTGGGGGGGGGTGGGGTGGAGATGGCCAAAGACAAGGGAGGGATGGGGGAAGTGGGGAAGCGGGATTATCTGTGTATTGACAGAACTGTTTATTTGCTCCTGGCAAAAATAAATCCCAGCATATATTCCCTCTAGCTTTTTCTTATTTATAAAGATGGAAAGCCTAATCTGTCGCCAAGACCCATTATCCCTCGACTTGAGTCAGACAGTATATCTTGCTTATTGAATCAGGGAATACTGTGTGTTTTATGAGGACAGAAGGGAAAAGAGATGTTTACGCTTCTAACCTTCCCCTGTTTATTAGTGTGTATAGTTACCACCAGTACCAAAATGAGAGAGCTCCTATTTTAGCCATAGCAGAACTAGGCAAATGAATAAATAACATCTATTGAAAAACAATGAAATTGCCCTGTACTCCACCACCTGTGAGAAGGTGGGATGGTTCTGTGATGAGGTGCACAGCATTTCCGAAATGCTTCTGGTTTTGATGTGCCATGCAGTTTATCTTTATCTTCCCAGGTGGGAAGAGCACTGGTTAGCTCGATTGTACCTGTGMTAAGTTTGAAAACATTTCTTATGTGTGCTTTATGCCTTGCCTGAGCTCAAGCATCTCTAAGTACTTCCAATCTCCTCATAAATACACCTTTGTATTCTGCCTAATATATAAACATCACGACCCATGTCTGAGAATGTTGGGAATTTTATTAGGTTCATAAAGTTTTAGTTGCGGTCTAGCCCAATGGGTCCAAAATAAATAAACACAGAGAGCAAAAAGAGTAACAATTTTGTACCTATTTCTTCTCCTCTCCCTTGAGAGTTTCCCCATTACCGGTGAAGTACTTGCCACGGTGGTTTCTGTGGCTTGCTATCAAAGTATCTGCAAGCCAGTAAGCAAGAGGCAGATGCAGAGAGGAAGGCTGGGAAAAGTAACTGAAATGGGCCTATTTGTACCTTTCACTGATTTCCTCAGTCCCTTTCCACCATAAGAACTGAGAAAAAATTGTGAATAATTGTGAATGACTTGTGACAGCCATGTTCCCTCTATTGCTGCTCTGAGTGAAGCTGCTTGGATGGAACAGCTCCCTAAGCCCTATGGATGGAGCACATAAACAACCAGCATGGCAGGATGGAAACCTCTCTCTTAGAGTATAGTGAGACCTAACTCTTGGACTGAGGTCTTCAGTCTGGGGTGGCCCTTTCTCTGGCTCCGGACAGAGAGCCGTGGTTGCTCCTCCCTTAGCACAGAACTTGCTTTGCCTACAGCATCCACCGTTGGCAGCTAAGGTGGACGCAATGGTACAGAAAAGAAGCTATCAACGATGCCAACATTTTCACCTGAGCTATGGGTGAGTGCGGTCTTTGCTTCAGGATATTATACTCCATAGATATTTTAGGCATCTCTCGCTCAGCAGAGCCACCATGCTCAGGACATACAGGGTACATAGGACAGACGCTGTCGTTGCTGCTGTCTTTGTGGAAAGGTGTTGCATTATCGTGAGACAAGTCTAAGTGCCATGAAGCCATCATGCCCTTTAAAATGATTCTGTTGTGAGCCTTCAACCTGTCAGAAAAATATAGCCCAGCAGACATTTTAAAAGCGAGGGATCAGCAAGCCAAGGCTTACACGGGAATCAAAACCATGGCTTAGTGCAGTTACAAAGCTAAATATATGAATTTTTGCACATCCGTTGCAGGAGCACCAGAGCCAGAGATACCACTTTTGCAGGAAGAACTGGGAGGTAAAACTTGAAAGATCAAGCCCCAAAGATCTTTCTGTTTGTTTATATGCACTGCACTCATTCTGTTTCAAGGCTATTGGAAAATTATTTCTGGAATGTAGCAAATGGCATAATACACGTTACAGATCCCATTCCTAGTTAGCTACAAAGCTTACACTGCATTTGGGGGGCGGGGGATAGAGGCAGCTTTTTATTGTTCAAGAATTTTTACAAAGGAAAAGATTTTTTTAGAGCAGATAACTGTAACTGAGCTGCAATTACAAACCAAATAAGACCATGCTATTTTTTTTTTTCTTTTTCTCAACTCACAGCTAGGTTTGGTTGGAAATTTTTCAGCAAATCAAAATTTTGTTGGAAACCTCCCCACAGCTTTCAGGGTCCAAGATACCCAGGCTCTTGAAATGCCTTGGATTTGACAGACTTCTGCAAGCTCAAAGGTGAGTTCCTGCCAGGTATGGCCAGAGGCGGGAGCTGCCAGGCCCTTAACCCTGGGGCAGATGCATCTACAGGGAGGCAGGGGAATGTTTTCATTTGGGCTGAGGAATGATGAGTCTCCCCATCCTGCTCAGTGGCCAACTCTTCTGGAAAAAAGTGGGCTGTACAGGACCATTCTTTGGACCAGCTCTAAGAGGGGGGTGGATGGACATGGAACCCAGACGGAGCCTTCCTTCAACAGAGTGTAGATGTTGGTTAGACCTTAAGCGCTCGTCTCACTGCTGTGCACTGGCTGATTTCCACTGTCTCCTGCTCATCCTGCCAGTTCCTGGCACCCAGGTTTGCATGGGAGGGAGACTGCCTGCCCCAGATGCGGGATGGGGGCAGCGGGCATATGCCCTCCTGGGCTCTTTCAGGCGTGGGAGGTGAGCGGAGGCGTGCTCGCTTCACCATCGGCTCAGCTCCCAGCCAGGAGGAGGTGGAAGGGGAGGGCAGCCAGCGCTGAGCCCTGGGGCAGGCAGTCCCGTTGCCTCCACGCAGCTGGTCGCCGGCAGGCCAGGTGTCCCTGCGGGTTGGCAAGGCTCTGGCTGCGGGCCCCCAGTGAGCTTGTAACCATCGCTAAAACCTTCTGTATCTCCCACCCTTTTTTTTCCCTTTTTTTTTTTTTTAATGCAAGTGCAAAAGCCCAAAATGACTAACGTTCCTTCCAAGGCAATGACCACAAAACAGAGAATCAAACCCACAGAAATGCTTTCTTTTAAAAATTACTCACATTTCATCAAGCTTTGCTTATACCAAGGTGACACAGCCAAACCCACTGATGGTTCAGCTATGTGGCCTGAGAAACACAACTGCATTAACAAAGCTGCTCTCAGATGTAGAGCAACACTTTTAATCTTTGTTAAAATACCACATTGCTACTCCATTCCTAGCCTGTCAGCATCCTTTCTCACTGGCCCTTCTGTCTGTCCCACTGGAAATTAGGCATATGTTGCCAAGCTCCTTACAGCTATATGGGCTAAATATTCACCCCAGAATGCCTTAGAGATGTGGGGAGAACTGCTTCTTTGCTCTTCCTTTTTCAGAAACCTAACTAAATCTTGCTATTGTGTGAGTTACTTTTTTCTTTTATTAATAACACTGTATTTCATTTCATCCTACACAGCGACAGTTGCAGGCGGCTGCCCAACACTTGTACTCTTAAAAAGGGAAAACAATGCAAAGAGAGGATGTCCCCGGAGGGAGATCATGCCCTGCCCCAGCTGCTCACACATGCAAGACAGATTTTTTCAAGCACAACAGCCGGTCGGGAACATGACTGCCGTTCATCCCCTTGGAAACACCCCTCTCTGCCTTGCAAGTATTTGGAAACTCGCCTTCCACTACTGCAAGGGTAGTTAGGGACTTCACTGGTTTTGAGCACTGGCATTTCATCTCAATGAGTATATCAGTTGTCAGTGGTGTGACACAGGGTGTGACACCCTCAGGGGTGGGACAGATGTACATACCCCCATGGGGTAATGAAGTTTGAAGAGAAGGGCCAGTTTCTTCTGCCCTGTCCTGACTGGAGCTGAACAGTCTCTGATGGATGAAGAGGGACATGCACAGAAAGTGAGCAGGACCTGGCAAGCAGTTTTGTTGTTCTGCTTTTGGCAGTTTAGCAAAAAACAACCTCGGTAGTTCAGTAGAAAGCTAAGCAGTTAGACACTTGCTCAACATCTGTGTCCTTGGGTATCCTTCTTATTGAAATGGATAACATTTTAGAGCATATTGCTCGTGCGACAGCTGGGAAAGGTAATGCTGAGGTTATTAGGAACTGCTGCAAGGCTCAAACAAAAATAATGGCTGGCCACAAAAACCAGAAAGTTCTACAAATTCTGCAGATAAGGGGAGGTCACTGGGGTCTACGGGATGCAGGATGTGTGCCATGGGGACCAGAGACCATATGGGGAGAGACAGAAAAGGCGTAAGATGCTTGGCACAGCAGCTCAGCTCTTCCCTGCGGATGTGCCAGCGCTGAACGTCTGGAAGCAGAGCTGGTGCACGGTTTGGATGCTTTGGCACAGTCCCCRGGGTCAGTGTACGCCTGATGCTGTCTGTGTTTTCAGTCTCATCCTTGCCCCCAACAGGTAAGAAAACTTGGAGATAACTGGCTCTTCCAGTGGCCTGGAATGAAAGCGAGATTCTTCCTTCACAGAGGTGTCTTTATAAAGCAGCAAACATAAATGTGTACAGTTGTGTCCTATTTCAAAATGTGCTATAAAAACCACRAACTAAGCTATGCATAAGGAGCAGTTTGGAAGACAGTATATTTTTGCCATTGAATACTTTAGATCAGTTGTTATAGCTACGAGAAGAAACTCTTAGTACTGAAAGAAGTTGCCCATAGAGTATATAACAAGGACCAAAGGATGGATTTGTGTTGAAAGCAACGGACTGAGATTCAGGAGGAAAGGTTCAGCTGCTGACCTCTCCACAGGCTTCCTTTGTGCCTTAGTTCTCCACCTGTGAAACGAGGAAGCAGTACTCAGGGGAATGTAGGGATAAGCATATCCTTACAACTTAAGACTTAATTTAAGGTTTTGGTGAAGCAAGCACTGGCATTTATCACAGTTCCAATGATGAAACGTGTCCAAATAGCACACAGATGCTAAAATGACGGGAACAGCATTTTTGCATAAGTAGAAATGTTTTCCTGTAAGCAAAACAGAAACCATCAATAGCTGTCATGTCATTACCTCTATGTGGTGAAAGCAGAGGTGCAGTTTATCATGGAAGAAACACGTCAAAACCCTTTTGTTGGCGGAATATTTAATTTTTTATTTAGTGAGTGATTAGAATCATCAAACTATAGAAAAACACAGATTGGAAAGGATGTTTGGAGTTCATCTGGTCCAACCCCATGCTGAAAGCAGAGCTGACTTCACTCTGTGAACATCAATTAGATGAGGTTGCCCAAGGCCTTGTTTGGTGAAGCTTTGCGTCCCTCCGGGAGCAGGGATGCTGCAGCCTCTCTGGACAACCCGTTCCTGTGCTCAACTGCCCCCCACGAGAAGAATCCTCTTCCTTCTTTCAAGAGACGGGTAAGAAAAGACCTATTTCCTGATTGCCAGAAAAGCCCAGGTGTAAGTTGGACACTTCACTCTTTAGGCATCTTAAAGTGCCAGTAGCTGTGCAAGTGCCTGGAGACAAAGACTTTTGCTTTCCAGAGCTTGACCTGCTCTAGTGTTGAGCAACTCCTGACGAAGGCTGGGAGCAGTCTCTCTGCTGATTTTTTCAAACATTTGGTGAAGTTTTTTTTCTGTTTGTGGCTTTTTAATGATAATTCAGTCGTGAGACTCATTAGCTGCTTGCTTTGAGGGTTGGGGTTCTGAGGGTTTTTTTGGTTTGGGGTGGTGTTTTTTTTGATTGTGACATTTGGCCAGAGAACTTACCTGACTTTGCTTTTAACACTGACAATGGGAAAAAAAATCACTTTCATTGTAAGGTCTCACAAATCATAGACCTGTCACTCTGACAGTTGTAGACCTATGAATAATTTTTTCTGGTAGGACAACATGCAGTGTGAGATAATGTAGGAGATAGTATATAATAACCATTATAGAGAGGGTAGGATAAGAGTAAAAGTAGTAGTAGTTTACTAGTTTTGAGTAGCTGTTACTGGCACCTTGGTTCAACCTAGCTCTAGCAGGCTGAACAGAAATTACAGGATCAGAAAATACCAGCATGAAAGGCACAGATGAAATGAGACTGACTATGAGCAAAATTTTAGTAGAATGAGTGTGAATGTTAAGTAGCCAATAAATGTTAATTTTTATCTTATTTTGAATAAAAGCAGATGGTTATGATCATATCCAATTGCCTTCTATAGATTAAGACATTTTGTATTATTGCTGAATACGGTAAAAGATGGGTATGGCCCCTTGATGGTGTTCCTCTGTTCTGGGATCCCTCTTCTTTTATCCCTGTCTTGTAGTTTTCACCAGCCTTTCAAGGCAAATTTTTATGATGTGGACGAAGGATGGCATATAATCTGAGATGCAGAGATTGTTGGGTTTTTCTCCTGATTTGTAAGGGAATGGTGTGCAGTATCACTTTAAGGTCTACAAATAGAAGCTCACTTTGACATAAATAGAAAGTAATCCTGATAATTCATTGACAAACAGCATCAATCCCTGTTTCTGTGGGCATCAGTCATTAGCAAGTTTCTGGATGCTACTTAAGCTGCAACAGCACGGGGGAAAGGAAAGTTTCTTGTGTCATTTTCATTGGCCTTCAATCACAAGCTATGAGTGCGTTGCTTTCTGGTCATGAATTTTGTTATGTATAAAGTTGTCAGATATTTTGGGACTTGGTGATTTATGTTTTCTGAAAAACGTAGAGCTTTCAGACAGCTGGGTTGTTTGGGGCTGGAAGAGCTAATGTAGCAGAGAAGGCACCCATTTGGGGAGAAATCTGTGAGAGATATGGTTTGCATATGAAGAGGACAAGCTACTGGCACAAGAATTATAATATTATGGATAGCTATATAAAATACCAGATGGGGAGAAGTGGGATGCCAAAAAAGCCAACAAGATCTCAGTGGGAAGCTTTTGGCATGTCAACATTAATGATCGAGCAAGACACCATGAGAAAGGAGAATTTTTTCCAGGAATCAAAAACCAGGGATGTGGTTGCTGAAAGCAAGAATTCCAGGAGAGGGAAGGGGGAGAGAAAATGTCAGATAGAGATGTACAATGCATTGCTGGAAAGCTTAAGCCTTAAAACATTTGAGTAAGGGCATGCCAGTTTAGAAGTCATTGTGTTAAGGATAATAACCTAACCGAGAGAATCCCGAATAAATGGGAAGTAATTATGTTGCTCCACTGCATGCTCCAATACTACTGCCATAACACAGCAGAGTCCCTGTGGGCAAGGACTGGGTCAGGAGGTCGCTCATGAGGACCTGGTGTGCCTAACTTACAGGAGTGAGGCAGGTATCTCAGCTGTAGCAGGAGGCTGCGGTAGCCCTTGTGTTTTACAGGCAACTACATGCAGGCATAGCTTGAATAAGCAGGATGTCTTCTACCAGTGGCTGACCACTAAACGGACATCTTGGCTTATTCATAATTCTCACTAATGAAGTACCATAGGGACATTTTTGCTGGGATAACCATGTTGGCTCCGAAATGCTGCTTCTTTCTGGAATGAGGGTCCAGTTATTATTGGTATGTTTCTAATGTACTTAAGGCAGTCACTTTTTCCCACACTCTAATATTGCAGCTCCACATTTTTGGTAGTAGCCAGTCAGATGTGTTATAATTATGAATCAGACATTGGTTTTAAGGCTTGCAGACCTCTCTCATAAAGCTTGAATTTCCTCAGCCATTTGCAATATTCATACATCTGTCACATTCGCAAGGTATCTAGACAGGGTACCACCAACTACCAAGGCTGTGCCAGGCACAATACTGTATTACGTCTGCGGGTTGTACCTAATTAAGCCCTAAGTAGGGCTTGACAAGTCACTGGCACACGATCCAAGTCTTTCCTATTTATCAGGGGTACAAGTGGTTTGTGGTCAGTCAAAAGTTGAAATGACTCTCTGGAAGAGCTTTTTTATACATTTTTCACATGCTTCTTTTACAATGAGACACTCCTCAGTCTGCAGAGAGTGATTTATATCATCAGCAAATGTCCGGGAGCAGTATGTAGCCGCCCCGCCAGTCTGACCAGGTTGCAATAATTCAGTAATCTGCAACACAGTTATAGCAGGCGGCTGCAAGTGGTTACAGGAAGGGAGCACTGGTGTGCTTCAGGTAGGGCTTCCGCTCAGTTGAAAACATATTCTCGTATTATGTTCAAATATCAGGTGCTTTCATTTTCCAGGAGTTCATTCCAAGGACATATTATTGCCATTCATAACCCAGCATTCATTTCACTTTGACATAGATTCAGGAGTTTGCAACGATTTATTACTTTCTTAGGCCAATTTACCTTTTCTCAGTCTGCCCTTATGCCTAGTTTTCATGCATGTTGCCTCAATAGTTCAGCTAGTTTTGAGTAGCCCAATGTTTATTGCGTTTTAGACCCGAATACCAAGTGTCTCTGGAAATCTAGACCAGCTTTTATCATGTTTCTCTTCTTAATGGCAATATCCCAGGACTTTGTACAAGCAACTATCCCTTTCCAGGTGCTGCAGTAGCCTTGTCATTTCCTTTGGAATATATTGGGTGCAGTAGCCATGCCAAAAGGAAGTCTGCGGAAAGATTACCATCCAAAAGGCATAATAAAAGTAGTTAACTTGGCGCCATCTGGGTGTAGAAGCATCTGCCAAAAACCATTTGCGGCATCTAAAAGGGGAAAAAACTTGGGCATTCATCTTGGAAAGATGTCGTCCACTGTGGATAGGACAGTGCTTCTCTCAAGCACTTTGTTTCGTTGATTTAGGTCAAAGGATATGCTGACTCGTCAGTTTTTGTTAAGGCCTTATAACCGCTGGTAAACACCGTTCAGCGGGTTTGGCTATTTCTTCTTGGACTGTCTGCTCCTGCTCTTTGCTTGGGAAGCACTGAACTGAACGTGTTGTGACCCTCTAGACACCGTAAGGAGCTGTATTGCATTGTGTAGTGGGGAGATGAGCTTAGTGCTCCTCTTTCATCCAGTGCTTTTGTGTTGTTTTCTTTTGGCCGATATAGCAATGCCATTGGCGTATCTTACTGAACAGTTAATTTTTGAACCCCTGGGAACAAACACAGTGCCCCAAGTGTCCTGTAACATTGCAGATTACTACAGGTCTTACTGTCATGCATGTTCATCCACGAGTGCAAGTGACCCAGTCACTTGTTATTTGGTTTTAACCAGTTCTTCCCCACTTCTCATTTCTGAATGCTGTCCTGTGCCTCCCCTCAGGGACTTTCTTCTTGCTTCTCCTTTGCCTTCAGACCCAGGAGGCTGCTTTCTACCTATTTATTGTCCTACTCCAGTCTCCTTACTCAGCTTTTATTGCCCAACTTACTTCCCTCCGTTCCTGCTGGAGTGGACACCACCAGCGTGGTCAAGGCCTTTGTTGATGGAAGCTCTCCTGTATCCCCCCGGAGATGTCCTTCTTCCACTAGAAATCTGTCCCACTGTAGCAGAAAATGGAGGTATGAGGGCTCACAAGGAGTTTTCATTGCTGTCAGCTCATAGCTAGCCAGGGCACAAGGCCCTCAAATGCATGTGCATTTTCCCATTGTTTTCCCTGGCAAAGAATTAATTCATGTTGCAAAAAATTACTGTAAAATTTCTTCCATTTCCTCCTGTTGATTTACCCTGTGCAGGAAGRTGGGTAAGTTAAGTTGTGAGTGTGCACACTTTGCTGAGACTTCACAGCCAATAGCATTGCCAAAAGCCAAGAGCTGTCCTAGCCAAAACATGGGGTTTTAAAAAAATTTTAAAAATATTGATTGCCCTGCATTTTACTTGACCAGAGCAAGGAGTCTGGTTTTGAGAAATCATCATGTCCCTTTAAAAAGATCAGGCCTCAGTCTCATTTTAAAGCAGCTAGAATCAAAAATCATTCCTGAAAATGTTGACTTAAGCTGCTGCTATTATACAAAAGGCATCACAAACTCGTTTGACCCTCAGAACTGAAATTTTCTTCTACCTCCAAGTTCCAGACCCACATCCTGCACACTTTCTTCATATCCCTCTGTTAAGTACTTCCAGTTGGACTTCTCAATGAATGAGGGAGGTAGAAGTTGACCATATCTATGCATGTGTATGTTCCTATCCGTATCCATGATCAGGATTTACATGGCCCAGTATATATGTGTATATTCTTGTTAATTCTGCCTGTGTGAGCCTACAAACTGAGATGCTTTTGTTGTTGGAACCGAGAGGGAGAAAGATGAAATTACTGTAGCCAAGTAGAAAATGTAAGATATGGGAATTTCCCTCCTGGAGTAATACACATAGGACTATGATACTAGAAAACACAGGGAGAGCTAGGAAATCTTAGCTAAGAGACACTGAGATCTTTTCCTCTTCGTCTTCTTTTTTTTTTTTTTTTAATGTGAGAAAAAGAAGGAAGGAAAAGGTTGTAGTGGCCCCTTTCCGTTTCTGAAACTCATGCCCCTTGTAGATCACAGGACTCTGTACACCACAATAAGCAACTCTGAGTGCAGCGTGCTGTAAGTAATTTAAAAGCTACTTCAAGAGAAGTGCATACTGTTCATGTTTTATACATTTCCAAAACCATCAATCATTCATTTCTATTTGCCTGTTCTGCACAATTAAAATTGAAAATTAAATGAACAGAAAGGAATGGATAGAATAAACTTTCTTTCTTTTTTCTCTCTTTCTCTCTTTCTCTCTTTCTCCCTTTCTCCCTTTCTCCCTTTCTTTCTTTTTCCTTCCATCCTTCTGTCCCTTGTCCTCTCTTTGGTCTTTTCTCCATAAATGAGACTGAAGATGTCATATCACCCTTCTTATGCTATAGACTGAATCCGTGCATGTGGACAGATAGCTCAACATTTGGCCAACGTGGTCACCTGATAAACAATGAAATGTAACCGTCTGCCTGAGTCCTATAAAACATGTGGATGTTAGACACGCAGCCATAGGATGACTGGAGTTGTCATTTGAGATTGTTGCCCAGATACCTCCGCCTGGCCGGCCCTGGGGCTTTTCATGGAAAGACCCAAGGGGAATAGCTTCCCTTCACTGGAAATCTTCTTGGTGCTGTCCTCCAGGACGGGGGCTCTGGGTGCCTCTGAGCCCCTCTGCCCCCACGCCCGCAGGCTCTGCCCCCTCCCCTCGCACCAGCTCATCTGCATGACCCCAGCCCAGCCCTGCTGGAGCTGGTCACCAAGGCCTCCCCAGCCGGTGCTGCTGGTGGCCCCACAACAGCAAGGACACTGTTGAACACGTGTGGTGGGATGTACGTGGTTTTCTTGGCAAGGCAGTTTGAGGAAAAAAGTTTTGTGTGGTCATGAAACCTCACATGTGGATGGCCCCAACTGAATGCTATTAGACAAGGGAGTGGCTAAGAAAGATCATTACCATTCAATATGCTTTTATTTTAACCGAACTACTGAGTGTTAAAAATCTTTGAATGTGTGGGAGATCGTTTTGGTAGAGTCTAGTTGCATCATGACTTTTCACATCAACAACATGCAGCATGTTGCTCTCAGAAACCCTCTGGRGATTGGAGATGAGACTAGTTTGCCCTCCGATCCCCTTTGATTGGTATTTATGACTCAGGTGAGGGGTGCTTTTGAAAGAAAGTGCTTAGGTCTCATTTTGTCACAGTGACAGTTAATCTTAATATTGATAGTTGTCTAGGCATTTGTATTTGCCATATGTTTTTCTCTTTAGCTCTAATGTTAAAGTTTTGAGGGGTCACTGAATTTGGCACACATGCTTTTTCACTTGACTATGTCTTTGACTATTAGGGGTCAGTAAGTGTTTCTAAATCCTAAAATAATTTAAAGAGGTACACGTAGGTTCAGATTTTTATCTTTAAATGTTTAGAACAACAATAATAACAGTAACAACCAGCAAATCCTTTTTTCATGACGCTTTTCTAGTTAATGACTGGCTTTGCAGGAACCATAGTCCTCCTTTACCCCTGTAAAGAGAGGCATTGCTGGGAAAAGTCCCGTGCAGTTGGAGGTTTTCACCAAGAGGTGGTGCTAACAATTACCACAGTCAGAATAACATCCTTGTAAAATCTCTATAATCTATTTGCAACCGAAATTAAAGGTTTTATGTGGCATGTGCGCTTATGCAGTAGTACGGCGTCCTTCTATTTATGAGCTGTGTAATTGTACGTTTAGTCCTTTTTCGGCGTAGGAAAGCCGCACTATAATGTGTAATTATAACYTTGGTAAGTGTAACACCATTAAAGTTAGAGTAAGTGGTGCGCGCAGCAGAGCAATGATAGGGTGATGACAGAGTGACATGCTATAACCAGCACGGCATAATAAGAAGAGTCTTGTTGTTCCTGCTATTAAAAATGCTGTTCTCTGTACCAGCTAACTTTTGGTTCCCCAGGAGAAGGGAAATGATGCTAAGCCTCACAGAAGCACTGGCTATGTCTGTAGCGGTGACATTTGCTGGACATTTACCCAGAGGCTGTTAAGGACCTGGAGATGTCAGGGTGCTGGGAGTGGCAGAGCCTCAGGAGGGCTGCCTTGGGGGCAGCAGCACTGGCCATGCCATGGGCGGACCTTGCTTGGGTGCTTGCCTCAGGGTGCTCATCCAAATCGAGCCCTCCCCGAGCACTGAGCACCCACCTCAGCCTCGGCAGACAGGAGGATGCACCAGCCAGAGGGCTGTACCAGCAGGTCCCTCCAGTGCAGAAAAAAGCCTTTTTCACAAGCCAGTCTGGGGCTCATTGACTGCTGCAGGTGCGGATAACTGACCCTCTCTTTGCCCCCTCTGTTTTCCCAAAGGCAGGGGAACTGAAGCAGTAGGTGCTCACCGCTGCAGGGTGCAGGAGGCTGCAGTGGGCGGCATGGTGGGGGCGGTGAAGGACCCACCGGAGCCCCGCGTCATGGGGCTGATGGCTGCAGTGGGGAAGCAGTGTCGGCCTCACCGGGGACATGTCTAGGCAAAATGCTGGAGTCTTCCCTCCAAAGTTTCCTGTAGGGGGAAACAACCAGCAGTCTTGTTGTGAAAAGCAGCCTGGGGGAACACAAACTTTGCCCAAGGGAGCACAAACTTTGCTCGACTTCTTTAATGTTACTGCCAGCGGTGAATCCCAGGCTTATCTCTGTGCTGGGGAGTTTCCACTCCTCTGGTACCTGTGGGATACTGTTGGCCACATTGGAAGTGCGCACCAATTAGCATCACTGAGGAAATTAAAAATCTCAGTGTGGGTATATGGCATAAACTACACTGCAAATTGAATTAAACTCTCCGAAAATCCTGCCAGAGAGGACAGCCTTTTACCAATTAAATCCCAGCCTTGCAAGCATTTTTATATAGGATTGTAGAAGAGAGTTTTAAAATGGTCCTTATGGCATTTTTAATGGAGGCAAGTCCCAGGGCTGGTTCGGGGTAGCTGGTCCAGTGGTTCTGTTTTTGCTTTGGCAGGGGTTCATCACTAATCTGAAAGCTGTTGACAGTCTTCTCAGTGATGCTTTTTTTCCATGTTTGTGTTTTGTATTTTCTGGCTGAGTTAGCCCGTATCCTGTAAACTTTCTTATTGTGCTTCGTACTCATTGCAATGACATCTACTGTGGAAGAGAGAGAGAAAGCTTATTAACCACAGGCTCGCCTCCTGCTGACTGCAGGCGGAGACGGCCTGAGACAACACTTCCAGCAGATGTTTCTGCTTTATAGATCAATGGAAACTTTACAGAGATATTTCCCTCTTCAGTCCAAAAGCGAATGCCAGCAAGTCTGAGATCCAGTAACTTTGCGCTGGACACCAAGAATTTTATTTGGTTTGTTATATTTTTTATACACACACAAACTAGCTACCAGAAAGTTGTCTTTAACATTGCTTTAAATGGCATCTCTTACAGGAATAAAGCTGCTATCCACTTGCGGAGAGCGGTCTTGCTGCCTTTGCCGCACATGAAGCGTCAGTGTAGGCTAGAGCCCGGCAGAGACGGGCACGCACAAGACACAGACCATCAGCCGTCATCGTGGGGTGGTATTTTCTGGTTCTGAGTCTCCATGGACTCTGTGGAACAAATCCGTATTTCAAAGGATAAAACAGAAATGCGCTATTATATCCAAACAAAGGGGGGAAAATGCATCTTTCTTTCTGCAAATTATCTTCTTGCTTTCTCAAGGAGGGGCTGACTGGGGAAGAAGGGATATGGAGAGGAAGGGAAAGGGAAGGCTTACCATCTGTGCCCACTCATGACTCCACAGGGATAGGCACACACGACCCCTTTCTCAGCACAGCACTCCTGTCTGCTATGGCTTTGGGTGCGGTTGCTCCCATGCTACAAATTTCCCTCAAAGCAACTGCAAACAGGAAATAAACATTTGTACTATTTCGACCAAGAAAGCTCATCTATGGTTTCAGATCACCCATGTGAAACAAGCATACCCTTCCAGGACTCCTTTTTCTCTCATACTTTGCTGTTCGTGTAAAGGAAAACAGAAAGTTGCGACTGAAGGAGCTGCTTCATTTCCCTGTGTGTGTGTGTGCTGCAGGAGTGGTGGCATCTGTGGGAAACAGACTTTCATACGTCCCACTCTTGTGTCATAGAGACAGGGAGCCTTTTGGCTCTACAACTGTCAGTAGGAAACTACAAATTCAGAGACACATCTTTCAGTGATAGAAGCCTCAACTATGTTGAAGCCTCAGCTGATGTTTCAGTGATGGAAACATCAATTGTCCTGTCAAAGAAGACTTAAGTTAGTGGGAGTATTTTTGTAGCAGCAAGTAACAAAACCGACTTCCAGTGATTGCCTGCCATAAAGGAGCTGGAGATTTCCTCTGACTGGATCAGGCCAGATCTGGAGATATTTAACGTTCCTTTAATGTTCAGGGATCTGCGTATTTGGTGGGATATCTACACGAAGAAACAGCTGTGCTGTCTCTGGGCATCACCTTTTCTCAAAGGGCATCTCTCTTTTGAATGTATTGCAGCCTTCCTTTCAGGGAGAACAGAGAGAAGCAGTAGACTCCAGAAGTATGTGCATGGACTGCACAATGACAAAAGTTTCCTATAATTCAGTTGGCATTTCTGTGTTTGGTCAAAAAGCCCTTGAGGCCATGAAGTTTGAGAGCGCCAATTTCTTTTAGTGCCTGGCTTTTAAATGCCCCCTATTGTGCAACACAGTGGTCAGTCCAACCAGGTCAGCTTCATTGTACTAATGGCATTTAGCAAACAGCACGGAGATTAGAAAGGATATGAAAAGCTTATAATTTTCTTGTTAATCAAAGTAACCATGATCATCCAATTTACATCTGAGGTTCTGGCTACCCCTGTCTTCAGAGAGCGGCCCCATGAGCACCGGGCAGAAGAAAAACCATTTAGTGCTGTGGGGAGCTCAGGCTGCTGCAGGTATCCTTTCTGGTCAAAAATGCCGTAGACACACTCCTCATCTTCCTACTGCTTAAGGTCTGGATAAGGTGCTTGGGATGGTTATTTCACACACCTGCAGAACCACCTCCGGTTTCCTGTTTGGACAGGTACCTACAGCACGGCAGCAGATTTCAGGATGTGGTTCATATTTGGCTTCTCCTTAAATATTTCTTCATATTTCTTTCAGCAAGTCCCTGATGCCCCTGAGCTCACTTTCTAATAGCCTAGGCAATCACGATTTCTCATTTATTTTCAAAAAAATGTCTGCAGCTGACAGCCCATACGTCCCTCTTGTTATTTTATAATTTAAAAGTTCTAAATGTAGATCTGATTACCTCTCTCCCTCCTTTGCCAGTAGGTGCTTTATTACATCGATAGCTTCACTCACCGGCTCATTACGCTGGTATAAAGGGGACCTGCAGCTGTGTGTCTGGGACTTCACCGCAATCTGTTTAAAACTCCAGATCACCGGTGCAGCCTGTGGTCATGTACTCTTATGTGAAGTGCACCATGTTTAGTACAGGTAGAGCGCTGAGCAGCCCCTTGTTTAGTGGTGCTGTCTCCTGCTAATCCTCTCTCCAGGAATGAGGGTTGTTGAGCTGTATGAGGAGGCACTCAGCCCCCACATAATCCGTGCCAGGAGGTGGACTCTGCAGGTGCAGAGCTTGGAGTGGGTCAGTTCCCAGGGCTGGGGCTTGAGGTGTGAAAGTGGGGCAAGTCCTGTGTCCCTGTGAAAATCTGTAACAAAAGAGCGTCCCAAAGGTGCCTGGCTGATCTCCCCTCCCTGCCTTACTGGGGAGGAAAGGGCAATTTTCCTTGTAACATGAAGATCTCTCTCTCTCGCCTTGGCCTGTACTGTAACCCATGCAGGAGAAGGTAGCTGTTCTCTTCGGGGGAGACCACTGCAACGTCACCCACCTCTGGTCTTTGCACTGTTGCATTTCAGACTATTGCTCTAGAGGCTGTGTTTCTGACTATGATCTCTCTTCTAGGTTTTTACTCGATCTACAAACACTCTCTCTTAATAACAAAAAGCCCTCCGCTGTTCCCAGGGCAAGTTTGTCATGCTCCTTTCAGCAGTGGCAGTAGGTGGCGGAATGTCCTTTCCAGCTATTATGAGCCTCCAGTAGATGAAGACACGAAACCTTTGACACCCAAATACCTTGTTCTCTGTTACAACACGCTGACATTTTTATTAGCTTCCATGAGACGTAAACTCATGATCTTAGGAGGACCTCACCAATATCCCTCATGGAAGAGTCCAAGGGCTTCTCAGTTTTTTCCTTACTGTCTTAGCAGCTCAGGGCTGAACTTCTTCAATTCAGTCCTCTGATTAACTACCTCAGACCTTTTAATGGGACCAGCATCTTATGGTCCTATCTGCACAGACACACTTTCAGGCTCTCAGGTCAAGTAGCTGGATTAAGCATAAATTTCCTGTTCTCATTCAGTATTTTGAGGGATGCTTGTCCTTTTTGTACCCGTCCTCTGCTGGTGTACCTAGAGTGTGATGGTCTTAGTCCTGGTTCCTCTCTGGCCATTTTGCTGTGTTCATTTTTCTCCCAGGAATGTTATTTCTATTACACACAAAGYGTATTTTTAATTTTTCAGCTTTAGGCCAGCACTCAGGGTTTTTTCAGTCTTGTGCAGAGCCTCTACCCCTGCTATTTTCCTTCTGATCAAAACTTTAAGTAAACCTTTGCACACTTCACACCATCAAAAATGTAATGCATTCATTCAAATCATCAAAGCCACTGGACTTCCAATCCCCATGGAGAAGAGGTGTCTTCTCCTTTGTTAAACGAGCACAAATGTGTGCTCCATTTGTGTAGTGGTACCTGCCAAAACCTTGTATCAAGCACAGTAAAAACATTTGGCATTAACCACCTCCCCAAAGACTTCTCCCGTCGGAGGGGAAAATTCCATTTTTCCGTGTTACATTCTTTCAATAATGTACATAAATGAAGCTTTTTAAGGTTTGGCTGCATTTCTCCCCCTCTGCAAAGACTATGCACTCACAGCTTCTTCTGCTTTCTCTCTGCTTCCTTGCTTCTCCTTCCTCGATTTGGTAAGACCTGCGTTTTAGCCATTAACACCCTGTTTCCTGTGGTTTTCCTTGTAATGTTAATGTTACTCTTTCTGGCACTAGTCTAGTCTAGAGCTTGAACACTCCAAGGAAAGCTTATGATGGATCTGGCCTCTTTTTCCAAATGCCAGCTGTCTGCTTGGTTTTTGTTACATGCCACAGCAAAGGTATCTCCATGCACAGCTCCTCCTGGATTCAGGCTCTGTGTGCCTCTCTGACCTGAATGTCTTCAAACGGGGTCTGGGACTCTCTATTGTGGCCAGAGCATCATGAACTTCAGTCTCGGTGGATGCTGGAATCCCCAAGCATCCTCCTGTGGGACTCCAGTCCCAACCTGACAGCTTAATAGCAGCTCAGACACCTGAAAACACTAACGGGCCTTTGCCAAAGGGGCAGAGCTGCCAGCTACATCTTAAAAAGAAAAGTATGGATTTCAGTACAGGACTGAGCATCTTTGACTAGGATTGTGCTCCTGGCTCCATCACTGGCCACTGTTCATTGTTGGATAGGACACCGCCTTTACCATGGCTTTGCTGCCTTATCCRTAAAATGAAGGTAACAATCCTAATCCTCTTTGTAAAGCGCTCTGAGACTCACTGGCAAAGGAGTTGTGATACTGCAGAGCTAAGTCGACTGAAATGGCTGCGTTATTTTTGCTGAAGCCTAGAGCTTCTCAAAAGCCTGAGCTAATTGAAGCAGTAGTTAGACAACAGGAGAAATAACTGGGTCGGGAGCTATATTTATGAATGACGGCAGGGTCATATTACTCACTGTGAATAATTCATCTGACAGAGACATATAGTTTGCATAATTTTCTTAAAACAATGTACTGTAAATATTGCAGTCTGCTGAATAATTTGAGAGATGAGTCAATGGGATTTGGTTAAGATCCAACAACTTTTTGAATTATTGAATTCCTTACTCCCAGACACTTACTTGAACAGCGCCAGCTGCCAAGCGAGTAGGTTCCCACTCACTCCAACTGGAAGTTCCCTTCGCAAAGTGGGTTTGAGAACTGGCTGAATATGGTCGACAGAAATCTAGCCCTTCAAGGATCATGGGCTACTTGGCTGCTGTTGCAGACAGTACCCCACCAAGTCTTGCCTGTCACAGTAAAACTTGTTTTGAAAAACCGGGGCTTGTAGTAAAACCTTGCCTTTTGCTCTAGGTAGATGAGTGACTCTTGGACTGGTCTTTGTGCGACATTAAAGCTCGAGCATTGCACAGTAACGTTTGCTCACGTGAACATTTCTGCTCACAACGGACTTCTGTGAACAGCACAACAGTTAGCCTTCATAGGGCATTATTCCAAATTTAACTTAGCGCCCTTGAAAACTTTCAAACCCTGTGTTTCTTGGTTCCTGGACCCTCACTGTCTTCTGGTTAAATAAACCTTTGTGGCATGAATAGTGCTCAATAGTATCTGTTTGAATATGTTTGAATGAAGAGCCTTAATAGTTTCTGAATGTTATTCTTTCATTCATAGTCAGAAAAAAGCTCCTTTATCTCATGGGGACGGTGACAACCACTCCCCGCTGTCAGCTCCTCTCTTTCACCATTTGATTTCACAAGACGAATCGGGTCAGTGCACTGAATGGCCATCTCGTTTCTGTAGGACCTGCTGGAAGTGGCTCAGAAGAGTGCAGTCATGTTGAGCCAGCTCTCCTGCAGCGAGAGCTGCGCCACTGGGAGGCAGGACCTTGCTGAGGGCTGCTGCAAGACATGGCTCTGCATCCTATTTTGTTTCTTTGGAGAGGTCATGTTCCGGTGAGAGTAACTACGTCTTGTCCACCAAAAGTCCCCTTTATCTTGATCAGACCTGTGCTCCCCTCCTACCCAACAGATCAGAGCTGCTCTTTCACCTGCCTGGTTGAGCTGCATGGTGCAACCCTCAGAGCCTGGGGCAGGTCTACCAAATCTTTTCCTTCACATCCATTTCATTATTATTACCTTCCTGTTTGCACTGCCCTTCCAGGCAGCAGGAGAGGCAGAGATGCTGCTCCTTCCCGGAGAAGGACAGGTTGAACTCTCATGAGTTCCCTTGGCTGGGGGAGTGGGGCCAAGCAGATATTGCAGGAGGAGAAAGGAGCATGGGATGAGGAGGAGACTGAATCTCTGAGGGAAAGAGCAAAGCAGTCAGATAACGGGGAAAGAGAGACTGAAAAAAAGAAAGGAGAAGTTAAGCTTTGGAAGAAGAGGTGGGAAAGAGCTTCTTAAATGCAACTAGCAAGGGCAAAGACTCTGGTTTCTTCCCAGATCTCCCACTGGCTGTGTGTACGCCCTGGAAGMAATTCCTTCATGACCCTGGGCTTCAGTTTTGCTGTTCCAAATTTAGATTTTTCTACTAATTTTTCCATCTCCAGGGTAAATAACAGGACATGGTGTATTATCTGGCATTTGGAGTTAGAGGGGACAAGACCCACAGGGAATCACAGGGTGCTTGCACTTCTAATGTGCTGCCCCCTCACTTACTCACAGACACACAGTGAAAATGCTGGTATTCAGCCCTGCCCTGGGCATGAAATACAGCATCTTAATTCAGCACTGAAATTACTGCCCTTAAGTGAATGCTAACCATGCGCCCAGACAAAAGGAAAGCATTTGCTTGGTCAGTAAACATCTTTTTATGGGCATTAAAATAATTTGGTTTCCATTTTCTCCTCACCAGGCAGATTTTATTTAGTCAGTACCGGGGCTGTCACAGGCAGCACCGTTTTATTCTTCGCCGTGCCCCGTGCTCTATGTTATTGTGCTGGAGCTCTTCTTCTTAGTGGTGCTTCAGACAGACCCAGGCACAGGGCATGAAAAAGCTCAGCTGCGCATGGTCGCTGCTTTACTGGCATTGTAGCACCCTCAGCAACCTACTCAGAAAGCTTAGAGCTGACTTTGCATTTTTTGGCCTTGATCTCTGGCACTAAAGTTAATTGGGATAATTCAGAGTTCACACCCATCTCCCTGAGGGGTTGGTTTAAAAATACATGTAACGTGAGTTTTAAAATAATTTCTTTTGATTGGAAGTATTTGGAAATGTTCCTCTCCACTGGTTTTAAAAGGTGTCATTTTTTTATGAATGCTGAGACGTTGATTAATAAAATTCCGAAAGCATTAACTCAATTGAGTGGACTCCAACTTTTCCTTTTTTTATTATTATGATTTGTGAAAATAAATGCAATAAAAAAAAGATCCCAGCAGCTCTGTTAAACTGTAACCTCAGCAGTCTCCCTCCTGATAGCCCTACCAGATGTTTTACGATGGTAGACACAGGGCTGTTTGCTCTTTTCTCGGGGGAAGGCAGAGCGAAGCCTTGGCTCGGCACCACGAGCATTCAGCTTGTGACCCTGTATCTCAGGCACGTCATACGCTAGCCTGTACCCTGGGAAGGGGCCGGGCAGTTTAGTCTCCCCACTTTTAAGACACCTCAGGGAGGAGCAGGTTTTTGGCTGACTACCTTCGGTTGCCCTCTTCCAGCCTCCCAGGGGCAGCTTATGGGAGGTGATGCTCAGGTCCATGTTCTCCACAGCATGCCCTGGGGTGGCCCTGGGGGTCATTTGGGAGGACAGCAGATGCAGRCTCTGGCTCTACCCAGCCGGGGCTACGTCCCATGGAAGGACGGCCATGGCCACCCAATGCCGGGAGACCCACCAAGGGAGACCCCTCTCCCTTGAGGCTGAGCTGCTGGTTTTGCTCTTTCCAGGTCTGCCATGAAATATGCCCTCTGAATGGAGCCGGAGAGGCTGAAACCCATTGTATTTGGGAGGGATGAGAGGGGTGAGGATCGGGGGAGGCGGAGGTGGGGACCACTCCTGCTCCCAGCCAGCCGGCCGGGGAAGGATTTATTGCCCTGGCTGCATTTGGGATGCAGACCGCTCAGAATAGCCATCCATCCTACATGTCCGAGCGAGCTGCCACGGGAGATTCATTTGTAAGCCGGCCTACCTTCTTCCTGAAGTTTCTTTCTCCTTTATACTGCAAAGGCTAATATATTGTTTAAATTAAAGCGGGCCTGGGGACCAAAGACAGAGCTGGTTATTGAGTGGAACGGACTGATGAGGAGTGGGTAATATATTTAAAGACTGTGTAGGAGCCGCTAGGGACGATATAGTCTGATTTATTTGATTTAGCATAATTTATAGTACACTAGACTATGTTGTGATTCTTCGGGATTTTTATCAGGAAATTTGCATTCAATATTTAAGGATCTCTGGGCAGAAACACTCTAGTTCTTTTATTATTTTGGCTTTAAACATATAATGTACCACAGAAGAATTTATAAGTGTACAAAGGGTTTTAATAAGTTCAGATGGCAAAAAAAAWGTTTGAAAGCTGAGATCGGCAAGGGAGGAGGATGCCTGCTTCACCCTTCCCCAAGAGCATGGGTGGACTTCGTTAAAAAAAGGCAATACTGTATCTGCATTAATTCTCCTTTTTTTTGTCTTCAGGACAGGGCAGGCCTTGGTAGAGCCTCTGGCTTCCAGAGGCCAGTGGTTCAACCGGCGTAAATCAGTGTTGAGCCTCTCTGCTTGTGCCTACTGAAAACTGCAGATCTGGTCTGTTGTGCACCTCCTTTCTTTCTGAAATGGTCCCTGATTTTAGGGCTGGAATTTTGCTTAGTGGAATAGATGATAGTCCATCTTTTTTAATGTTCTAAGCATGATTTTTACATTGTAGAAAACTTGTGTTTTGTAAGTTAATCCTCTAATAATTTCATCCTATTCAGAGACCCTCCCTAAAGGGAGATACCTCATGTATCTTTTTGCCTGGAAGTTTAAACCTTTTCCATACACAGAGCAGGAGGGAGGGGTGTTCCCCAGTCTGTGCCCTACTGAAGTACCTCATGATGCCCTGGACATCTCATCTTAAATGTTCATAGAGGGATCTCGATCTTACATCTGTGACATGTCATGGTTTCAGCCCCTCTGCTGGACCTTCCCCTAATGTGATTTATTTGTAGGTATGTTCCACGTTTTTGAGGTTTGCATCTTGTTAAAGCATAGCGGGCTGCAGCCCTCGAGCTCTCAGACTAAAGGTGTTCAGTTGGGAAGGTTTGAATCCCTGGTGATCTGCAAAATGCAACACCATTTAAAACCTTTGTTGACAGTCAAGCACATTGAGTGTTTAAAGTTTTAATAGGCTTAGAGTTAATTCTGGAGTCCACCAACATCTGCGTACATCCGTAATTTACGAGCGCCTCTTACTTGGTTGGTTTAGTAAATTGTACCTAAGAGTGTTTTTGAAGCTTTGGCAGCTCCACGTAGAGTTTCATGATTCATCTGTGCCTTTGCCAACTGCTTCAGTTCTTTTCTTTTTGTTTCTTTCTTTTTTTCTTCACCCCTTTTCCCCCTTGGAAGACGTTCTTAAATACTTAATTCAGGGCTGGGGTTTGGAATGCACTTTATCACACACCTTTTCTGTGCCAAAACCCTTTACACACTCTATTAAGGACAACTTTCCACATACTAATATATTTATTTTTGAAATGGCTTTTAAAGCCGGTGTAGATGGCAGAAGGCAAAGCGTGATGGGCCAAGTCCGCTTGTGGAGGAGTCCTGCCCCTTTCTCGCAGCTTACACCCCAGCTATGTGAAGGCAGGGCTTGCTCTCCTGCAACCTCTCTCTCTTGCAATGCCAGCAACATGGGCAGGGCAGCCACATGCAATTTTGAGGAGAAAAGTGATGGGCTGGGAGTTGYGGGAGGAGCTGTGGAGGGCAAGGCGTGGGTAGCTTTGCACCATTAGTGGCGAGTCCTCAAGGTTCCACTGGGTGCCTGACTTCTGACCAGGGACATTTGCTTCGGCTGGGAGGGTCCTGTTGAGAAAATATAGGACAGTTGCCGGGAGGCAGCCAGAGAACATGGAGGCTTCCAAAAAAACCTCTTTGTGCCTTTGCCCTGGACAGCCCTTAGGAGCTGGGCTGGGAGCCGCCAGGCCGGTTTATTGTAAATAGAATAGTCAGTCTTCCTCGCGTGTATGAACCTTTTAGTTTCTGGCAGCTCTTGTCAAAATAATCCTGTTTTCCTCAAAACATGTGAACGTTTCTGGGCTCTCGAGAAGGCTGAGTGCCTGACAAACTCAGCGCTTGTCTCTTCAGGCAGCTAGAGGTGGCGGGGGCACAACTGTGACGCTGGCTGCATTGGCGGCTCTCATAATGTCCCTTGTTATTTTTATTGTCTCAGCATCCAGAGTGCTTTGATTAGGTTGGAATCCTAGCTTTCGTTTTTTGTTTTGTTTTTTTTTTTTTTTTTAAAGCAAGTTTCTAGCCCTTGTGGCTGTGGAAAAAGTAGCTTGAAAACATGCAATGTGCTTTGGATGTGCTAAAATCAGAAAGGGAACAAAGAGCCCAGCTGGGACTGCGGGCACAGGACACATTTTTTTAAACTCTGGATTTTCTCTCTGCCTTGCAATAGCTTCAGTCTTGTTATCATCCTTTTAGCAGAGGTRCGAGGCCATGGCATGGCTTGCCCAAAGTGACACAGCAGGGCAGCAAGTCAAGAACATGCTCAAGGTGTCCTCGCCATGTGCTGCACTGCTGCTGCCTCGCTGCCTCGTGGGCATTTCCCAAGGGCTGGGCTGGTGCAGGCATTGGTCACATTGGTGATAGTTGGCAACAGAAGACCAAAAACTTAGAAAGGGAGTTGTTTGCCTCTCATAGCAAGTCAGCTTACTTTCACATCATGTTTGCAGCCCAAACCTTGTAATGGTGCATTTTCACTGTCAAGTTTTGATACCTCCAGCCTTGTTGTCCAGTAGTCACATGCTTGCAAGACCCGGTGCAACACTTTTGCTGMAGTATGAAACTCTGTAAAATTTGCTTTTTTCACCTGAATTTGGCAGCATTAGTCTGAGAGCTTGTGCCYTCTCTCCCTCTCAGATGTCAGCCATTTCCAAAAGGGTGGAGCCTTCAGCAAATCTCGTGGCTGGGCAGTAAAGCACTGAGCATGAAACAAGACGTTCCTGGCTCTAATGAATTAAGATCTAGGAACTATGCTGTAAAAAAGAGTCAGATGCAAGCCGTAGAGCCATTAATTGTCAACAGCTTGTACTCTGCTGACACTTGGGTTTGTTTTACATTATTCCTATAGTGAAATAGGAGTGGCTGATGCTCTTGTACTTATGCTGGTTGATTTGACTCAGGCAGACCGCTCTTCTGGGCTGATAAAAGAGGATTTAAGCTGAAGGAAGAAAGAGTAAGGGGTGGAAAAAGAAACAAAGTAGAGTCGGTCCCATCATAAAAAAATTACTAACTCAAAAAGAGTTAATTTGAGCAGGTTTATATTTATCTGTCTGATATTTATCTGTCTGACACGTGTGGTTGATACAAAGAACTGGCGTCTACTCTGTCAGTAAAAGCATTTTATTATTATTAATAACTATTTGTTAAGTCTGGCATCTATAGTATGCCAGGCACTGTGCAAAACCCAAGGAAAGCATACTGTCTCCCCAGAGAGCTTGTACTAATCTATTCTATTGCAACAATATTTTTTTAATACTGTGTATAAATCATTCTTCTAGCAGTATTTAGTACAAAGGTTTACACTTCCCCATTCATGTTTTCATGGCAAACAAATTTGCCACAGTGCAAATACTACGCAGTTCAATCCAGCTATATTTTATGGAGTTTCTTCCAGGCAAACCATTGGAAACCATCGCTGCAGAGAGGCCCTTAACACACAGTTAACTTTGAAATCTGCCTAGGCATCATTAACTTTAATGGCCCTGAGCACATGCTTCGGGCTAAGCATGTGCTGAAGTGCTCTCCCCAATGTGGACAGGATTAGGCACATATAAAGTCTTTTGGTGAAATGCGGTGTAAAACGTCAAAGAGATTAAAATCCCTGGGGATCCACTATGGAAGTGGGTATCACATTGTCTGTCACGAGGAGCTGTGCTCAGAGGCCTCATCAGGCAGCGCGAGCTGACCCTCCCATTCAGGACCTTCTTCCCATCTGAGAGATACTGAAATCTCCATCGACCCCAGGGGCCTTTAGAGAGGGTGGACTCTGTTTTGCTGGGTGGAGAAGYGCCATAGTACTGCCCCACATGTAGGAGAAATGAATCCTAAGAGAGCAGATGAAATTGTAATAGGCCAATAGTGTAAGAAAGATAAAGATAAAAAAAAGACGACCTTCATTGAGTCTGAGTAGGACTAAATCTGCAGTTAAATAAAGGCATATAATGAAATAGAAGCAAGAAAAAAAGCAAAAAATAAAAATAAAAATTTATGTGCACTAAACAAACAGTATCATCCAGTCTCTAGGGGAGAATAACTGAAAAAATAGAATAATGCCTAATGAGGTCCTTAGGGGACTATTTATGTAGACTGCATGAACAGCTCGATTCAAAAGGGAGCTTTGCCCACGTAAAATCTTCAGAATTCTGTCCAATTTAGTCTTATTTATTTAACACCTGAAGCCAGCTTGCACCCACTGTTGAACTGCCATCAAGAAGCACTGGAGATGCCTGATGGTGCCCTCCTGCCTCTTCGGGAATCACAAAACCAGCAGATCCGTGATAGCACTTGCCTGATGGCAAAGGCCTTTTGAATCTCCAATTACCCCGTGTGCCTGCACCTTTTGTAAGCCTCCGGGGAGTTGGAGGCAGAAAGCCTTCATAACGCAGAGAAATATCTGAGCTAACTTGTTTTGCTACAGGAGTGCGCTGTGGAAAAGGGGTGCAAAGGAGATGGCAGAAGGGAGCAAAATCTTTGGGCTGCCACGRGCTCCTAGGTTGGCTCACCACATCTCATATGGCTTCACCCTAAATTTCTGAAGAGATACTCCTCACTGTAGGGATTTTTCTATTCCCCTGAATTACCAGACCTCATATCTTTAGAATAAGTTTGAGTGGACTTCAACTATTCAATATAGGGAGCACAGGCAGAAATGAATTGCTCCTTAGGAAACTGGCTATGCTGTGCTGGAAGTTACAGAGAAACAACATACAAAAGCCAAGCCAAAGCAGAAAATTTCTTTAAGGTTTATGAATGACTATTTTTCTGGCTGATGCTTGTGAAATAAGTCAGGTTGGCACAAACAGTTCACTGAAGATTTCACTGAACACGTGAAAGCCCTGAGAACAGAAAGACTGCTGCAAGACTGTGGGTGGGACATATGGGTGAATAAGCAATTTGTTTCCCTCAGATCTGATTGTTTCTATGTAAATATGCACAGACATAATTATAGGTAAGACTACTTGGAGAAAATAGATGTGCGAGGGCAACTGCATTCATTTCTTGTGAGTCTGTCTAGAGGCAGGAGGCTTCAACAATCAGAGTCCTAGAATCCCCAAATGGTTACATTATGAGTATCCTTTGTTTTTAAGAAAGCTCAGTGAAAGTCACCTAATTTTTCTTTTTAGAATATGCCATCATAAAAAGGAAATCTTCCAAACATTAATCAACCATGGCATGGCTTTGTAGAGTGTTTTAACTTGTGTGACATGAAGAAGTGTGTGATGCATGTCCTCAAACAGCTCTGTTTGTAAAATTATTTACTAAACAAGCAAGAAAAATGGTTTATTTAGAAGCACTAAATGACAAGATTGAGAACTGGAAACCAATAAGAAAAAAGGGAGCAATAAAATATTAGGCAGCCAAATGACTGTGGCTTGATATATCTTGTCTCAGCTTTTCTTCAATTTTCCCCAAAAGAAGTTGGCAGTGACAATAGAAAGGCTGTGAACAATGTAACAATATGATGTGCTCGTGCCAAAATGTAAATACAAAAGAAATGTTCTAAAATATCCTGTATCAAATTATCTGCGAGAAGCAGAAAAAGATGAATCACATTTTTAGTTCTTTGGAAACACAGAGAAAAATCAAATGCAGAGCTTAAGAGTTTATCTTTACATAGTACAAATTCCTTATTAAAAATTTGATCCCAATTAGACACCAAGTGAATACTTCGATGGCGATGTGATGGATGGGGTACGTAAGCGATGTGTTTCATTATGATCCCAGTAAACTGAATAAAAGCAAAAACCCCCCAAAACTCAGAATGTGCCTCACACATCTCTTTCTCAACAACGAAGGATATGAATGAGGATGTATTGACTTTTTAATGAATTTCAGGTTCCACAAATGGGAGCCTTTTAGGATCAAGATATTAGCTGAGCATGCAATATGACATTTTTATAAGGCTCTCAGATATGGGTCTTAATGCAAGAGGTTCCAAGCCACTCAGATGGACAATAACTCTTCACTAACTCTGGATTAACACAGGCACTAGAGAGAATATGTAGGGAGGAGAAAATAGTCTCAAGCCAAAGGCCCACCCTATGTGCCTATATGTAAAGCACAAGAGGCATAAAGAGTTTTATCTACCTTTCCTTTCCTAATGCAATCTCTTTTCACAATAAAACAAACGTCTCATTTGTATTATTTTCCTTCAGCATGCTATAAAATGGTTATATTTTTCAAAAGCATTTCCAGTGAAAGCCAATGAATAGGTCTGCAGAGGTTCAAATATCTGATCTCCTTTTCCTCAGCTCTGAGTCTGTTGAATACGAGTCCAGCCCAGCCAGCCTGGAAAATGTGAAGTTTATTCCCAAGCTAATGTCTCTGGACTCACGGCTTAAGCAGACAGCATGCTGTCTCAGGGAGGCTCAGGGTCACAGCTGTTAAAATTGCTGGGTGCCTTGTAAGTTAGGTGGGTGTACTAGACACTCATTTGAAGCACCAGAGGTTGTTTTGTTTTCAGAGGCGGGGGTTGAAAGTTTTACCCTCTAGCGTTGCTCCGTGGCCTTCTCTGGCCTATGGCCAAAGTACCAAGCCAGTTCACGGGCAAAATTGTATTTCCTGTCAAGACCATGGGCCCTGGTCACTACTCAAATACTCTCTTTTGCTCTTGTGAGCCAAAGCATATATTGTAATACTGAAGCAAATATTTACTGTTTGGTACACAACGCTCTATAGTCCTCCTGTGGTCTTTGACAAAATTTTGCTCAATGTAAGCTCGATCTGAGATCATTGGGACTTTRCTTTTAGGAGGTTCATTTTTCCTAAAGCAACCCAGTGGCTTCCAGTGGGTCAATGACAAAAAGACAAAGTAGTCTAAGAAGAATACTGCGGCGGTCCTTTCTTCCACCTCTAGTCCTTAGTTTTTTCAGCCTGACCTTAGTTTTTTAGTGGCTACAAATGTATAAGCAATATGCCTAGGTCAGTCCATAAGATTAAGAAAACATTACACATAAAACTTGTACCTGAGTTATTTTTATTAGTTTCTCAACTCAGCAGAAATGATTAGATTTTGTGCAACGCCCTCCCACAGCAAAAGGATATCACAGTATGCTCTGACGGGCAAGTGTAGGAGGCTGTAAATTAAGTGAAATACATTTATTGGGATCATCCAGTTTTACTTTATGAGAAAGCTGGTTGTATCAAAATAACCCTCGCTGTCCTTTCTTTTCTTAAGGTCGTATAGATAGGACATCTGGCAGAGGCTCAGTCCCAGTGCACCCAATAACATTAACCCTGACCAGCCCAAATCACGACTGGGTCAGCTCATTCTCTGTAGCAAAAGAAATCAAGCATAATTTCCTAGTTGCCGATATTTCAAGGACTACATGAAATAATTCTATTTTCAGTAAATATGAAGGCCAGGCTGGTTGCAAGACCTCCACTCCAAAGACCCTTTGTGCTAACAAAAGCACATTATCTTTGTAAAGTTAGTCACTATTTCATTGTGAACAAGGGCATGGCAGTCTGCCCCTAAGTTAAAAACTAAAGCCAAATCCCATTTGTTCTGCACCCCCTGTGGGTTATTGCTATAATCTCTAATTGACAATGATTGCATTTTATGAATCCATGAACAAATATTAATTTAATTTACAGCATGTCCAGTTTTGTTAAACATCAAAGATGGTAATTTATAAATGACATCAGCAATAATTCTGCCTTTGTTCAGGGCCATTTCTGCTGCCAGGCCAGGCTTGGACTCAGCACTTCAGCGGGCAGCTGCCTGCAGGCACCAGATGATGCCCAAGCATCTGCCTTCCAGCAAAATGGATGTTTCTCTTTCTGAGGGTGAGGGGGCACCTCATTCCCCGCATACCTGGGAGGAGGGTCTGCCTTCTCTCCTGGAGAGGGGCAGCCTCCGGAGGCACCTGCCCCATGTTGGCTTGACTCACAGTACATGGGGTTGTCCTGAAGGAGAAATTCCTTCCAGGGCTTTGAGGTAACCTGGGCTGCCCCCCAGCCCCAGTGCAGTGCCAMTCCTCCTGCTTCACACAGGTGCTTCACTGGGCTCAGAGATGCTGTTTTCGAACAGCCGCTATAGCAGCCTTTCCACATGTGCCACTGGAGAGGGTGCGTCACAGTCCCCAGGATCATCTCCTTGTGGTACAGGATGGACAACTCAGCTGGCAGCAACCACCTTCTTCTAAGGCACTGGGAAGCTGGAACACCCTTTACTAGTTCTTCACCATTTTTGGCCCCAAACTTGGCCGCTCTGAACTTAACTCGGTACAATAGCAGAGTGTAGGAAGCTCAGGGAAACGCTGCATGTAGATCCTGAGCTGTTTACCTCAGAGAAAATTAAAGTCTCCTTCCTTTTAGGGGACCACGGATCTGGAGAGGAAACTTCAAGATAACCAGTTTGGCCATCAGAGCTTTGCATGCTCTTTCTACCTATGTCTCCTCCCTTGAACATGTTCTATGCTCGCAGCTCATCAGCCCCAGTCCACCTTCTTCCTCCACTTGCTACCCCCCCGATGGACCTCCCACTCCTGCAGCTGTGGATACAATCTGAAACTGGTCAGGATGCTATTGCTTGATTTTTGTTCTTCATTTTCACGTCTTCTCCAGGAAAAAACCCCAAACAAACCAGGGGACAGAACAAGACAGTACTCAGTGTTACCGGGAAAAGTGTGGGAAGGGAAGAACCCCTTATGCTATCGAGGCAGGAGGTATGGAGAGCCTTGCCAGCAAACCCTGCCACCACAGCAATGCCTCACAAGTGTCACGGTCATCTGCAAGTGGCAACAGAGACATGACTTGCTCTCAACTTAAGTGTCACATCGCATCAGCGTGTAACTGCACTCATAAYGTTGCCTACACCCAAAGTGAACTGGCTCTGCACTGAAAACGTCCCTTGTTACAACCGGAGACTCTGGATGCAGGAAATACGCTGTCAAAATGTAACAGTCCAGCTTATGGATTGATTGAACGTTTTATCATCTTTGAAAGGCATGACAGCTGGTGTGAACTTTTGTATCAGATATCAGCGTTCCCCGCTCCAAATAATTCCATGTGACTGGCTTTGGTTAAAGAAGGCACTCCTGCTGAATTTAATTAGACAGAAACACAATTTAAGGGCAGATACTACCCCTTCTTGTTACCAAGGAAGATGGCCTGGAGCATTGCTCTGTGCCCAAGAGTCTCCCTAGCATAGCTTTCTGGCTGAGAAAACAAAGTGCTACATCCAGGAAAAATATGAAGGCTACATCTGTGCCTAGAAACTGTCACACTGGTATCTTTATAAATTGTACTGATATAAAAACAAAGTGCCTTAATTTAATTACATGTGTTTTCCTTGGTTAGTGTAAGACGAGTTCTGGGGGGGGATCTGAGGACCTTTTGCCTATCAGACTGTCTTGAAAGACAGAGGCCTCGAAGCAGACCCTGCCTGCGCTGCAGAGATAGACACACCTGCTTTCTGGGCAGACCCGCGCCCCGAGCCTCTCGGCGTGCAAGGGCAGCACGTCCTCCTGCCACAAACCCGCAGGGAGGGAGCGCTTCCCCTGGCTTGGTGCTGCTCCGTGGGCTGGTGTAGGGGAGGGAGCACAGGAGCCCCTGCGCCACACGGCTGGAAGGCTGCTGGGCCCTCACCGAGGGGGTAGCTGAGGCTTTAGTACAAGTATAATAATGGTTTCTAACCCTTCTGCAGATCACACAGAGGAGGAAGGCTCTTTGCAGCTGTATCTCTTAGCAGAAGGTGCACTAAGTGCAGAAATGCATGTTGAAGGAAAACAAGTGCTTTCATTTGGCATTTCCAAAAAATACATGCACTTTGTATTACCCACTGACAATGCATCCCCTTTTAATGTCTGCAAGCCATTCATGGTCTGTGGAGAGCTGGTGAACAGCTTGCTAAGAGCTTGCTGATCAAACCTGCTTGGTTGTGACCAGCCACACGGCATATTCCCATGATCGTGGGGTAAAAGCCCTGTGCTCTCCTCAAATAGTCTCCAAAACTCTCTTCCAGCTTGCAGCTTTAGCAAACACTCTTGCCACAAGCATGTCCACTTGTATTTGTAAGGGAACGGGAACAGGAGAGGGACATGGAAGTCAGGCTGCGAAAATAATCTGCCATCATTTTTTTAAAGAAGATGAGACGAGAGCCTGCAAAGTTTGGGAGAGCTAATGCAGCCAGTGCACTTGAGTGGGAGACATCTGCAGTGAAGGTACGTATGAACTAAAAGCCACAGCAAAATGCGTTTGGTGAGGTTCTGGCCTGAGCATGTTGGGGAAGAGGTAGGACAGATCTCCATTATCATACTGAGCATCCCGGGAAATGGGAGTCGCACCTAAGAACCCGCACCAAAAATAGTAATATTTGTACAGGGTGGCAGGCACTGAACTCTCAGACAGYTGAATCAAACGGCTGGAGATAACTGGACAAGAAAACACATGGCTGGAAAGATAGCCATCAAATTCCTCTTACTCCTTTCTCTGGCACTTTGTTCTCTCTGCAAAATGTTGAAAAAGTTCCTTAGACAGAAAGAGACTAGAAATGGAAAAAGTAAGTGGATAGGCTGTGGTTATGGCTTATTTTCTTTCCCCAACAGGGGAGTATTATATAACGGAATTTTGTTCAAGTATCAGTTTTATTCTTAAAATAGTTATTATTCTTCATACTACATATGAAACAAGAGCTATGTTTTGGGTCTAACATACTTCTTGATAACAGGCTTTGAGTGAGCTTTTTTAAAAAGTAATAAATAAAAAAATAAAATTATTTTTTATTGCATTCATTTTAAATTAACTTAAACTAAACTAAAATTAAATAAAATGTAAAAGGAGATATGAAAAAACCCTTTTTCATGTGTATTTGGGCAAAATAGACATCTGTGGACCCAGGGACTCTTGAGTACAAAATATTCTGTCCTCTGCTCTCTGATAAATGAACTACTAAACTGGAAGCAGAGACAGGTGTATTTTGAAGACGGTGACCAGATTCCGATATCGGGTGTAATCTAACACTGCTGGATTGCCATGTTACCCAGAGTCAGAATGAGATCCACTGGGAGACTGAGGGTCTCTCTCTAAATGACATGTCCATGAGCTGCTGCAAACATAGGATCAACAGTGGAAATGTATAATGCAACAACTATCCATGTGTCTGAATGCTCCTCTATCAAAACAAGGCCACTGGGTTTCAAGAAACCTAAAAGCCCTGAAAGAGAAGAGGTCTTGTTTGGTTACACTTCTGAAAATTACAAGAACTCTACATCTAAAGCCAAAAACTAAGTGGCAAAATTCCCAGATCAATCTTTCTCCTTTTCTTTTCTGTTTTGTTTTGTTTTTTCCTTGCATTGGAGCGGAAATATTATCCAAAAAACATCTCTCAAAGTGATTTCAATACTTCCTGCAGTCCTGAGAACAGTTACATAAACCTGAGAAAAATGCTGGAGGGAGGGAAAAAAGTARCTTTGAAAGACTGTGGTTATTCATGGGCAGATTGTGTAGCAGGGGCAATGTGCTTCATTCTGTGCAAGACAAAAGGCTTAAATAGCCTTTTCTCCAAATATATTACCAGTATAAAAGACAAGATGTTGTATCTAATTCAGTCTTCATTCATTCTATCCCAGTTGAAACAACTTTTGGAAATTTAGTGTGAGAATGCTTTCCAAAAATAGGTGAGAAGTTAAAGGATTGATGATGGAGATGGCAGCATCCATGGGAAAAGGGTCAGGTGGCCACAGTACTCCCTCGTCTTCTCTATGCCTCAGAAAACTGTCTGGGTTTTGCTGAGTTTTGAGTGAAAATGGAATTCTCTGGTATTATTCATTTTGTTTTCTTTGGGCCACCTTTTCCTATATATTATCCCAGCAAAATAAACAAGTGCAGGGAGTTGTAGCTTTGATTTTGAGGTGGATATGTGTGAAATACTCGCACTGAGTCAGGAGGGCTAACCATATGTACTGTTGTATGTATGTCACATAGACAGATGACCATGAACAGGAAAATGCAATCAATCATGCTGGCGCTTTCTTCCCAGCCCTCCTCTCATGTGCCTACACCAGAAAACCATTGATATGCACACATGTGTAAACAAAAGTTGTCATATTTCTATTGCTTTTTTTATTTTTTCAGATCCTTCCGTAACACAAGGGATAATACTTGCCTCTCATTGTTTTAAGTGGCAATAATCCACTTGCTAAGTGGAAAAACTACAAGGCAAAAGGTTTTAATTTAAAATCCCAACACACAAAACAGATTATTGCTGAAAAAACAAAGTGCTGATATCCAAGTATTATAAGAAGAACCTTTTATTTTTTAATAAGTTGCTTGATAAAGCGAGAGGCTAATAGCAGTGACCTTAAATCAAGTTTAATTTAGGCACAGTTTGTGTAAACTTCCCTGAAAAGCTTTGCCAGGGTTTTTTATTCTTCACCTGTGTCTCACTCCTTGCTAATGCAGCTGGCTACACCACCGCCTGTTTTGTGATATGGAGCTCCAGGTGAAATCACCAGCTCCCCCTCTGTGGTGGCTTAGCATAAGATCCTGAGAAAATTACCTGTCTAAGGAAACCCATCGGCTCTAAGAGGACTAATCACCTATCTTAATGCTTCCAAAATGGGGACCTGCTTCAGCTGTCCCAGAGTTACCTCCCGATGCATCAATCATGTGTATGATGGTCCAACTAAACTGCACTAAACAAAAGCTATTGACGTATATCCTAAAACCACTACTAGAATACAATAATCTTGAATCTAGTTTACTTGGCAAGCTATAGAAATGACTTGTCTTTCAGGCATTGTGAATACAMAATTTCTGGAGCTGGGAAGCCATTCAGTGTGCTGGCACAACAGTGCATGAATTCTGGAGATTTGGGAGCACCAGTGGAGGGTTGGTTACACAAGCAGATGCCTTAGGCAGGGCTGCTAAGTGGTTTAAATGAAACCAACACCGTGCCACATGAAAGTTTAAACTGTTGCTCGTGACAACTCTCTTCCACCAGGCAAAGAAATTAAAATCTTCCCAGAGACCTCTAAGGAAAAGAAATCAGTGGGCTCCCTTGAGAGACTCCATCCTTAAAAGTTTCTTACTGGTTTCTGTGGCCACTTTGAGCTGCTCCGCTGTTATCAAATGACAGTGAAATTCCTTTACTGGCCATGGTTTCAACACTTGGGTAGTCGAGGTTGTACAGCCCTGGGAACGTTAGCAAGGTGAGCGGTGAAATGCATTTGCCCACAGGTTATGCACAGTTCTGTGCTGTTGGGGCATCTCACTGTGAGCTCTTTCCACCTCTGGCCCATCTGCGTGGACACGGAGCAGCCCCATCACAGGTGCTCGGCGGCACCATCCTCACTGATTGACGCACGTGCCCACCACGTGAATGCCTCTCCCGAACTGAGACTCCTTTCTTCCTCATTTAGCTGGATTTTCATCAAATAACCTGTTGCTTAAAAAAAAAGAGTGGGCTTTGGGTGTAAAAAGCTGGAGTGCTGACTCCACACCATCTGGTGACTTCTTAACTGCAACCATGCAGCGCAGCACAAGTCCTCTGAGGAAAGAGGTGACTAATAAGCTGCAGAGAGATCCTGAGCTGGTTAGGAAGTAACATTAGATTTCTGCTGTCTTCACTAGTTAACGTGATATGTAAATGAGTAACATATGATATGATTTGAAGCCCTTGCTGTCTGTTGGAAACATATGCCAGTGTAAGTGCTTCAGAGGGGGTGGTTTTCCTAATGAATATGCTCTTTGTTTGAGAATGGCAGTGAAGTCCCAGTTGTCTTCTATCATCTCGTGCAACTTGGCTAAAGCAACACTTGTTCCAGGGGATGGCAAATGTTTGAAATTTGAATGGGATCGGCTCCATTAGCCTGAATTTGTACTGTCACACCCTGGCTTCCACACTGCAAGAAATCCGAACCCCTTCTTCAGCTGCTGGAAATGGACTTTACAGTGTATCTCAAGCCAATAAGATATCCCTAAATACGCTGATTTGTACCAAAGCTAGAGTTAGCATAGCAGATATTTGAAGGCAAATTTAAGGCAGAAATTTCAAACAGAGACACCATGAGTTGGATTTCCACATTGGACTGAGGCTCTGTGCTGGTTTTGGCTGGGATAGAGTTAATTTTCTTCACAGCGGCTAGTATGGGGCTATGTTTTGGATTTGTGCTGAAAACAGCGTTGATAACACAGGGATGTTTTCATTCTTGCTGAGCAGTGCTTACACAGAGTCAAGGCCTTTTCGGCTTCTCACCCCACCCCACCAGCGAGGAGGCTGGGGGTGCACAAGAAGTTGGGAGGGGGCACAGCCGGGACAGCTGACCCCAACTGACCAAAGGGATATTCCAYACCATATGACGTCATGCTCAGCATATAAAAAGCTGGGGGAAGAAGAAGGAAAGGGGGGACGTTTGGAGTGATGGCGTTTGTCTTCCCAAGTCACCGTTACGTGTGATGGAGCCCTGCTTTCCTGGAGATGGCTGAACACCTGCCTGCCGATGGGAAGTAGTGAATGAATTCCGTGTTTTGCTTTGCTTGTGTGCATGGTTTTTGCTTTACCTATTAAACTGTCTTTATCTCAATCTGTGAGTTTTCTCACTTTTGCCCTTCCGATTCTCTCCCCCATCCCACCGGGGGGGAGTGAGCAAGCAGCTGTGTGGGGCTTAGTTGCTGGCTGGGGTTAAACCACAACAGGCACATAGGCAAGGGGCTTGTTTTTTCACCCTGCTCAGTGTCTCTCAGCTCCCGTGGATTTCTGTGAAGACTGGCAAATGGTCAGTGTCTTTGCAAATCAGACCCGTAGTAAGGTACTGACTAAGAGCAAAGGACACTACTTTTAGACATCAAGTTATCAAATTGCTTTATTTAAGCTTTCTGCTGTGTGGCTCATCTCGTTGCAGTGAAAGCTATTGAATACTCAAGCTGGGGAGGTTCTCATCACATCTTCCTGCTGACTACCCATTTTAATTTCTTGTACCTTCCATTTGTCCATGTGCACAGCCTTCCTGCATTTCTCTTATGTGAGGCCTCTGGGGAGGGGCTTTTATTGTCAAAACTGGTAGAAGGAAGAGAGAAATGCAAAGAGACAGAACGCAGCCTCCAGTCATGTCTACCTTGAAGGGGATGGATTGAATTTCATCCTGAATGAGCAAATTTTGAGCAAATTTCAAATTTTCTAGTACTTTCTCCAGCAACTTAATCCTTAATGTCATACTCCAGTAGTTAAGAAACAGAAACATACCACAAATCTTAGGGATACAGTCAAACCAGCAGAAATTTCTGATGATAAAACGTTGCAACAAGCTATTTCCCAGCCAGCTTTAGAGCAAGAATTCTTAGTAAGGATACATTTGTAACTCAGTTAAAAATAAATAAAATAAAATTGCCCACTGCAGAAAGAGGAGTGCTGTTTGCATCTTATATACAATTTTTTCATTTCAGATTCATTTCAGTCAGGTGTACTCCTGGGGAGTAATAATAGCACATCCATGGATTCTCACATTTTTTCAATGTGCTGTGAAAACATCTGCTAGTACTCATCAAACTCCTCTGTGGTTGGTTGCCCCCATTTTACAGGTTGAAGAAATTAGACAGGCAGGTTAAAGGACTTGCCCAAGACCACACAGGGAATCAGATGACAGAGTAGGTATTAGAATCATAATTTCCTGGCTCTACTTCCAATTACTTTGTGCCAAGGAAAAGGCCTTTTTTTCTAACGTAACACCTTGGTTATTTGACTTTGCTCTTTTTCTCTCTCTCTTACTCTTGCTCCATCTCACCTAAAATGTAATTGAAAAAAAATTCTCCCCTTTAGTGTGCAGCTTTGTATTTAATCTGTGGTGCCAAACAGATCAAATAAATGTTGTCACCACTCCAGAAAGAGCAGGGAGAGTTTATTTAGCTGATGTGATGGCATAGGTGGGTTATAAAAACCTCCCAGATTTTTGGCAGGGAGGTGACCTCTCAAGCCCTGATTAAACTCACTCGTGTTAATCAGGCACAGCTTCCCAGGTAGGACAGGTGCAAAGCTGACAAAAACATCACCCTGAAACCACAGTATCCCACTATGGATGTTATCCAAAACACCCACCTCAGTTCCTCATTTTTCTTTTCCTATGGCTCTCCAGCCAAACATGCCTCTATATCTGATTTTGGTGAGAGTTAAATGTTGTGATGGGATAGGAAAAAGGATACTATGCCCTCCTGAAATAAGTCCCCAGAGAAGGTATTTCTTTATGGTCCTCTGAGCCATGAGGAAACATTCTTTCCATAATTTAAAGACTGGGTTACTTAATTTGCTATAAAGGTTGGAGGGATTGGATATTAGCGCATCCTCAAGATCATTATGTTGTGTTACTTTTAAGTCAGTAACTGTTGCCCTTGTATAGATAGCCTTCAGTACATTTTTGGAGGAGTAGTTATCACCAGTCCTGGAGATCAGGTATTGCCTTATTCTTATCCGATTTTGTCCAGTCCCTTGTTAGCTGGAGCATCCAGTAATAACTAGAGATTCACGAATTAGAAGTGAAACAGCCCTCTGGGAGTCACTGCAACTTCATTTGTGAGAGGTTTTGTAATGCTATTCCTGCATTTTTCTCCTCATAACAAACACAGCGGTTCAGTTCTGGGTTGCGCTTGGCAAAGGGATACAGATGAAAAATACTCCAAACCTGCCGTGCCACAGAGGTCATGTCCAGTGCCTGGGCTATTGAGGGTCCAGCCTTGAGCATGCAGTCCAGCCCAGCCAGCGCTGCCTCCTGACTGGGTTGGGGCATGCTAGCAAAAGGGTGAACAGGAACCCACTGTGCCTGGTACCACTGCCACGAGACACTCAGGGATCTCACGCTAGCGTGGTCAATAGAGGTGCTCCTTAGCTGGTGTTGTGTCAGCCCAGCCGTCAAGTAAGTGTGAGTGTGCCCACACTTACTCTCATCCTCTCCATCCCCTCTCCATCTCATACTGTCATCATTCTCCATCCCCTYGGCATAAGCAGGATCCAGCCACCACGGGGAATTTAACTCGTGCCTGGAAATGTGTGTGGATTCAGTGCTGATTGTAACAGTGCAGTCCATTTACCTTAACGAAAACAGCTCAACTGAGCAGAGAAACACCTCTGTGGAGGTTGAAAAGATGACATGTCTTGCACTGGATTAAGTATATTGTACACTTACAGTGGGATCTGGAAAGCTTTGATTGAGTTATCTGTAGGTTAAACACATTAACCTATTCTTAAGCTGCCTTAAACCCCTGTTACTGTTTTTCACCCAAATTATGAGCAGCCTTGCAATAGTTGAGTGGTGCATGTGGCACTCTTCCTCATCTGCCTCTGCAGTTGTTCTTGCATGGAAATGGATTTCTTATAATGCAGAACTCCTTAGTGCTACGTTATCTCTGACCACAAAACTGGACTGCACCCTTCTTGTGAAATACAGAAATACAGTATCAGAGTTTTTTTAATTTTAAGCTTCCCAGCAAGTCATTACTTAAAAATAGTTTACTGACTCTTTAAAGTGTCACAAATGGAGGATAATGGTCTGCCTCCCAAGGGCTTGGGCTGCTCCATGGGGTGATGTCTAAGCAAGCACTAATACCCAATAATACCCATTAACCTAATGACACCTTTCGCACATGGTATCTATGAGCAATTRGATGAGGATATGAAAAACTGTGTAAGAGATATAGGAGCTTGTGCTTGTCACCGTACTGACCTGCAAAGTTTGTGCATACTGCTGTTGTAAAGGTGACAGGAATGGGACATGGTAAATTATATGGACAGAGATTTGTCACCGCTGCATCCAGACGAGCAGAGAAACTGTTCATTAGTGACATTAAGAAAAATGCGTTCGGTATAACGGAATGGATTAGCTCAGCAATATATGTTCAGCAGGGGAAAATTTCAGATTTATATCTAAGTAACCAAATGATTACTTATCTTCTCTTGTACCAGGTGGTATGACGTGTGTCTTGTTCTTCTGCCACTGTATCAGAATCCTCGATACAAATATTAAATGAACGTGGATCAAGTTGTTTTGGTTTCTAATCATGCTTTTTAAGAGCAGTCACTGGGCATAATAGTCTGTTTATAGAATATTCTCAKGTTTTATATTTGCCAGGGGTGTACACAGGCAGCAGTAGGGGCATAGTTTGTCTAGACGCCAACTTTTCACAAAAGAAAAGCTTCATAAATCACTTCCCTGAACTGTCAGTGCTGTTAGCAACTCCCTCTGGTGCTGTACAGCTGAGGGGGTTATGCTGAGCACAGTGCTCCTCTGCAGCCAGAGGAGTCCTGCTTTCATTTATTTTTCTTTTCTAATTACCTATAGTGAGGGAAAGCTGGTCCAAACTGAGGAACTTTTTAAAAATACATTGGATGGTCAAAAAACCGAGACAGGCATCTTCAGTGCCTAACAACTAATTGTGCACAGTAGCCTGCATCTCTGCTAGCATCGGCTTGGCATCACTTTCTCCTTCCTAAGCATCATGGTAATGAGCATTCCTTGCTGACTTTAAAAAAAAAAGTGTTTTTGAAAAAGAAACAGTGTGAGTGTCTGGACCTGAAGTCATATAGCTGATGCAGACATATAGACAATGCACGCAAAAGCTTCCTAGTGTCAGATGAGAAGAACATGGGCCATAAATTCTCTGTCCTTAACTTATAGCCACACAGATGGTTTTGATTACAGCAGATGTTGTGTGAAAATTAGCTTCAGCTTGTGGCTAAGTGGAGGAGCAGTTGCAGAAAGGGGTTCAGGAGGTGGAGGCTATTTTTAAGACTCCTGTACGTAAAACAAAACCTTTGTCTTTGTAAGGTGGCGTAGTTGACTGAAGGTGCAGATTGCACGCACAGAGAGGTAAGGAAAATATTTAGCTTTGTACCACCTTGTATGGGGTTGATTGTAGATGTGGCATTTCACATAGCTTCTGCTCAGTGTTTTTATCTACTTCAACCCATTGTTGTGCCAGGTGTCACATGGCACAAAGAGTTTACCTGCTGAATATAGGCAAGGAAATTAAATGAGACAAAAGTGCTTGTCTTATCTTACATGCTCTTCTTTCCTGCGCTGATGTGCAAAGAGAAGATGGTGTAGACTGGCCCTTTCTCCCAGTCCTGGTGAAGAAAGCCAGGAGAGGTTCCTCCCTACAGGCACAGACGATGGTAGCATTTGCACCCAGCTGATGTATGGCACTGCACACCCCATCTCCCCAGAGCTATAAGGCCTGATTTGGGTACATAAAGGTGCATGCATGCTCCAGGTGGTACTGCAAGGAGGTGGAGCCACCCGGACTTCCCTACCAAGTGGCAGCTCTCAGAGGAGCACATGCGCGTTGGTGTCTGAGGCTGACGGGGGAAAACCGTCCCTACTGCCTTGGTTGCTTCTCCCTTTGCCCCCAAATACATCCGCCATGGCTGGGCTTCAGCCACCTCTTCCAGCAAGACAACGTGAGTGCCCTTGGACTCGCCAGGGCAGGCAATGGGGTGCAGAGGTGCAGCTGGCTAAGCCGGCCACCGCTGAGCTGCCGGGCACGTTGGGCAGCTCTTTGCCTTCCTGTGTGGAGCATTTGCCTTGGCAACCACTGCTCAGCGTACATCTCCAGCTTTTGGAGGGAAACCTTCTATAAATCCAAATATGTCGGGGAGAGAGAAAAACATCTCACAGCGGCTTCGTCCTCTCAGTGTAGCCAGCCTCCAGCAACCACCCTAGCAGCCCAGAAACAGAGAGCATCATTCCTCAGAGAGCATTATTTCACAGGCATCCCAGCTTTATTCTGCCTTTTGTCCTTATTTCTACTTTTCCCAGAATATGCAGACAGAGCTATCTTCCATTTAATATTTGGTATATGCAGATTTATACAGACTCATTTTCTGTTTTTTGAAACTCCCCAGTTAGCCAGTTCAACTCCACTGTACTTGAACATTTGCTTTCAATAAGAAAAAATGTTGATTAAATCAGTGGCCTGGCCAAATCTAGTAAGTTTTTTCTGGCAATACCTTTAATGAGTCCCATTTATTAATTTTTTCCCCCTACCTTTCTTGTGTAACAAATTTCCAGATATTAACGTCAAGAAAGGCAATATTTGGCCTGTCATATGAGAAAAGTAAAAACAAACCAGCACACTTCCTTTTGTAGTTCTGGATCTCATCCTCTCTTAATACCTATGAAAGGACCATTTTGTAAATTATAAACTTGGAGCAAAGTGTTAAAGCATGCTGGTTTATATACGATTATGTACAAGCATGTATGTGCTTATATATACACATGCATATTGTAATGTGTACATTGTAATGTGTACATTGTAATCAAGCGACCACTGACCCATGCAGTCTTTTTATTTTTGGCAGGTCTTTACTCTTCCCTCCCCCCGCCCCCCACTCGCTCTCAGGGGATTGTTCTTTAATGTAATTATGCTAAATTGACATTCTCTTTGTGGTATTTAAAAAAAGAGAGTCATCATTTTTTAAGCGTTTGTATATTATGAGTGTATTTTTTGGCTTCAAATTAAAATGACATTTGATTGTATTTTTAAAATATTATGGCTAGATAAATTAATTACACCAGAAAATCCAGAAGGAACAAACAATAAAAATAATAATAAACATCAGCTGCGACCTCAGTCCAAGCTCACGTATTATACTTTAAAACTTTATTATTTTAAGCAGACATGTAATTACAGGAAGGTGGAGGAAGAGGCCATTACTGATACAAATGCCAATGAAAATCCGTCGGTCATAGGCATTTGTCCTGGGAGCATACGGTTCCCAGGGAAGGCGGGGGGCGTTGGGGTCCCTCCTTGCCCCGCTGGGAGGAGGTCTCTGAGTTTAGCATCTCTGTGGGGCTCATGCAGGACGCTGGGCGCGTTGCCCCAGAGGAGGAAGGTGCAGCCCCGTGCTGTCGTGACAGCAAGAAGGGCAGTGCGCGTTGCCCGATGGGCTCCACCTTGGCTCTGGTGGGACCACCCGCCACGCTGAGAAGGTGGTCAGGTTTCCACCACAGCTCTGTCCTTAACTTCCCAGGTAGAGCCAGCAGCGGTGTCAATTAGTTCCACTTCTGGTTCTGTTTTTGTGATATTTGCCTCCGTTAATGGAAACCGGACTCACACTATCAATTTATTTCTCATTCTGTGGGCCACCAGCTGGTAACGATATGATTCTTGTTTACTGCTGACCTTGGCTGGATGTGAAAGAGTGACTTAGACATAAACGGTTCCATCTCCCATTCCCAGACCCTTGAGCCATTATTTCCTTCTGCCCTACCAAGCAACGCACTGGTTTTAATAAAATATATTGCCATCGCTTTGAATATTTATATGCTTGAACCATTTAAAAAATCTATTCACATTAGTCTGGTTAGGCAAAAATAGCCCAAAGACAGTGCCCACTGCCAACATTTTCTTTGGTTACTGCTACCGAAATTTCCCATTTCATTCTATGGCTGAATTGCAGGATAGTTATTCCTTATTAATCACGAGCATAGTGCCATTAAGACTGCCAAGTAACAGTATAGCCAATATAACTCCTACTCACTTTATAAAGACAAACATTAAAGTCATCACTTACTTTGTGGCTAAAAAAGGGAAAAATGCAGGAGCATACCAGATGAACCTCAGACATCGTGCCCTTCGGCACTTGCCCCAAAATGCAGCGTTGCTGTAAATGCCGTCAGCTGCCAAATCCACCTGGTTAGTGTGGATCCTGATGTCCTGGCCGTACAGGGGAGGCAGCGGCTGTGCATGCCGAAGCTAAACCGCTGCTGTGGTGAAACTGCCTGGGACCGAGGATATGTGAGGATACACCTCCTGGTCTCGTGCCACCAGACTTTTGTTTATTCCTGTATCTAAAGCTATGCTTAAAACCGTATCAGAGCCACTTGCTTTTGTGGACCAGTCTGCGGCAGTGTCAAAGGTTATTCTGACTTTTTAAAATCATGTTTCTCTCAAATTTTTCCCCTCTGTGGGAAATGGACATTTGGAAAACTCGTTCCAGTTGCAGATAAAACCAAATGTTTCATTGGAATTTCCTACAGGACAGAAAGTCTCGTGTTCAAGGGGCTCTAGGCAATATGCAGCACTACATGGTACTTAAAGAGGAATGGGCAAGCTTTCCTCAGGAACTGTTTTCCAAGGTAGGGTAGCTGGGCTCTGGGTCTCTGGCAGATGGTAGCTCATCATTATGATACTGGTTTGCAAAGACAGAGTAAGCTGGAGTATTTCCCCCTGCTCCCCACCCCCAGATTTCCTGGAAAAGGATGGGGAATCTGTAGTGATTGACTGGGGTTAGTGTGTCATTTTGAATTTAATAGGCTGAGAGATCAGTGCGGATGCTTTAGGTGCCCTTCTGAGAAGGGCACAGCACATCCTTTCTAGCAGGATGAATAACAGCCCATTTAGCAGAGCGCGATGCAGCGGTGTATTCTGCTGTCTGCTTAGCCTTGGGAAAATGCATCTGCCTAGAAACAGGGGCTAAGGCTGGGGTTTCAGGGCATGCAAATGTCTTCCTGGCACCGAGACGAGCCTTTCCTTTACCGGCGTGCATTTTTCACACATTCAAAGTACCTGGTCATTTCTCAGCTTAAAGAGTTTTCTGCATATTAATTAAAGAAAACTTTTTTTTTTCTCATTTATCTCATTATAAACTTTTACAAAGTGACCATCAGTGAATTGTTGTGTGTACTTTGGCACATACTTCCTTTAAGCTTCAGTAAAACCTACTCACACACATTAACAGTATACACACAGGCATGAATCACTATTAATCCTTGCTCAGGGGAAGGAGTTTATGGGGTCCCAGCTGTAGAAAGCTTGATGCTAAGATGCAAGGTCTTGTTCTTGTGGAGCCACCTGCGAGTTTCCAAACCCAAAGGGCTGCCTTTGCTCATCAAGGCAATAAAATATACTCTTGTTCTTGCTGGCGTGAGGGGTTTTGAGAATCACAGGCCCAATGACGTAATGGGTTGCAGCGCACAGAGCGCAATACTGTCTCCAGCTCCCCCATAGCGAGGGCGGTGAGCTCCTGCCTGCCGACTCCGCGCGAGCCAGGCGCTGGAAGGAGCCTCTGGGACAAGAGGGATGGAGAGCCACAGCGGTCACCCAACAGTGGGGATGCTGTTGGTGCGAACACATAAAGCTTCATTGTTTAACTGACAGTGGTTCAGCTGGAAAAGGATTCAGACTGCCTGCCCCTAAAACGCGGGGGTCTGTGGTTGGAGATAAAGGAGCCAGGTTTAGTCATGCTGCTTGCGCAGCGGGCTCTGGCGATAACATCCACAGCCACCTTGGCACAGAGCACACAGTCTGGAGCAGCGCTGCTTAGACAGACAGCCTTTATTCCTCCAGCTCCCCCGGGATGAGGGCATGACCAGCTGGAAGTGGTCACTTCCATCCTTTTGCTTTTCCCCTCCCCCAGCTCTGAGCAGCCCCTTAATGCTTCTCTGGTAGCACAAACAGCCATAAAAACTTCTCTAAAAAGGACGACTGAGAAATTCCCTGGACTTGGAGGAAACTGATGTCTGAATGCAGAGTTCAGCCCAGCGGGCACCCTGCCCACGTAAATGTCTCCTCCATAGACTGATGCATTGGGCTGCTTTGCTTGGACAGGCAAGTATCTCTGTTATACAACCAGTAAAATGGGATCCACAATTGGTTTTTAAAACACATTTAATAACATGCTATATGATGAAAAAGTAACAGTTATATGAAATATCCAGCTTGCCGGTACTAAATGAATACTTCCACTAGACTTTAATAATGTTCTATGGGACAATCATCTCACAGCTGCCTTTTCAAAGCGTTGATTAAAAATAAAGAGAAGGACATGAAGGAATGGCCAGAAATTGGCAACGACACTCATTAAAACAGTCTTAGAGCAGCTCCTCCCTGCCCTGGGCTGGGGCAGGTTGCCAGCAGGGAGGCAGCGCAGCGGCTCGCTCCTCCCTTTCTGTGGCCCGCTGATGGAGCCAGCTGAAATTCGGCAATTGCCTTCCCACTCACCTGCAAGCCCCAAAAGGGGAAGCAGAGAGGCAGTCGAGCTCCCCGCGCTCCCCGCATACGCTGCCAAAGGAGCCTCAGAGGGAAAATAAGTGTCTCGCACGGAAAAGGGTCCAGTTGCAAATTACGCTGTGTGCGGGATGCAGAAATCTGGGAAGCTTTGTAGCGGGCAGCCCCTCCGGGGCAGGGCTGGTCCTCCTGGGGACCAGCCCACAAAGTCCCATTGTGCCCGAAGTGATGGAGCAGGGACGTGGCTGCGCTTCGGCTGGGACAGGTCACCTCTCCGGAGGTATTTGCTTCAGCTGGCTTTGAAAGAGTCTGGAGCAGAAGGATAAGGCTTTTTAAAGTATAGGCCATATATAAATATTTATGTGGCACTATGTAAGGGGTACTATAAAAGGGGCATTTTTTCAGTGGGTATTTGAAAATAAGTCTGCAGTTCATGTAGTTTGCAAGCCCCCATTATGTTAAATGCTTTGGGGCTTTTTGTGTACAGACACTCCTTCTGAGACAGGCTATTAAAGAGAAGAGAGAGACTAGTGACATAAATGTGCTCTTTAAAAAAAATTAAATGGAAAAAAAACAATAAATGAAAAAAAAATCAGAACCCAGCTTCCCTAGGCCAAGGAAAATGGTGATGTGCTTACAGTATATGTTGTGCTGTTATTGCCATATCCATAATAGAAGGTTCCTCTTCATCAAATCCATTAAAGCCAGGCCCATTTGCTTAATGAATCTTGCCTTCTGCCTGGGTCAGAGGGAGATGGGGAGAACTCTGCTCAGCAGAGAGCAATAACATTTCCACAGAGGCAGAAGTTTTTGTGGGGAGAGAAGAAACTAATTTTTAGAGAAATGCAGCCTTGCAAATACATGTGTAGGTCATCACGGCCAAAGTAACCCTAGGGGGTTTAGCTGAAAAGTGTTACACATACTATCTGAGTATATATCTATAGTATCTGAGTAGAAAATTTTGTAAGATAACTTCAAACACCCATGTGGAAATCCTTCTCCATTTCAGAGTGGTGACTATAAAACCTTAGCACTCCAGTCTTTATCATGTTGTGTGGTTCCTATCCAGACGGAGAGGGAGGGGGAGAGGGGAGACGAAGGGGAATGCAGAATGAGGCGAGAGCCACCGAGAGCTGAGCAGGTTTGGAAGCGGGTGTCACTGGAGGGTCTTCCTTTCTGTTGTTTGTAGTCAGCCTCTTTCTTAAGGGACAGAGGTGCCCTGTGTGGACTCTGGTGGAGAAACTTGCTTTATGAACCTCTGTGAGGATTTGGTTTGTTTAATAGGGTGATGTTGAAATAATCAGAGGATTCTGCAAGAATTTTCCTGGTGTGAAATATCACCAAAATTGATCTTATTTTGAGAATTCCACTGTTATCATTTTCCACTGTGGCTGATGAGAAATGCTTGTGAAACTATGTGCTGCTCAAGAGAGCTTCTCTTTCTCAATCCCTTCATCAAAACAAACAAAACAAAGTCTTTGGACTGGGCTTTCTTTTTTTTTTGCACAGGCATCTCTGGTGGGCAGAACCTGTCCTGGGTGCGAGACCAGCCTTGGAGCTCCCCAAAGCTTGGAGCATCCTAATGCTAGGCTGTGGTGCGCAGCTATGCATGGCAAAACCATTCTGAGAAGTGCAGTGAAACTGCTCTTCACCCCTACTGCGAGATTGTAATAATACTTCAAAAGCACTTTGGTTCACCTCTCCCTCAGGAAAGCAAAACACAGAAGTGACAGCATGGATCTTGCAGAGAAGTTGTTCATCGCTCATTAATGTCTCAACTGCGGTGGGTGCAATGATAGTGAAAAATGCCAGCTGTTCGGGGGTTTAATAGTAGTTCTTCGATGGACTTGTACTGGGTCCTATCTTAAACGTTTTCTGACAAGCAACTCATTATCACAAAGCTAAGACTTTTAAGTGAATGTTTAAGTCACTACATAATCATTTTCAGGATGATATCAGAAAGTAGAATATACATCTGGTAATGTTATTCTTGCACAGTAAAACTCAGTGAAGTGTGCGGTTAATGTGCAAACCCCAACAAAGATGCATTCAGATTAAGGACTCATCAAAAAGTCACTGAAGTCAGATACTCAGTGCTTGGGGATATGCTCAGAAATTGTATTTACATTCACTGACTGCCATTAATTTCTGAAATGTGTTGTCCTCTTTTTTCCCTTGTGGTCACAAGATTTCAGAAACAAGTGTGAAACAGCAGACAATTAGGTTTTGCACTTAAAAACTAAAACTCCTGTGTAAGTAATCATGGCTAATCATGGCTGGGAGGCTGGAACGGGTGGAAGAGAAACACTGACAGAGAAATACATTTCTCTGCATTAGAGGCGACAGAGCCTGAGGCTGGCGGAAATCGTTTGGGTCAAACAGAGAACATGCTTTTTAGAATCCAGCACCTACCTCACTTCTGCCTGTGCAGTGGGACTATAAACGACCGAGCTGTATGTAGCGATCGGGGTGGTTTGGAGGCTTGTGAAAGAGTCTCCCACCTTTTTCTTCCTTGCCACGTGGAGAAGACGAGGTTTAAACCTGGACAGCTTTGGCACAGGGTGCTGAAGCTGAGGGTGCAGCAGCAGAGCCGTAGGTCAAGAGGTGAAGTTCGCTCATGCACCGTTGCCACTGGGGCAGACGCGGGGCTGCCGGCGCTGGTGGTCACCCCAGGGGGACAAGGCTCTCTGGCAGCCTCACCCAGGAGGCATCCCTCACTGCGACCTGATACAGCGATTGAAGTCGCATCTGCAGAATTAGGTGTTGCGTCCTCTTTGCTGGTCCACCTTGAGACCTGTTAGGCTGCCTACAGCCTGACTGGTGTTTAGAGTAGCAAGAGGAAGAGAAGAATAAGAAAAAGTCACATCTGTCAATTAGAAATAAGGACTGAACTGCTCTGATCCACAATTCGTTAAAGAGTAGCAGTAAAAGTATAGACAAGTAACTGACTTCTGACATCTAAATGCTACAAGATAAAACTAAATACAAATTTGAAGGGATGGTTTGCACTTAATTTCTTTGTAAGTAACATGCTATAACATTTCTTAAAGGTCTTGTATATGACTGAATTTTATTTTAACTGTAATACGTAAGGCAAGATTTAATGGCTGGCTTACAAGAACTAATAAGCATCTAAAGGAAGCTATCTTAAAATGTCAATATGAGCCTGGCTGAAAAGAAATGCCTTGTCTCTAGCCATCTGTTACACGCTGGAGTTAAACAGACACACAAGTGCTTTTTCCTGGAAGCCATCTGCACAAATATTGATTGAGTAATTTCATAAAATTCCGATTTAGTAATTTACCAGTTGACGAGGTGATAGTGCACAGTGTAGGTCTGAGTTCCCTGGCATTTCTACTGCAGCTAAAACAACAATGATGTGCATTTCTTTTGCCATTAGCATTATTGCAAAAGGAGACACTGGAATCAAGTCCAACATAACCTATTGAGAGAGTCTGTAAAATATTTTCCTATTAACATCAGAATAAAAAATAATGTGGTATTCCAGAAAATTGAATGGCACTTACATTCCATAATCTTCATCAGATCAGCTTGCATAGGGTTTTGTTTTTCCTTTGCCTGGTTTGAGGCTGTTTATATTAATTCCATCCAGTTTTATTTTAATTAGTTTAAAATTCTAGGGACTCGAGATCATCACGGTGTTTAAAAGACTGGGTTTCAGCAGCCGTCAGCAGCAGCTTTTTCATCCCCCAACTATTTAAGAGCTGCAAACTTTTTTCGTGTTTTCTCCCTCCAGACACTGACCTTGCGGCRGTGACTCATGCCTTCCTGACCCCTGGCTGGCAGGCAGCTGCCTGCAGCAAACCGCCCCTGGGCTTTCAGCTGGGGCGGCAAACGGCCGCTGGGGAAGCAGCCGCAGAGCGTGCACCCGCCGCGCCGCATCCCTCCGCCGCTGCTCCCCGGCCCCGCAAGCCCTGCAGAAGGGCAAGCCGGCAGCGCCCTTGCCCTGCCGCTTGCCGTAGAAACGGATTTTTCCAGGGGTGATCTATCCCACTGTGTGTCCACGATATTTTCCAGTTTCATCCCTTAGTGCACCACTTTTCGAGGGAGTATTAGAGGTATTTTTCGTTCTAACCTCTCGTCACTGACTCTTACCTGATTTCCACAAGAAATTAGAAAATGGACCTAATCTAAGAGTAGAAGATAACTGGAACTCCACTATTTACAAAATATGGAGAAAGAGTAGGACTTCTTTTAAAATACTTTTTAGTGAAATGAGTAAGTCAGCAGCCTGGTAGAAGAAGCAGAGTAAGGCCCAACGAGGCTTCTTTTAATAGTTGCAGTGTGACAGAGGCAGAGTTTGTGTGACCAGTCCAAGGAAACCATCCACAAAGATCATGCTGCAATTGCCACAAAACTTGTCTGGAAATGAAGACTCATTTGGTCCTGAAAGTTTGCAGATCCCACCTTAGACCCCAAAACTGAGGCTGAGGCAGGCACAGGGGGGCAGTTGAGGCACTGCACTCCCCATCCTCCACCAAGGACCCGTCTGCACTGATGCTCCTGCCACTTTGGCTTTGTCCCCACCTCCCACTGCATTTTGGAAAGAGCAAGTTCTGGTCAGCAGAGGTGGCTCAGGAGACAACACTAGGCACGGGTGCTCAGAAGTGGACGTTCCTCCCTGCTGGGGCAGTGGGACCTGGGCAGCCCGGGGCACGCGTAGCTCTGGCCTGTGGTTGCATGGGGCATTTGCAACCCAGACAGAACCCTGCAAACCTTTTTTAGGTATCGGCACCCCGAGGGCTCTTTGGCTCAGCCTGTAGTGTTAGGAGATGGGGTACGTCAGCCTCACATCTGCAACGGGCATCTCCACTTCTCCCAGAGCAAAGGTAGAGGCTTAGCCCTGGCAAGCACGGATTTGCTTTGCAGCACAGCTTTCCTGGTTGGAGTGTGTGGGGGCTGCAGCCCTAAATACTGACAAAAAAAAAGTGAAACCCGGCAGAGACAAAACTTCCAACTGATACAATCTATCCTGGGCGTGTGTGATCTTCTGTGCACGTGGGAGCAGCCACCCATGGCTTGTGAAGACTGTTTTAGATGTCGTTCCTCCCTTCGGTCCAGCATGGGTTGAATCCCGTGGATCACTTCATGGCTCATTTAAAGACAGTCGGGTTAAGAACAAGGAGACTGCACCACGGGACCGGTAAGGTCAGAGAGTTATGAAGTCCCAAACAGAGGAGAGGTAGGGGAGACATGACTACTTGTAAAAGTTCCTTGCAAAGAGCAGCGGGATAAATTCTTCTCTGTGTCCATTGCAGATCAGACATGGAAGGACGGGCTGTCACTTCAGCAGCAGTGACTTAGGTTATTTACTAAGAAAAGCATTTTACCAGAAAGGGTAGTGAGTCATGCAATAAATTGCTCAAGAAATTTTTTCAGCTCTCAGTACCAGGGGGTTTAGAGAAAAGTTAGATGAACCATGAACACATTAGGTATAGGTGATCCTGCCTGGGATTGGAAAAGGGCCTCCAGATGCCCTTCCCAGCCCTCCTCCCGGTGGACTCGCGGTGCTGTATGTAATCCCACTGCATCTGGGCCTGCCATCCTTCCTGCATAGGAAYGGAAACGTCTGTCCTTCTGTCACCGTTATATAGGTGAATACATATTAAGTGAATGCATATGCATATATTGTAGCATATATTTCACAGTTCAGCTGTAAGACAGTCTTCCAACTTAAAACTCCCAAACTGTTCACAAAGGAAACCTCTTAAACTGTGAAGTGAAAAAAAAATCTCACTTGCACATGCCATGGCTCATATTCTATCGGCTGGAATAGCACTGATTTTTTAGGTTTTAAGGTACAAGGTTTATTATGCTTATGTTACACCGTGACTTTGTTTAATAGGAAATAAAATAATGTGAGGAACAAAATAGGAAAAAAAAAACCACCAAAGGATCAATTCAAGTGAAGACTTGGGAAAACATTGTAATTTTATGAATTATTCCAGTGCTGTGCTCATAGCCGAATCTTAGCTGACGGAAAGAAATCCGATCTGCTCTTTATACAAACACCAGAGGAAACTGGAATCTGACCTTGTCTCAGCCCTGTTTCGCCATTTGCCTCCTTTGGGAATTTGGGATCAGCCCAATCTTATCTGTCAAACAATGCTCCTGTGTCAGCTCCCTGGCCTGGGCATCCTAGTGGTGCTCCTTTGGATAGGAGAGAGTGTGGAGCTTATTTTGAGGAGAAATGAGCTGTTCTGAGGACAAACATTCACCCAAATTAAATTAACCATTAGTCTAGAAATAGGACTGTGCAGTCACCAGCTGAAATGCAGCACTGGAGCCATTCATTCCCCACAAGCCCTCCTCGATGCTGCAGGGCACTTTCTTGGGATGACCCTGGGGCTCCAGTGGTTCAGCAGCAGAACTGGGAAGAGGAGCTTTGAGGAGGAAACCTGAACTCATGGGGTCCTGGGGAGCACATGAGGATGCAGCAGTGAGGGGATGAGGCTCAAGGTGGATTTGAGGTTCACCCACCTGGAAGGCTGTCAGTGAACCATGCCAGGGCTGCATGTTTTTTCTAATTAACCACAGTACGAAGCAGAACCCCTGCTGCCAGGAGTGAAGCCTTCTGGGTCCTGCTTACCCCAGGAGCCCCACACAGGGCCCAAATGTAGCTTTTCCAGACTTTCGAGCTCTTCTATGACCAGAGTCCAATTTCCACTTGTAATTACTACATTATACAGCTCTTCAGGAGAAATATTTTAATCTGTCAGTCTCAGTTCAGTGATGCTCTAAATTTATATCACTGACAACAACTGTATTTATATGTATTGAAAACTGAAATGATAAGCATCTGAGGTTCACCAAGCCATGAGAAGGCAAATGCTCAGCTACGTTGCTTGACTGTAAAATGTTTCACATAATGCATTTCCAATAAAACATTTATAAGTGAAAACACATGACTTCTGTTTTTTGGGTTAATAGATGGAGTGAAATTTTCCTACCTTTGTAGGTCTCTTTTCAGGAAATCTCTGTAGATGGTCACTTTAGGATGTTCTTTTCTTTAGCTGAAACTACAAGAGAAAAAAACACAATTACCTGTATCATCATCCTAAAATTAATAAATAACAAACCCAGCCCATTTTGCAGTAATAATCTTAATATGTGATAGGAGACACGCTGCCATTTCACCTGAATGGTTAAATGTTAGCASTTGCTTAGGGCTGACCTCGCTGTTACAGAGCAAGGAGCTCAAGGTGAAAGGCTCCCAGGGGACAAAAGTGACTCCAGCAGCCAAAGCACCCCTGCGTTTTCCAGCAACCCAGGGTGAGCCTGAGTTTACAAGAAATGGTCTTTTGGAAAAGCGGATGACAGCTGGACTCAAAACTCGTGGCATTTTGCTCACGGCTTGTCCTATGTAGCCTGTGGAAACTTGTTTTCCACGTGCTCAGCAGTGCAGCTCCGGTGCCCAGCAGATGTTTGCAGCCCTCAAAGGATACGCAGTAGGAAACCATGGTGAAYGCTGGCCCGAAACAGCGTTTTTCCCTGAGCTTGTCCTTCACCGCTGCCTCTCCCGCAGGGAGGAAGCCTCCGAGGGGAAGAGCACTGACTTACGAAAACCGCTTGGGCAGGGCCCAATGAGTCTTATTGCTGCTTGTATTAATGAAGCTGTCAGTGGTCTCTCTGTGTCACAGCCTCCTTCAGCCACCCGGGTTTTTACTGTGCCCAGGGGAAAGCCCCCAACAGCCGCTTGTGCTTACAGTGCCCCTCCAGAAAAGCTCGCCTGGGGCCCCGGGAGACATGTTTGTTGGTCCGTGGTGGAGCGTGATACCCATCCCTTTGATCCAGTAATAAGTACCTGTTTGTCACAGAGCAATCCACCTCTGATCAGATTTTTTACATGCAAGGAACGCTGAATCCACAAAGCAGTAGCTAAAGGCAACGCTCTAATAACTACCATAGCTGCCTTTTAACAGGACTCAAGTCACCAGGGAACATGGACTAATTTGCCGTAATTCATTTAATATGTTTAGTCTGAGCAATATAATTTCAGCCCAATAAACGTCTGAGAAATACCTCACCAGTGTTACTTGGGAGAGGGTTACAGCAGCACCCRAGGTGCTGCCAGCCGGGGGGTGCAGGACTTTGCTGGCTTCCCCCAGGCAGGGCACAGCCTTCCTTTGGGGCAGCCCTGGGGCGCCCCGGATGGGGGGCTGCCTCCCACCCTTGCTGCTCTCGGAAATGCAGTCTTCACCGCCTTGTCTTTTTTCCTTTTTTTTTTACACAACTGGAATAATAAATAAATATCTGAAAGTCAGTGGCACTTCTAAGCAAATAGGCCAGATCGGTTTAGGTCTTGAAAACCCTACGCGGCGTCCACCTGAGTCATTGCCTGACCCTGATGCACCCATACCACTTCATGAGCCACTTGAGTGCTCGCCGCTTGTCATCTCCCTCTGAATGCAGTTGATAGTGGCTTCAAATATCATTGTCGCCGCTTCTGGGCAACCAGGAAGATCTGGACCCCAGAAGTGGGGAATTTCCTTCTGCAGAGACAGATGAGTTAAGACAGATACAAGATACCATATCCCCGTCCAATTTATTTTGAAGTATGTACATTCCTGAACAAGGATATTAGATGGCAAAAGCAATGAGAGCTTAATAGCTCACAGATGATGCGCACACACACACTTCGAGAGCTCCAGCACACAGCTGTAGCCCAGTCCCCAGCTTATGCCCCTCGCTCTTTGCTTTCCTCAAACGCTGCTCCAAGTGTGTAAAGATGCAAAGTCCTACAACCACTCCCCTCTCCCCTTGGCCTTGGCAACTTTGYAGTGTGAAATGAAACCCATCTGAAGTATCAGCAAAGCTTTTTTTTTTTAATTCTAAGGCTCAGATGTCTGTTGACAGCAGATGCTCAAGTTAAAAGGCATCAATTGTCTTTATCAGTTAAACTAAYTTACTGCTGGGTGGGATCAAAAATAACCCATTATTATTTTTGTATCTATTACTTTGGCTGTGTCATATAAAGCCAGACCCTATTCTTTGTGTCTCAGACATACAAAATTGTCAGTAATGGTGTTATGAGTAAGAGAGCCTGATCCCAGAGTTTTACCTGCACAGGATTTACAGAATCAGAGTGGTTTTGAAGCATTTCTGTTGTCTAAAAAAAGCTACTTGAAACCTGATTTCATGCATATTTACATTGGTTTGACATGGACTTACCTCCACTGAATTCAATGATGTCCTTTCATTAATTCCAGCCTTGCTGGGAGAGATCAGCTCAGCCCATTAGGTCTGCAGGCACATATGTAAATCTGACAGGCAGCATATAAGCATACCAAGGYTTTTTTTCTGCCATCCACAATAGCAATCAGAAAGTCTAAAAGCAATCATTACCCTGTTCAAACATATAGCAGCGATGGTTAACTTGCTTACAGGTGCCTGGTACGGCTTACAGATGCTACGGCTGCCTCCTCAAGGGCGGGTTGCAGCRCATCGCTGCAATCCTTTCTTGGACATCCACCCAGCAGAGAGAAACCCAACCTTCTTGTCCTCAGAAGTGCCAGTCACTTCCCACAACTCCCAGAGACATTACCTTGGTGAGAAGGCGCACACACAAACTTGTCCCGATGCTATTCACCGTTCCTGGGAAACCAGCGCTGCAGACACAGAAACAAAGAAACAGCCTCCTTCCCACCCAACATGCTGGCTCTAATAAGCACTTTAATTACAACTTCGTTTAGCATGCATCTTTTATTCTAGGTCCACAAAGCTAATAATATCTCAAAAAAAACCCCAGCTAAAACCTCAAAACCAAGTCCTACTGAYACTGATTAGGCTGACAGAGGAGGGCATTAAAAAAAATCAACACTGAAAGCTATAGTGATATTCAAAGAAAATTTTAAAACACTGTCTCCAGACAACCATACTTAGTTTTTAAAAAAACAGCTGTGTCACACGGGGTGCTGAGGTGGCAAGGCAGCTGATCCTGCCCTCTGCATCAGAGCAGGTTTCTCTGCCTTTGCCAAGTGGGAAGGTCCAGCTCCTCTCTGGGTCTGACCCTGAGCAGTAAATGGCAACAAGCAAGATGCCTTCTGAGTGAGTGGAAATTTTTCTTGAGTGAGGACTGCAAGATTTGGGCCAAAGCTTCCCTGGCCCATTTGCAAATTGCTGTGAAATTTCATACTGTAGGTGCATAGGAAATTAAAAAGCATTTGGGAGCTCTTACACACTGATAAACTCACAACATACCATGCAAACCACGTTAAACCCTTCAGCAATGCCTAAAAAAGGCCCAGCGCCCGCTCCCCTTCAGCACCCCTTTAAATCTTTGGCTTCGAGTCTTACAAACCATCTCCAGTCCTTCCCTTGCTGCCAACAGAACTCAAAGGGAAGAACTTCAGGGGGAATCCAAATTTCAGTCACAGGTATGTGCCTTTTTTCCCCTCTCTTCTTTTTCTTCATGTTCTTCCAGAGAGTACCTTGTGAAAGGACACCTGCAGTATTTTCACAGCAGACATTTCAAAACTTGGAAGAATTGGACTTTATGCCCAGTGTTCAATAGTTAGAGGTAGAAAGGGTCTGTGCAGCAACATTTTGTAGTAGCCGTTTTTATTCTGCGTCTGGATATAATTACTTTTATGGGAAGAATATACATGGTTTGCACGCTTTCAGCATCTTTGTAAGCTTCGTTCATAGTCTATAAACAAATACAAATCTCACAAACAGGTTCTGTACACTTTTCTGGCAAAAATCAGAGAYCAATATCCCCATTTCCTTCCTCATTTCAAGCAAAAGGATGTTTTGAGAGGGTGAGAATCACCATCCTTAGTGAGCATAAAATTAAGCTATTAAAAAGACAACTGCCACTCTTCACTTYAAAAAAAGTAGACAATGCGTGAAATAGTTTCTCGTGCTATTTCTTTTGATACAGTATTCACTCTGGACATGAGCTGTATTTGAAGGGTGCACATCAATTAATACAGAGACTATAGGCTGCATTTTCAGCCAGCCTCTGCCATGCCTGAAAACTGCTTCTGGGTGCAAAATTCACAGATCTGAATACACAAGTCTAGGAAGGATGCTCCAGCAAGCAAGGGAGTGAGCAAACGTGGGCTTGCAGGCAGAGGTTTTCTGGGTCAAAGCTTAAAGCAGCTGTGGCTGGAAATTCAACCAGCAAAAAGGGGTATCATCACCAACCTTGAAATGTAATAGTAAGAATTTGACGTTGTCGTGAAGTTCATTTTTCATAAAATTCCTCATTTTGCAAATATCTGGCAGGCTGAAGAGAAACGTGGGGATTCTAACTGTGGTTTCCACTCATTTATAAAGTGCCTTTGCTCAGGTGATGTCTAGAGTGGGATCATTTCTTACATCCTCAAGAATGGATGGAACTTACTTGTTGCCAGTAATAATAAACGGATGGGTTTGGTAGCTCATAAAAATAAAGTCATGCCTGGAGACGAATAGTGAAGCAGCCTGACAAATCTTCTCAACACCAAAATGAACATCAGCTCAAGTACTAGGGAGGCGGCTGTTCCGGATGCTAAAAATGCTGACTTTCTCTTTCATTTGACAGTGACATACAACCAAAAAGTCTTCCTGAGACAGCAAAACAATAAAGGAAATTTTAGGCAGAATATTAGGAAAAATGTCCTAATGGTGWAGTCTATTAGTCTGTGGCATATCCACCCCAGGGAAATGATAGAGGGAAGCCTAATTGCTTGAGTCATTTAAAACTGGATTGAAGAAAACACTGGAAAATACACTGTGAATGAAAAACTACCTTCCACTGGCAGATCTCTGATTTCTGTAATTCTTCGAAAAGCCACCACCAGTGTCATTTTGGGAGTGATGGATTGCTGCGGTTCGGATGCCAAGGCTTCAAAACGCCAGACCAGTTGCATCTGAAAGCGACCGGGAAGGCACACAGGCCACATTTGGTACGCATGGACTTGTGCCGCTAAGATCACGGGAGTCGCTCTGGAGCCGAGACCAGCCCCTGCACCCAGGAGCTTGGCTAACAGGCAGCGTGCAGTGTTCATCAGCCTCAACACGCACTGGTTACCTCCACCTGACCCAGGTGGGTACCACATGTGGCACGACAGCACAAAGTTCGGAGCCTCATGGTCAGCATCTTTAGAGGATTGAGATGGCTTTTGCTTCTTTGGAATTCCAGGGTTTTTGGCTGAGCTTTGATTTGGTTTTAGGTTTTTTAAGTCTATCTGGAGCTGAATGACTTGTAGAACTGTTCACCTAATGCACCCAATGAAGACACCTTTCCTGAACCGGTAATTAATACTTAGGGCTAGCTGGAGCTTCCAGACTGGAGAACCCTCCATTGAAAATGGCCTGCTACCGCTGCCCTGAACCTTGGAGGGTCCCGTGTTGCCAGAGGGAGGAAGTTTCCTGGCAAGCAAAGAGACAAGCTACCTGGGAACACCAGGAAAGAGCAAAGACCACAAAGGTAATGTGCTTCCTGATGGAAAATTTGGGTTTGGATGGAGATGCTCAGACTGGGAAGAAAGCAAACAGTCTGGACAAACCGTGGGTACTGCCATGGCTGTCCTACACCAACCTGATAGCACGGGTGATGGTTACTGCTGGGGAAAGCAATGGAGGAAGGGGAAAAAAACACATCGAGCAAGTCCAGAAACCCTACTGTTCATTTAAAAGAAAGCATGTTAAAAACTATGACACCCAATCACRTTATTGCTTTTACAGACAACCTCCATAGCTCATGCAAACCTGGTCCTGTCTGTTCCCCTGTGGAATAAAAATAGGGAATGAGAAAGACAGACACATTTTATTCTGAAGGTTTCAAGACTGACAATCGGTTTGGGGACTCTGCTAGTTTCCAATCTGCTAGTTAGTTCTCTGCACCATCTCTGTGACCCATCACTGTCACCCTGAATAACGGCGCCTTCAGCCTGCAGAAAGTGCCTTGGGGTTTTCACTGGCGAAAATGAAGGAAGCACAAAAATATTTTCAATCAGTACTGGAACAAAATTCACATTGCACAGCTGCAGTGTAAGTGCCGTCCCCCAGAGACCCTCTAGAATTTGATTAAGGTATATGGAAACTTGACTCATATTTTATGAACATTCATTTTCGTGATACATTTTTAAAGGAACAGCATATATTTCCATCATGTGGAAGAAATGAAGGCTGTTATTTTGACAGGAATAATATGTTTCTGACATGCAGCAGTTTTTGATGGCAGCATGGGAGCTGTGGCATAAGCTGCTGCAGGGGACTCTCTGTTTGGTGGGAGAAGCACCATGAACCATGGTAGAAATCACAGTTATTTCATTTTTTATTTTTAAAAAGAAGAATAATCGGGTGGGGCAGAAGAGCTTTAATGAGGGAAGATGTGGTTTCCCAAGCCACCATGGGATGTGGCCCCTGGGCTAGTGGAAGCAGAGCCGAGCGCTCGGCGGCAGCAGGCAGGGAGGGAGGCAGGGGTGCATCCCTCGCCCACTGGCAAAAGCCTGGCTGAAAAGCTGTGATGCGCTCTAGGACAGAAAATAGCACCCAAGAGGGACATTGTCCCACCTGTCTGCCCACAAAAAAGGCTTTGGGCTGACATCTTATCAGCATGGGGGGAGATAAATTAATAAATGGGCAAACACATAAAAGCACATTGGGCTAATTAATAGCAAAGCTGGGTAATGCTCAGCAGAGCACATGCTCCTTTGGGCCGTATCGCAGGCTGTGAGAACCACCAGCACATGCTGCACCAGCCCCAGAAAGTGGGGAGCATGCAAAAACTGCCTTCCTGTAGACCCTAACCTTTCTGCAGGCTGTAACCATGAAACTCACAGGATGCTCTGGCAATGAGAACAGGCTCTGCCCTGCCTTGTACCTGAGCCCCCAGGGAAGTCAGGGGAGCTCTCGGAGATTTACACCCCTGACRACAGCAGAATAAACCCCATTGTTTGCAGAAAGATGGTTATTCTGTGGAAGACATACTTCGCTAAAACATCATTATCGCAGTAGGAACTCTCTCCATCTGTTTTTATGTAAATAATTTTGAAGTGTATGATTTATGTAATGGATTTTGTTTGAATTAGTTTTCACCAGTGAGATGAGGATAAAGATTTTCTTTTATATTACACAGCTGGTTTTACTTCTTCTTAGCATCCGATACTTTTATTATTTCTACACAAATTCCTTTACTGCRGGAGATTTATTACTTATAGTAATCTTGCGTGGTGTGAATTTCTTATAGCTCATTCATTTGGTCTTTCATGTGACTACTCTAGACTGGAGATAGAATGAAAATGAGGAGATCTAAATCTGGTAAATATTATGGGGTGGTTCATCAGGAGTCATGCCTGCTGTCTCTTTCACCGTATCCAACATTTTATGCACATCACTCAAAGAATTAACTAACTAGTTAATTCAGAGCCGCAGTACTGAATTATTTCAAGCATCAAAATCCCTCAGAGATGTTGAAAATGATGAGATTTAAGAGTCAAAGAGTGTTTTTATTACACAGCCAGACAAGGACCCCTAAACCCACAGGTGCTAATGAAAATAATAAATAACAATAAAAATTGCAGGAGCAGTTTTGGAAAACGCATTGATGCTGAAGACAAAGCTGCATGGGTTTAGCTGAGAAATTGTTTGAGTACAGCAGAAGTTTTTCAGGTGACAGAACCAATACCAAATTTGGCTCAAATTTCCTGAGTCATTTGGGTCCAAAGAAGAGAAGATACGAGGAGGGGAATTATGTACATTCAGATCATTTTCTTTTGACAATTTCAGAATGAAACCTTTGGATGGTTTTGTTTTGCAACAACATTAATTTAAGAAATGTTATTTGATTTAAAGAATAAAAGTAGAAATGATCAGAAGAGAAAATAAAACGTCTTTGCCATATTACGTGATGTTTCACGTAGCCCAAAACACGTGCGTACGGACTGTGACATCCATTCGCTTTTGCACATCCCTATGTGGAGGATCAAAGTTATTGACAGAAGTTGTACAGGTTCAAGTTGCATATACTGATGCTTCGTTGTATTACATTAAATTACTGCCCCTCCATCCAGAGGGATACTCCCACAAGATTTTATTGCCTGCCTTAAGAGTCTATTTGGTATGTAACAAAATAATAGCATTTGTAAATGAAGTGTGTGAGAGGCAAGGGGGGAAATGTTAAGTAAGCATCGCAGAGCTACAGCAGCTGGGCAGCACCCATTTAAAACACACTTTAGAGATTAAAGAGTGTAAGCAATTTCTAGGTATCACCTGCATTGATCTCTTTTTAAATAAGCAAGAGCAGTGAGATAGACAGCTAGGGAGAAGGCGGCATGACATAGGAATCTCTTTTCATTTCAGTCCCAGCCCTGGCTGTGCAGGGGATTGATTAAACAGCAGGAAAGAGAGAGGCTGAGGATAACAAAGTAATGCTCTCTTGCTGAAAGACGAAGCCCGTGGAGCCCCATTGCTGCCCACAGCGCCCATTTCATATGTAATGGCAAGGGAGGAAACCTCAACTCACTCCATCCCTGGAAGCCTCTGGACTTACTGCTATGTTTAACTTTCTTACAGGCCAAGGTAAAAACCTGCCTCCAAAAGCCCTAACCCTACAGTGGTCTAAGGAACAAGATCTGGCAGCTTGATCCCACCCCTAGACCCAATGGGGCACAGGTCTCTGAGCATTGTATGGTGTGCAGCTCCATTTCCACTTTGGGCTACCGCAGGACCAAGTATCAGATCTTACTTAAATCCTCTCTCTGTGTGTGATACGGAGGGGATGCAAAGTGTGGAGCTGACACTGCATGTCAAAAGCCAAGGGCTGAAATACTCTAAGCAAAAACAGTTTTTCCTCATTTCTCTCTTTGGTTTTAAGTGGACAGATTAAACACCATCAACCCAGTCCAGATAGAGTAAAAGGTATAGAGCAGAGTAAAATACAAGCAACGGCAGAGAGAAAGAAGAGATGTAGAAATTGTTTCTGGGCAGGACTTCCTGAGGTCTCCTTTGAGTTAGGAAAATAAATCACATATTTGATAACTGGTACCCAAAATGCAGCCTGTCCTAACCATCCTCTAAATCATGTGTTGTAAAGAACTCCACACTCCAAACCAGAGGGCAGAGGAAGCAAGGTGCTTCTCAAAACAAGATGATAACTTTCAATAATAACCTTCACAAACCTAAGAGCGAGGCAGCGTGGGCTGGAGCACCATCTGCTGGCATCCTCTCCGCTGACTGCTTGTATTGGGGCGCTGCACATTTTGGTTGCTCCCACACATCCATGGGCACCCACAGCTTTATTGCCCTTAGGGGACATGGTGGCCAGGGATCCTTGCCCCCACTTCACCGTGGGGCATGGGACATGGCAGCATCCCCTGGGGGGATGCGGCAAGTGGAAGTAGTGTGAGCTTCCTCCTCCACCAAAAAGCTGCAGGAGCCCAGGGGGCTGCAAAAGCAGGGGTCCAGCCTTGCCAGCTGCGCTCCCCACCCGTGCACACTGAGTCCACCCGGGGAGCACAGCCGGGTGCAGATGCGCACCCGAGGCACTTCTCAGCCAGCAGCCCCATAGGGCTGTGCATCCCCTGTGCTCCGACTTCACCACAACCTGAGCTCAGGGGAAACTTGCAGCCGCTGCTGGAGCTTGCATCCGCTGGAGCTGTGAGCATCTCGGCAAAAACAGCCGCTTTTTACAGCGCACTCACTTTCCCAAGCTCAACAGTTTTTGCTTTCTGGGTACCGCTGACCTTGCCTGAGGCCTTCCCTGAGCGCAGGAGAATACATTTTTGCAAGGTTGATTGGCTGCCAGGACAATTAAATATGTTTATTTTTTCTCAGCATGTTACCGTAAGTATTCTCCCTGTAAAGCATCCTTTCACTGTCTGTCTTGTTTAACTGTCAGAGGACATTCGCATATGTTCCCTTTCCCCACATTAGCTGCTGCAAGCCCAGTTTGTGTATGAATTTCTTGCCACAGGCATTCCACAGAGGACAGAAGGGCCCAGGCAGCTGTGGAGAAATGCTGGCTCGTGTGGAGGTCTCCGCAACTTGGAGCATCTGCAGGCGCCAAAAGCAACTTTTTGCATGGCCACATCTTATATTTAATAGTCACCAGATAAAATACACAAACACTGGAGAGACTGCAGAGGAGAGACCGCAGAGGAGAGACCAGCAAGAATGATCTCAAAAATGTGACCTCTGAGGAAAGGCCAAACAAACTGAGGCTGCTCAGGACGCCCTTGAGATGCAAAGACCAAGAAAGAGGAAAGTAACTATCCCATCACGTTGCAAGGAGAAGCAATACGTTGTTCTCTGTGTCCCTGGGAATAGGACAAGGTGTAGAGAGCTCAGCTTACTGTGAAAAAGGTTCAGATCAGACATTTTGGAGACCTTCCAATAGGATGGATAGCAYAGCACTGCGTTGAGTTGTGTGTGGGGTCTCTATGGCCAGGACCAAGTAAGGCTTTTGTCAAGAATGAGGGAGGTATAACTGACCTTGTTTCAGTGTGCAGGGATCTTGAAATCCTTTTCCAGCTGTGTAAGTCTCAGTCTCCTGGGAGCAAACTCATGCATCCCTGGCGCAGCCTTCCCAGGAGAAAACACATCTGTCCTCTCAGAAGCACAACTTGGGTGTCTGGAGAATAGGAGAGAAGCTATGGATGAAGTTATGGAGCAAGAGAAAGTTGACGTCCAGAATTACAGGTTTAAATTTAGGCAGAAATTATGCCCAAATTCTACTGTAGCCTCTTAAACATTTTTTCTCCCACTTTGGAGCTAAAGTTTAGTCCTCCCTACCATAGTCTCATGAATAATGTTAATGAAGATCAGGCCAATGTCTAAGCACGTTCAGTGTCTCCTAACATTTTAGGGCCCGGTTCTGTTTTTATGCGTTATTCCTGTACACATTCTCAACCTTATAAGCTACATCTGGCTAGAAAAACTCAGGGGTCATTTTAGACTCCAACAGACAGACCGAAAATTTGCCATGTTAGAGTAGACAATAAGGACTCTTTGTTTGGGTAAAATTGAGAATTCCCATGGTCAACGACTAGATGTGGGAGGAAGGGAAGAGCAAGGAAATCTTTAAGGAAAGATAGCAGACTGAATGCAAGACTAAGTTTCAAATGTTTCCAAATCTCTGTCACTAGCATCAGTGCACTTAATAGAAATCATGCTAATATGCAAATGTTTTCAATTCAGCTATTATCTTTTCATATTTTATTTGTTTATTTAGTCATGGTATTAACAGCAAAAATATCTCTTCAGCACAGTGCCTTCAGGGATATTAAAGAAAGTTCCTTTATTATTTCATGCAGCTCCTGAGAATAGTGTACATGTTTTATATAGATGCAGCAGATCAGTAAAACCATTCCCTCACAAGACATACAAATCCAGCATTTTGCATTTTGCACTCATGCAAAGGGATAATAGAAAAAAATGATGACAGACACAGACCAGCAAGCTAGGAAAAATCCTACGGYCAAGCAATACAAAGAGCCAAATACTCAGGCATCTTTTAAATCAGATCTTCCTAACTCATCTTCTAGATCCCGATAGGTAACTCACACCAGCTTACACTCTTACCTGTATGGGTGTAAGTCTGGAAGAAAAATGTATACTTCAGCTCTGGATTTCAACCTGCACGCAGAACCCCATGGCTGGCTCAAATGTCTCACACGTGTCTCTGGCCAAGGGTTAAATTTTAATCTGCATTTTAAAGTACTTTGATGGTGAGTTAAAAAACTTGGGGAGAAAAGAAACACTGCTGTAACCACAAGTTTTTTAAAATGTTATCTGTTTGAAACTGCCCTGAATGCCGTAGAGGTAGATTAATCCAGCTGGTGAGGTAGATGAATATGTTGCATGCAGCTGATCTGCTCAAACACTTCAGGTAATTCCTTATACAATGCTACTGATATGTGTAAGAAAAAGAAATGGCAGGAAGTTTCTCCAGAGTCTATAATGTACATCTACATGTAGATGTATACAAGCAAAATGCGGATGAACTCAGAGATCGTCAATACGGCAGCATGAGAAAGCTTCTTTGTTATGACTGTACAGGATGTAGGGACATTTTTTTCTGAATAAGGAAAGTCTCTGATGATGAATAATTTATTGAAAGCATACCAGGCTGCTTGTTATACATTTCAGTACTATGAAAGAAGACCAAGTTTTGTAAAAAAATTACTCTGCATCTTATTATTATCTGTATCCTGACAATATATAGAGTACACAGCTGACCCCTGAGCGGAGAAGAGCACTGAGCATAAAATTTGTTATAGAAACTTATGTCTTGAGATAGCGTTAGTCTCCTATTTGTCTGGACTGCATCAACATTGCAATGAAAACAAACCAAAGTCTTAAGAGGCCACAAATGCCACATTCTCTCTGCTGTGTTGATGAATCTTTTAATTACAAAATGAGTGAAGCTAGTTAATCTCCGTAAAACTGTCGATTGTGTTGGCCTAACAAAATTACAGTCATTGCAGAAACATACCTTTCTGCTAGCTCTTTTCCCTTTGTCTTAGGAATATTGCTCTGAAAACATAGAAGGACAGAATTTTGAAACTCCACAAAATGCAATTTGCATCACTGGTTTTGTGATGCCGTTGTTAACGGCCAAGATCAATAAACTGTTTAAGTGTGTCGGTATGCTTTGCTGGCTGCACATAGGTATGAAACGAACCCAGTTTCTGGTGTAGCCTTGTGAATTGGAGAAACGGAGTGTATCGGAAGAACTCCATATCCTCTCACTGGAAAGGTGGGGAATTTATCTCTGAAAGCACACTTACAGATTTGCTAGCTGTTGAATGAGATCAGTACATAAAATGGATCACATTCATTTTTGGTGCGATTATGTCATCCTCAAAAATGGGTTGAACTCTGCATGTCTTAAATTCCAGATCATATGCTTGGTCTTGTGATTTTTTCTGCATGATTTTGTAACAGCAGTGTCCATCAGAGAACTCAGCTTCAACTATGCTAAAACTGTGAGTCTTAAATTCATAATTCATGAAAATAAAACATTGCAGGAATGTGAAATAAATATGTGTGAATAAAAATATTCCTTAACAGGAACTACATGAATTTTAAGGGAGTTACACCAAGAATGCTTCTGGCCAATTATTTGATACTAACAGTCAGTAGATGCTAAGGAAAGTAACTCATGAAATACTTCTACACGAGTTCTCATAGAAATGTCTGTTACGGTGTATTTCTATGCTGCACAGTTGAGCAAAGAGGGATGCCATGTAGTGTACTGTATTACATATTAGCAAGGCAAGACATTGGCTGTACTAGGCATGAGGAAGGCAAAGCCGCTATTATTTTTGAGTCAGCTAAATACGTTTTGACATTTCTGAAATAAGATAGCAGGACAAATCCTGAGAAAGCCAGGCATCTGATAAAAAGTGATGCTTGGAATCTAATCCAAAAATAATGGCCAAATTTCTACAGGGTTTACAAACGAGGCTCCCACAGGCTACATCTACGGTAGTAAATTAAGCAGTGCCAGGAAACATACTGTTGTAGCGGTCCCTACCTGTTCTCCCAAACAGCTCCTGGGCATGGTGGAGAGAGATTGCTATCTCCACATTGCCCTTGGTGGGCCCATATTTACCAGTATGCATCTTCCAACGGACATGTACCTCTTGCTTTAACCGCTCCCATAATGACTCTCTCTGTCACTGCAGCAAATAGCTTAATGAAAAAGAGCCTGAGATCTGGAGAAGAGGATCTTCTTAGGTGTTCCTCCCACGTTCGCTGCAGTCTCGTCTCCGGGATAGTTGCAGGACTGGCCCTGCGCTTGGAAATGCRAAATTCTCTGAAACAGAGGGCAAAGAGCTGGCTTTCATCAGTACATCCAGCACTCCCGCCCGCTCGCCCCACTGCACTCAGCAGCTTCCTTCAACAGGTTTTGCAGGTGCTGAGGAGTAAGATCTGCATGTTTCAATGCAATAGGAGCATTTCCCGTTGAGTCTGTGTCCACTTCGCCAGAAGCACCCAGCAGCCCTGCCCAAGGAGCCGCGAGCAAATAGAAACACTTCAGCTGCTCCTATGGTGAGCAGACAGTGCCTATTGCTATTGCCCCAAGTTTCTGGGACAAGTCAACAAGCTGTACGAGGCCCTGGGACTGCATTCCCCTCAGAGCTGCCAGGCAGGGGGCTGCRCTGGTGCCACCCTCTGCCAGGGAGTCGGAGGACACCGCAGGGAAGCATAGCTGCTGAGCGCTCGGCCAGCATCAGTGCAAGGCTAAGGACCGCGGCACCAGGATAAAAGCACCTCAGAAAGCACCTCTGATTCCCCGCCTGCTTGCACACATGCTGAATCACAAGTCACTCCAAGAAGTCAAAAGACAGCACAATAAACACAGTCAAGAATCAGACCAAATAGGATTGAGATCTCTAAAAGCCTTAGTCATACGAGTAGTTCACAAAAGAGTTTCTTTCAACTCCAGCCTCATACCATCAGTGTTTGCTTGTCAAAATCGGCATCTTTTGTTTTGCTCCACTGTATACATTGGCTGAGTGGCTTTTTTTTGCCCTTAAGAACAATCGGCGCAAATTGAAGGCACCTCAGGCACTTGCTGAAGTCCAACCAACCATTTAAAGCACGTGGGGAGTGGGTAGCTACCTCCGCACCCCCAGCTGAGTTGTGCTGTTCAGTTCTGGCATCTTCCCAAGGACAGAAACACCAAATGCAGCTGAAAGGCCCCACTGGACTAAAAAACAACCAAACCCACTACCATATTCCTGTCCATACAGATTTGTCTTGCTGGCCTCCACTGGTTTCTTTTCAGGTTTAATCACAACTCTAAAGACTATCTGTTTATCCAGCTAAGAACTTAACTAATGGACGGGATGTGCTTAATGACAGGGGTGTGGGTTGTTCACTCCGGACACACGGTTTTCAGTAAAGCCCATYGGGTTTCTGGGTTTTTTACAGCCCAGAGGCAAGTCAGTGTGCTAGGCAAAATGTTAAAATCCCAGAGCCCAGTTACACAACTAAATACACGATTAGCAACATCCAGCGAAGGAAGCCAAGCTCAGCTCTTCCCACACCAACCCCGGGGTTTACAAAATTATTGCCCTCAGACTGGATGCAGCTGGCTGCACGCAATCCCCTTTTGCCCCCTTGTTGCAGGGCAGTAGCTGGATCTCCTCAAGCTTTGATGGAGGCTGCCTGCGGGAGTGGCCTGTGGGCAGTGCTGGAGGGACCTCCGGTGAGCCCCAGGGTGGGGACAGTCAGGAGCCACCTGGACCTGTCCTTGGGGCACGCTCAGCCTGAGCATCACAGCTGCGTGGCCAGCCTCTGCCAAACCTCAGTGCGCTGTCCCCAGCGTGATGCTGCAAGTGAAGTAAAACCAGTCACATCACGTCAAGTCCAGTAAAATCATGTGGGAATCAAATGCTGTTTTTTTATTCCGCTTTAAAAGTACTTCAAGGTTAAGCCTCCTCAGTGTCCTTTTTTCAGTCAGACCTAACAGGCCCTTTCCTAAAGTCAGACTGTTTTTTTTCCTAGGAATTTTATATTTAGATATATATATATTTACATCCACATATATATACACATATATTTCATATTTGACAGTTAGATTGACAGCTATAAATAGTTGCATTTAATTAAGGTGGTACTCCCAATCTCCTGGCTCTTCATATCTGCACCTGCTTCACACTGATTATRTTCTGGGTATATTCACAAACCTCAGCTGAGATTCTGCATGTCAGGGTGTTCGTTTTCATGTTTGTCTGGTCTCACTGACAGTGCCTACACATTGACATTCACAGGACCTTTCGCCTTGGGAACACAGGTAAATCCTGTTGGTTTTTTTTTCCAAAGTCCATGTTTCTTTGTCATCTGAAATTCATAACTGGCTTCATATCTAAAATATCATTCGAATGTGCAGTTTATTTCTACTGAATCCAAGCTTGCCACAGCTGAAGGCCCTTGAAACCCCTGTTAAATCATGGCCTACCTGCAGTTCTGTTTTTCCAATGGTACCACACAGAAAAGAAGTAGGTATGGCAAAGTACCCACTGCAGCAGGCAGCTACATGAGGCTTGCTGTAGTATTTTAGTGGTGAATCTTGGGGCCAGCCCATCATCATGTAAATCCACACTCCTTTGTTGGTGTTGTTTTGTAGGAACCTGGTACCATTAGTGTCTCCCCAAGTCCAACAAAACAGCTCATCAGTGGGGAACCCACCGGCCCTGCTTTGCAAGTGAAAGGCTCATCATGAAGTCTTTCAATATCAGCAGGCTATTTAAAAATGGAATTTGTGGCGCTCTGCAAGAGACTTCTGTAATTTCAATTAGGCTTTCTTTGGAATGGGCTATCTGAGAAAAGAACAGTTTTGGAAAATAAAGGCTTTATCTACTTATTAGCAAGTCAATAAAAGCCATGAAGACTCCAAACTTCTGCTTTGGCTTTGTGTGTGTTAACAGGCCAAACAACCTAGCTTCATTTGAAACTGGTTTCAAATTACTTGCAGATGGCTGGATGTAGATGAAAGACTGTATAAAGGTGTTCCTTATTCTATTCTCTRCTCCCTAGACTATTGGGCTATGTGCTGACACTTGGATGCTTGTTTTACAATATCATTTGACATGTGGGATTTATGTGTCAAAATTTCATTTAAAGCCAAGAAAATGTCAACTAGCAAGTACAGAGAAGCAGCAAAAGACTGTGCTTTTCAAGACAGAAGTCAGTGAGTCGGACACTGCCAAGTCTTAACCCTGTACCAAGCACACACAGACAAAAATTTGACCCAACTGCCAGCAAACTAAGATTCCTTTGGTGTGTTCTGCTGAGATTCCATTACTGCCTTTATCATTAAGAAAATAATGTAATAAAATGAGACCTTTTCCCTGAATGCATTAATAAAGATAACTTGTTGGTCAAGCTCCAAAACCACTGGAGCCACATTTAATTTACTGCTTTTATGGATTTAGGATTTGGTTTGCTGCTATGTTCAGCCCACTGCAACAATATAATGGGAAATTGTAATGGCATGTTTAAAAGAAAGGGTTCATAATCTATCACTGAAGCTTTAAAATGTCTTGTGCAGACATCCACAATTAAATGCTACCAAAAATGGGCATTTCACATGGTTTCATCACAGCTCACCAAAGGGGGAAGGGGGAAGATCCAAATAATCATCAATATAGCTTTTTGTGCTAGTCACCTTAAAACAGTTTGGGGAAGAGAACTGCTAAAACAGCTTTTAAGGGCTTGCAACCCTATTCTGTTGCTCCACATATTAAGAGTGTCTGTGCGTTACTTCATAAAATATCAGATGGCATACTGCTTTATTTCCAATCAATAAAAATAATAATGAGTTATGTGAAGGTCTTTCCGATACCTTATGACTAGTTCAGAAAGGCACTGGTCTTTTGTCTGTGCCTAGCTCAGTCGGTGGAAACTTTGCCATCACCAACACATAAAGCGTTGAGAAAACCAGAGCACCTGTGGAGCGCAGGACCATGGGCCTGCCACATCATGACAGGGATAAAGGTAGTATGAAAGACCTGTATCCCATCGATCTCCGCATAAGAAGAGCGCTGCTTCTTAAGGGCCTGACTCTGCAGCCTCCCGCGTTGAGCAGAAACTGCTCCAACAGCTGCATTCGCTTGGGCTTGCTGTTGCCTTGCGATGCAGGAAAAATGGGGAGTTGAGTATTAGCTTGTTTGAAATGTCCCTTACCTGTAAAGGAGATCATTCTTCAGAGCGAGGTTTTAAGGCGAAATGCCAGTCTGAAGGATTAGACATAAACTGGCACGGCTTCAGCTCACAGGCAAAAGGTGGGCTCAAGCTATCCTCCAAATGCCACGGCCATTTCTTCCCTCTGCCTCCTAGGGCAGCTGAAGCCTCCTCTTTCTCCTGCTTGGGCTTTAGCCTCTTTCTCCTGCTCCGAGATGACAGACGGAGCTCGCTCTCCGCAACACTGAGCAGGCTCCCACTCGCATGTCCATGATGTGATCCAGCCCCGGGTGAAAACAAATAAAAGCTCCTGACAGAGAGTGAACCCCAAACCCACTCGGTTCCTTTGGATTTATTTTAAGATTGTGGGTTTCAGTAAAGAATGTCTGACAAATCCTTTCAAATTGTCCTAGGAAACGTGCCCGTCTCTTCACTTTGGGGAAGGGAGGAAGGAATTTGCCATCTTAATTTTACCATCAGGATTGATTAAATGCTTTGTAGGTCATGCTGGAAAAAGGCATTCTTCAACCTACGTGACAAAAAAAGCCTTATTTAGAAAATGTGTTTTGTACGGAGTCTTCCTCTAGCTGCAGAATTAAACAAACACATTGTTTTTTATTTGCGTTCAGGAGTTTCCATTTGTGCAGCTTTTGCCAGAAGACTGAAGAGGTCTGTGATGTGTAATTTACTGCTCAGTGATTTTAAAGATGAATGTTTGGATTCTCATTGATATTTGATTTTTATTGCTCATTTTGTTACCGGGGAGGTTTCCACATGTAGCTTTATATAAACTTGGTCTGGTTTCTTATTCTGTCCTCAGGATATAGCATGTTTTGCTTTGCTAAGAGTTTGGAAACAAATGTTCTGGGATTTTTTGATTTAGTTTGCTTTTCTTCCTCTCTACATCTCATGCTTATACTTTCTATTAATTCCTTGCTGAAGATAATTTCTTTATTGTCAGGATTTCTGTCAGTGGTTTTGGGACTCCTCATCCTTGCAGACCTGCCGAGCCAGGCTCCCCGCAGCAGCCACAGTCCTAAAACCTACCTGAAGCCTGCAGGCTCATATCTCCATCACGGGCCCACCGTGGCCAGCAAGAAATGGGTGAGACCTTGAACAGTCTGATCCCACCAGGCCCTTTCTGCCAGCTCAGCTTTATCACCATACGGATGCTGTGAAGTCCACCCCGACCAAAGCGGTTTTTAGGAAGCTCTAAGAGATGGAAGTCCAAAAAAAGTCCTGAGACCTAAAGTGGGGCTTGGATCAAGTTTAGAAGGTCAAATCCAAAACACTAATCCTGACAGCTCATGCTCAGCAAGCAGCTGACCTACCTGGGAGCATCAGGACCTGGACGTCCCATCAATAAGGGCTGAGCATGGTCCTCCTGCCCACGCTGGCAGCTGCCCCAAACCTTGGCAGCTCATCAAGCTTAAGCCGAGTCAAGGCCCACTAACAAGACCCCCTTGGAGGGTCACTCCGGTAGACACCCAAGGGCATGCCTAATAGGTGTTGTCAGAATAGGACTTTTCACAAAATACAGCAGCAATGCTCTTGGAAGGTGGACAGGAGGAGGCGATACTCCTTTGCATGACAGCCGAGCGGCTGTAATGCTCTGCCAAGGAGCAAGCAAATCCATTTCATTTCCTCCTCCCCGCGGAGGGGTTACAGCTCACCAGGTTCCCCTGATTGTGTTTCACCTGGGCACCTAATCAAACAAACCGTTCATGAAATAAGAGCTGACTGAGCAATATTTCAAACACTGCAAGTCTACGTACAATAGAAGTTGTTTTAAAATCACTTGCCAAATTAGCTCAAGCGAGCCAGAAGCACTAACTCCTAGCCAAAGCCCTCAGTGCAAGTTTGAAAGTTGAAATAAAACTTTTAGGGCTCTTGAAAGAACAGGAGATGAGGGAAATGGCATTCACATTTATTACAGAAATGTAATTCATAATCCCAGCAGTGGGAATGCTAATGCCTTTTGATTGATTACAGCGATTTCTTTGTGAAAGCAAAAAGATCTCCAGACCTGAGGACACTACAAAGAGCAAATGAAATGTCCTGTAATCACGGCTATGACTCAGGAAAGCAGTCAGGTATATGCCCTACCTTAAGTACCTGCTTAACTGCTTTGCTGCATAGGGTTGTGCTTAAGGCAATGAGGTTTTTTCCTGTAATAACCTTTGTCTTGCCTTGTTCTTTGTGAATGCATTCTGCTTCTGCTTCTTTTGATTTTCAAGAAAAATAGTTTTCCAGAAATGGCTAAAAACATTTTCAAAGAGTTATCACTAATGTTTCTTATCTGCCATTAATAAAGCATACAAGAACTGTCTAAAAATTAACACTGACTTCAGTATGTCTATCCCACACGAAAAGCATGTCTTCCAACACAACACCTCTGAACGCCTCTCTTGACACTAGATATTTTCACCCAATAGTGACCTCTAGTTAATTTTTTTCCCCACCTCTTCCTGCACATTAACTTGTAGTGTGGAAAGGCTGTGGCGGGCAGAAGTACCTGTCTCGTTCTGTGGGTATTCCACCACGGCATATGAACCACCTCCTATTTGTTGCTCTGTTTATAGAAAGTGAGGTTTATTTACTGTCACACGCACACAAATAGCACCGAGGGCCAAAAACAAAATCCAAAAAAGTCTAAGTTACAATGCAATCGCATTGCACCCCTCACTGATCCTTCTCATGAGTGCCTGGTGCAGCACTCATGGTCCTTTAGGCCATCATCCAGCAAAGCACTTAAGCACTCCCCTAACTTTAAGCATGTGATTAGTCCCTTCGATGTCTATGACAAATAACATGCTTCCTCTCGCTGCCTCTGCAGTGGATAGGGGARAGGAGAGATCAGATCTTACCAGATCCATGTATATTTGGAATAATAGGTAAATAGTATCTTATGTTCACATGTTGTGCAGTTTTCTACCATTGATAAACTCTTGAATTCTTAGAAACAGGTAGCTTGGCAATGAGCATATTCCTCTCTGAGAACTAGATGCTCGCAAGGCCTGAGGTTTTAAACCTACACCATCCTTCAGTCAGTCTTGTACAAGAAATACAGCAATTTTTAATTTAATGGGAAAATGCCTAAGTGGATTTTCCTTGAAGTTTCACATATGAGAAGTATGTGTCATTGCTCTTTTGGAGGGAAGGACTTCTAAGCACCTGCAACTAAAGTCTTCAAAAGAAAGAGCCATGCAGAAAGGTAAGCAGAGTGGTTTCAGTGTCATTTCCCCGGGCATCCGCAGTAAAGCAAACTGTGACTATTCAGATAACGAAAAGGTTTGCATTAATGTATCATGACTCCTGTAAATTTCTCCTAGGAATAAGCATGTTTTCAGATTAAGAACTGGTAATTTATCTCTACTGGCTGCTCCAATGTTGTTGCTTCAGCTACACCCCCACCCTGGGGATCACACCAGGGGGTGATCGCCTGCATCTGACAGCTCCCCCCAAAATAATTAAAAAAAAAAAAAAACCAAACAGAAAAGGGGGGGGGGGGAGAAAGAAAGGAATATAATTGCTAAAACATGGGCTGTACTCAGAAATTGCTTTTTTCCCCAAGTAATATACATTGGAATCTCAAGTAAATGGAGTGTATAATTCTTTGTGAAATGGACACAGAGTTAACACAGAAACAAATACTCAGAAACACAAAACGGCACATGCACACTTATGCATATGTCTCTGTGTTTTACTCAGACACACACAGAAACTGATTCCTTTTATCCAGTTAATTGTATGTCTTTGCTTAACATCTTACTTTCTGTACTTTCAAAGCCTTATTTTTTAATTAAAAACACTTAATTTTTTTTTTTTTTTTGTTAACAACAAAGCTACAGCAAACTTGTGGTAGGCTGCTGGAGTGCAATTACCCAATTCCACAGCACCAGTCCCTTTTCTTTTTGGATGGTAGTCACAGACTCCAGATGCCAATGTACTGAGGCTAATTTTTTCCATCAGCAACATCTAGCTATTTGGCAGGCTGCTCTAGCATTTTTGCCGGCTGCCTCACAGCGGTTAAATGGCAGTGCTCTCCATATATTGCCTGGGAAACTGATTTACCTGGGTGGTATTTTAATCAATGTTTTGCCTTACCCATACATTTTATGCAATGGCTTCCTACTAATAAACATGCCTGTGAATTATCTTCTCGTTAGATTTCCACAAAGATGTATTTTTATTTGTAGTCAGAGTCCTGCGCTTAAATGTTCTTTCGCGATTCACAGGCTCCTGTGGTCACAAATCCTGTGCACCCCTGGGTTGAAGGGCAGCGGACGCCGTGCACTTAATTCTCCTCAATTCACCAGCCAAACTGAGAGAGATGGAGGGGATATGGTTTCAGACTCATCCCAATTTCAAATTGCATTTGTTTGTTTCATCAGCAGAATACTTCCCTTCTCAGTGTTATTTCCAGTTGACTAAAATGTTCTACATGATTCAAAACTTTTAGAACAAACTAATTTCCAGGTGAAAAACTATTAAAAATCTATTTTTTTCTAATTTGCTTAGCAAATGTTGGAAAAAAGTGTTCTTTTTTTTTTTCCATTTTTTTCCTGACCAGAAGTGTTCATGAAATTTTATATGAACTTACAAGTAAATTTACTTGCCTTGAAGCTTCATTTTTAATCTAAAACAGGTCATTAACTTCATATTATACCATGAAACTGATATAAAAAGAAAAGATTGGTGCTAACCTCATATATATATGTAAACACACATATATACATATATATACACATATACATATATGTATGCTATTAGGTGCCCAACATCCATCGTTTACTTGAAAATACAAAATGCCTAAGCTGACTGACTTAAATTTAGACCTCAGTAAAGGCAAGTAGAGGGCACGGTTCAGTTGGGACAAGGGCAAGGCTGCGAGGAGAATCAAGGCTCTTGGTGCCCACGTGGCACTAGATGAATGGGACAGATCTGTACCTAGGGATGCTTAGGTCAGATACCAAGAAAAAAGTTCTCACAACGTAGCTAGTTAAACACTATCCAAGCCTGCCTGTGGAGGAGGGAGATACTCAAGATCAGATCCGAGAAGTGCCTGTTGGAAAAGGTTTGGGTATGGCAGATGTTGCAGGACGACAGGGGAGAGCATCTTAGTGGTCTATGAACCCACACTCCACCCCCAGCTCTGTGAGCCTGGGACTCCAGGCTTGCTCTCCTGGCTGTTCTCACCTCTTTCTTCCACGGGAATTTGCCTCCCTTGCAAGTGAGAGACGACAGGCCATTGCTTACATCTCCTACAATCAAAACATCAGGCGCTTTCCAGGGAACAACGAACGGTAGTCTCTCCTCGCAGGAAGCCAAGGATGTGCTGCTGTTCAGCTGAAATGCTGGATGTCTTTCCCGTGAGCTGAGTCATGATGATTAAGCCTTCTGCTGGTTTGTATATTAAACCTTTGCATTTTAATTAGGGGTTCGGGAGGAGGGCTGTTTTCTTTGGAAAGGGAAGGATGTCATTTTCATTTTTTCCCTCCAGTACTCCCTCCTTTTGGGAAAGTCCCCCCGTGGAGCTGAAGCATGGATAATTTGCTTTTGCGTCARGGAAAGCGTTGTCTGCGGAGCGCGTACTCCGGAGGACGAAGCATCTCTTGGCTGCGGGGTGCATGCTTCAGGACAGGCGGATAGCCGTGGGGCAGCGGGAGGCTCTCCCCACCACCCGTGGTGGGAAGCGCTGCCCTTTTCACTGCCTGCGCACTGCTCCGAGCAAAGAGGAGCTCTCCTACCTGCAGAAGCAGGTATCTCTGCATCTGTGCCGTGCGGGTGCAGAAAGTGTCAGGGAAAAGCACCAGTGACCCAGTGTTAACGTGCACTTAGACCCCTCCATGCCCAGAGCGATGGCACTGCTGGGTCAGCTTTATGCTCTGTGATGGGCTTTCTCCTCATGAGAAACAGGTTCTCCATGCCGGGACTTTTCCTCCTGTGCATTTTTTCTGCAGTCCCAGCTGGTTTCAGTGCTGTCAGAGCCTTCATAAGAGCTGTGCCTGCCTCCCCTGGAGCTGGTGACAAGCCACATGAATGACCACAAGAACATTTTGTCTCATTCCTGTGCCTGGAGCCTTTCTCCTCCCCACCCCAAACCACAGCCTTACCCAGAGCTGGGGAATGGAGGTGAAGCATTAAAACACATTTTGCTCTGCGCCAGTGAAAAAAACGTAGCAAACAAACATTTTTTTTGTAGAAAGTAGTAAACAATCTTTTTTTTTTGCTGGGACTGAATGCATCAGGATGACAAGAAATACCTCCTGAGCTTTCTCTGAAGCAAGATTTCATATCCATCCCTGACATGGTAGCATACAATGTCCATCTCCTCACCAACATATCACAGTAGGAAATAAGCTGATGACTGGAACAATCTGTAATTTTTATTTTAAATTAATGGAGGGCAAGTCCTCTTTAGGATTAAAAGCCTCCCTCTTGCCTTCACCGGTGATTTAATTTAATGTGCTGGACTGTGCCTGAGTGTTGCCAAACCACCTGCAGGTTGGTGCCTCCTTGCTGCAGCTGGAGCTTCTGGGGAAGAGCTGGCAGTGCCAGGGCTCCCACTGGAAACCCAGGACAGCTGCTCCCTCTGTTTATCAGTTTCACAAGGAGCCTGCCACCAGCTTTAGGCACCCACATGCTCTTGCAAATCTGGCTCCATTGCCAAATACGACTTCTTATGGGGTGAAAATCACATCATTTTCTTCCTTAACAGCAGAATTTAAGAAACCTCATCCCTGTGTCAAATGTGATATTGCAAAATTCCGTATCATTTATGAGCAATTATATATCACTCACAGCCTGACCTCCAGGGCTACTTAGCAATCTCAGCTGGGGTCACCTCATTCTCCAGTGCCTTTGGTGCAGTTATATTGTCTTATAAAAGATAAATTTACAGATGGAGACCCGAGGGTTAAATTGTGTAGGGTATGAGGCCAAGATAAGCCAATGGAGGCCTAAAGAAGTCATGGTTTGATATCTGCCATTACCTCACGCTGGCATTCTTGGGTCATTCAGAAATGTAAGCAAGTTGCACACGCATGCTCTGTTGATAATGCTATTTGTCCCACGAAGTGTTTCTCCTTGGCCAGTGACAAGGCAGATCCTGGGACATAAATCCCAATGCTATTTTATCACTGAGTGCTGCCATGTGGAAGATAAAATTCACTACTCTCCCCATTTTGCTGTCAGCCCTTTCTCCCCTAGCAGCTTGTCACATGCCATTCACAGATTACACGGCTTTCATCTACCCAGCTGTGGACGCCTGTCTGCTGTGATTTCACATGCTCACAGCTGTAGGTCAATGCCATTCACCCTGCTGATGCAGCCGACGATCGCCCTGTTGCAAAGCCCGCTGGTGGGCCACCGGGAATAGGAAGATCCAGCTCTTATGGTGAGCAGCAACACTGACGTTGAGATGGTGTTGTGTAATTTTCAAACTTGAGGAGTTTCTCATGTCCTTAGCCAGTAACAATTTGACAACTTTGTGCCTTCGTACCAGCTGGGATCCAACACCACAGGGCTTCACCTTTCCAAGAGCAGCAGCAGTGGAAAGGAAATACGAAGAAATCAGAGAGAGCAGTGTGACAGGCGCAGGGCTTTGCTTGAGGGTGGCAGCGCCTCATCCTTCATTTTTACTGCATTATCTGTCACAGATGTCTGTAGGCTTAGCTTCCCAGACTCCTGTAAGATCAGGCTCCGAAAAGCAGAGACCAGATGAAGATCTTTAAGTGAATCAATTACCATGATAGATGGGTTGTAGTAGTTGGAGGTGAAGGAAAGAAAAACAGCCAGTGAGCTCTCCTACAGCATGCAGCGCCTGTCCATGCGAAGCAGCTGTAGTTCCCCTTTGGGAGGTGTTTCCAGCCATGTGAAGCACCCATAGCCTGCAGAGCCAATGCCCACCACCAGCCAAGTGCGGTGCCAAGAGCGGGTCTCACCCTGCCCTCTGCCACCCCCCTAGCGAGGACAAGCTCAGTAGCGTCTCCTGGCTGACTCGCAAGCTTCTGAAAATACAGCCTTGAAGAAGAGATCGCACTGGTTTTCATCTACTTGCATGGCTTGAAGCTTAGAAAGTAGTCATCCATCAGCAAGGAAAAGCAGTGGTGAAGAAAAGATTTTTTTCCCCTTTGATAAATCTGCTGATTTTCTAAATAATTTTTTCACTATTTTTATAAACTAAAGTGGGCAAAATTAAAAAATAATAGCACTGAGTATATCACACCTTAGATGTTCAACATGAGAGGCTCTGACAATGTCAGGTCTTCAGAAAGTGTCAAGCAGTAACCTTCTGAAAATGAATCCTTTCTAAAGTTATTCGGTATAGGTATCCAAGAAATTTGACCCCTAAAATAACAGTTTATTTTTTAAAATGTTTCTATACCCTGGGAATCATTCAACTATAATTTTGATGTAGCAATAATTAATCAATCAAATTCTGCTGGATATTTGTACATATAGTCATTGATGAGATCATTACTTTCTTACCTCTTAGTAAGCTAATGTTAATATTCAATTGCTTGCATAAAACAGGTTTAATTATTATTTTAGGTTTAAAATAGCTTGGTTTTATATTCAAAAGCCCTGCTTATGTCCTGTACTTTCTGTCCAGCAGAAGATTTGAAACGCAGCACTTTTTCAATATCAAGGAAAACACTATATCTGAGGTGGTTTCTCAGTGCTCAATGAGAAAACCAGGCCTTGCCAGATATGAATAGTGGCCATATGTTAGATGATGGAGATTCAATGCGCTTGTTTAATTTGCAATCATACACAAAGTTAACAGTAAACAATCTCAGCAAATAATGAGCAATTGATGTAGAGCATTTTTTACTAGGGACAATGAGCATGAAAGTCAAGATGAATACATTGCTTCAATTTCACGGACAATGTGAATTAGAAACAGGCTGCATACATTCTGTTTTAACTTAGAGAATAAAATGTTTTCATTGTCTAAAAACTAGATTTATTTTCAATAACACTCAAACCCTATTTTTCTTCCTCCTAGTGTTTTTCCCAAAATTTTCACAAGTAGGGAGTAGCTGTCTTAAATATGGCCAATTAATTTTGTTACTTAGTTGGCTGTGAGACAGCAAACAATAACTTTCTTGCTATTAATTGATAGTTACAGAAAAGATGCAATGGATCACCTCAGACAGCTCAGATCAATCTTTTTGTGTTTAACATTTGTTTTGAAAACACAACTTTGCAAGTGATTGATGCGAGGAAAATTGGCTACGGTACTTCTTTTCTGCCATATTGGTTAGAAATGTCTATATTTAACACGAAACAGACTAATTTCAACATTTGGTGGCTTCCTCAGCCATCGGAACACCATAGGAGTCCATGTTTCTCCTATGTACCTGTCCCAGCCCGTATCTGAAGGTGCCTAAAGGACACTACAACAAGAGTGACAGTTCATGGTATTTTCAGAGGTAAGAAAGAAGTAGGTGGAAGCCTCACTTCTATTCCTGCTGTCACGTCTGACAGCTGAGTGACTTCAAGCCACTTCTCCTTGTCTCCCTGTCCTTGCCTCTCCTGCAGGATAGAGCAAGGAGCACCACCACGCTCCTTGCTCGATGACTGCCTAGCGCCAGCCCAAGGAGCCTCGTTCGGCCTCTCTGTGCCCGGCACTAAAGCAATTACACCAGCAGATTGCAAGAGAGCGCAAAAAAAGATGCAAAATCCACTGAGATGAGCCAAATCAGCCCAAGCCCACAAAGCAAAAACCGCATTCTTAGAATGAGAAAGAAAAGGCTGCAGCATAAGTACCCCCACAGATGTAAAACATGCATGGGAAAGAATACCACAGCTCAGTAAAGCAAGGGGAGAAAAGCACACTGGGAAGAGCGCAGGAGCAGCAGGGAAGGGCTGCCCTGAAAGATAAACAAGCAGGAGGATGGGAAGGAAACCCTGGAAAAAGAGAAAAAAGACAAAGAACAGATGGTGGGTGAGTAAATAAAGCCAGAAACCTAGCAAGGATTATAAAACATTTTTGTATAAACACCAGTAGAGGAAAGAGCCCATAAGACTGGTAAAATATTATTTATTAACTCACAGTCTGTGCATTTTATGGTGCCCACCTCATTGGCAGGTGTATGAGACCAGTTCCCGCGAAGAAAACTCACTCTTCAAGTGCACTGCTGCGTCTGGAGGGAGGTGTTTTGTTTTAACGTGGTTAACTAACGCGGTTAGTTGTTTTAACGTGGATTTTTGCCTACATCCACATGCTGTGACTTTGCTCAGAAGCCCCCCAAATGCTCCAGGGAAAGGAACTGCCAAAGACCATTCAATTAGCAGTTAGGACCAGGGGACTCTCTCCCAAGCTTCTGTAAAAAAAGGGTGTTTTCCCAGTTCTTCAGGAAGGATGACTGTGGATGTCACACACGGGACATTCAAGTTAGAGGACTGAATTGCTTGGAGAGAAAAAACGTTTGGGGAAAGCTTGAGCTCTCTGAAATTGGAAAATATTCTTGGTCTGGATAAAACCAGAGGAAACAGTCCATCCTTGGTATGCCAAATATCTCTACAACAGAGAAGATGTGTTCATAACTACCTCACCTAATAGCTATTATGTATGAAACTGCAGAGCTGTGTTATTTTTACTGAAGCAACAAAAGTGAGCCACATGGAAGGATGATACATCCTGGTGCCTCCATACAGGGGCATTGAGACAGACACTTACCCTGCAGTACAAGCTCTGTGTTAGGCCACGGGCAGAGGGTGAGGCTAAATCAGTTTATTTAGCGTGACTGACCCTGTGGTCAGTTTGAAGGCTGGGGTCAATGAGAAATTATGACTGGTGAATTAGACCGAGAGAGCTAGCCCAAGAATTATGTTTACTGACTGCATTGGATCCTACAAAGGCCATTTATTACCTCTTACTAACTAATTAAACTTACTACCGATGGCATGGCCAACACCTGCAGTGCCTTTTGTTGTTGCTTGGACCTGCTGTTCCCTCGAAATACTTAGAGCAGCTGTCAAAAAACAGTGAGTTTACTGCTGTTGGCAATTGTGCTTGCTTGTGTTTTACGTGCTGTGGTTATCTTGTGCTATTTGTGTGTTATAATGTTATGGGTGTCTTTCTATGGTACCCCTCTTGCTTGCAATTGTTGCAGAAACCCATTATGAATGTGTGGTGTCCTGAGACAACAAAGCACAGTGGTTTGTTGTTGTTCGGTTTAACCTTTATCAGTTCATACTGTTGTCTTGCTCCAGTTTCTCTGGCCTCAGCTGCCAAAGCTCTTTTTTTTTTGTTTAAAAAATATACATGAGAAGCAAGGTTTTGTTATTGCTGTCCTGACATTTCTATATGGATTAGATGTGCATAGACAGATGGCTGTGCAGTTTTCTTCAGGAGCCGTTATATTATTTACTAACATTTTCCCCGTGCAGTGGATTGAGCACAACAGAGGTTAATAGTTACCTATCCAAAACTGCACTTCGTGGCAAACTGGCTAAAATCATGCCTCCTGCCTGAAAAGTGACGTGTAAAGCATTGTATGAGTACAATAAAATCCCAAAGGCTAAATATGAAGTGGATAATATTTAATGATAAAAGATAAGTTGTTGAGTCACGTCTGACTAAATGAGATGCATCCTATTTCTGTTCAGCTATAGTCCCCTCTAGCAGGGGGACTATGCTAGGGGACTATCGCAGGGGACCAACAATACCTGTTTAAAATGAGAACATAGTTTTTGCAGTAAATGTAAACTAACTGAGAGGAACTTCATTCACCTCTGCCCCCTGTGAGGGGGCAGGGATTCTTCTTGGCCACAGACATTAACTCTTTCATTTGCCCGGGTACATATTCTTGGCATGTGTGATCAGCTTTATTGGTTTCATCTATTCTTTTAAGGAAAGAATGAAAAGTCTTTCCTTGATTTTACACTTTTCAATAGACCCAAACTTATGATTTTGAGTATGCTTTCCTCCACGCCCAAGGAATCACGCATCGGGCATCCTAAGGAAGTCCTGCATGGGGCAGGTGGGAGGCACAGTCCCAGTTAGCCTCGCTCACAGCCTCGGTGACTTCCTAAAGCATCTCAACCCCGCGCCATGACCGGCCAACACAGACTATACTTCCTCAAAGACCGGACATTTTTGCAAGCATCAAGCTGATAYGTACAATTCCTAGTTCTTTTCCTCAAATGCTGTAGAAAATCCTTCTGCAAATACCAAATCTCTTCCAGGCTTGCATTCAATTTGCAAATGCTGTACACWTCTGTGTGTTTGTCATCTGGAGGTGAGAGGAAGGCATTGCAAAGGCCCCTTTTGGCAATGTCAGGATGTTATCTGTGCCAGTTAACATGGGCTTCCCACAAATAAAGACACTAAACCTTTAGCATCATAGCCACAGCTGCCTTCTTTCTTTAAAGTTTTTGACTGTAAAACACTTTAAAGTGTTTGTTAGTGTCTGCAGTGCATAAACTGCTGATCTAATGCTTTAGGTTTTAAATCAAGTTGACGCTTGTATCAGTCTTAGTAATTCATTTGCGGTTGCACAGAAATATTCCCAAACATACACATCACCCAAAACAATTCATTCTGAATGCCACAAAGAGAAAGGAAGGCCTTTTCCCACACAGCGCATAATTAAATGGTGAAATGCACTGCCATTACCTCATGGAAACCAGAAGTTTAAAGAGATTCAAAAAGAGATTAGGGTAGTTAACAGAAAACAGGTTAGCACAGTGGCTCTCGAACACAATTTTGCCCATACAGCTTGCAGCTTACCATGTGTCACAGCAGATGCCAGACCCCCGATGGACCATACTGTGCTGGTTTTGGTACTCTTCTCCCAGGCATCTGCTGTTGGCCACATCTGGGGCAGGACGTGGGACGGTTCCTATGACCTTCGCCACCTTCCTTGGGAGCTGTGGGTACAGCAAGCCTTCCTGCAGCTGCCTCTGGAGCAAAGTTATGACACTCTGGGAAGAGACCACCAAGATGTTTAAGCTGTGTCCTTGGGAGCAGATGCCCTTTGCCTTTTTCTTCTGGTGATATGCGTTCCAGCTCCAGTACCATCACAGAGTAAGATTGGGCTAGACGTGCACATGGGTGCAAAGAAAAGGAGAGTCTTTGCAAAGCCAGATACTAACACGGTCCCTTGTCCCTCCACTCTGGGACTATTGATGAATGTTTATGCTCACAGCACTGACTCTTCATTAGCAGAAGCTGTCATTTTTTCATCTGAGATCACTTAACTGAAGTGTTTTGCCAGTAAATTTCTGGCACCCCTCTTCGTGAGGAATGCCAGACACAGCAAACTGCTCACTACTTGCTGCATCTACACTTTTAAATAATTGACAGTTCCATTTTGTTCATTTTTACAGAGACATTGATATATCTGGCAGTTCCTTAACAGATGCCTCTGTACTCAAACTGCAGCCACATCTGAAGAAACAGCAAACTGGAGATGCAATATTTCTTTTTGCTCTTCCTTCTTAATCTAAATACCTTCAGCCTGAAGTGCCAAATACTGGACTCTACCATCTCCTTTATCTCTCTATGTTTAATAAAAAGGAAATGTATTTCCAAAGATGACATTTTTATTGTGAAATAACCTGTTGCTTTTTCAAATACTCTTTTAATTTCCTCTCTGTTTTCCCAAACTCTTCACAGTCTACCCAAATTAACTTTGAGTTTTCTAATGCTGTCCCATCATTAAAAAAAAAAAAAAAAAAAATCTGAGCACACATTATTTAAATATTACTGAAATTCACCAGGGCCTTTCTACAATCTCTGACTTAGTTTCTTTTTCAAGGAAAACCTGGTTGAGAAGAGCTGGAGGGAGGGAGCAACGGGAAGGGGACAAGCAGTGGTTGATGGGAGGTTTGGAGGCAAGTTTTGCGAATGGCAATTCTGAAGGCAGGAAAGATGGAGGTTTTGCTGTGTTTCCTCAAGAGAGCCACTCTCTACACTTGCCTGATCTCTTCCAGATGCTTGTGACTGAGCCATCACACAATGCAGCTGGGTGTGCTGGTCTGCAATGTTGCATCTGTGCTGGTGGCTCACAGACTGAAATTCAACCTTTTAATGTAGCTGGGACTTGACTGATCAACATGGTGGAAGACTGGGGCCTAAGCCCTAACGCAGCATCTAAAGTTAAGTGCCAGCTGAAGGACTTGAACGCAGGTCCAACGTGCTCGCCACATGGAGAAGGCAAGCAGCCACATGCTGTAATCCTAACCATCCTGTTCAACGGTCACATAATCTAAATATCCTATTAGACTCCACGGCAACAAACAAAAACAGAACGAAAATGTAGAAATCTTGCAGATCAGTAGATGTGCTCTGAGCTTTTGAAAACTAGACCACTTGGATTAAACTGCCTAACTTCATCATTTTGGTGGGGTGGGGAGGGAACTTTAGCCTTAAACTCTTTAGTTTATTATCATATCTAAGCTCTTGCTCACATTTTTTTATCAGATGGAGCAGATATACTCAAGAGGGAATATCATTCTCTGGTGAGGTCTTTACGTAGTTTTGCGTAACATATTAATGATTTTACTTGGCTTGTTTATAATGTTCTGTTAGAAGGGTGACATTTTTTTGGAAGAAATGCTTTTCCTCTGAAAAATGCTTATTTAAGTCAACCAAAATTCTTTGTGATTTGGCTGATATTTTTTGGCCAAAAATAATTAAACCTTCAAACATTTCAGAAGTTTAAATGTTTTGATTTGTCATTAACTTGAACTGTTTTGCTTCCTGCTTTACTAAGGACTTTTTAAAAATAAAAATGCTTTTATTCAGCTCTCAATTAAATCCATTTTTGGTGGTGGTGATGATGATTTTACAGTGACTCAATTCATTGAACCTTCTTCACCCCTTCCTCCAATTTTGGGGGTTCTCTACCAAAACCAAAAGCTTATTGTCTTAGCGTCTCTGCCATCCAGGCAGGCAGGGATAATTATTTGTCCTGCTTACTGCAATTTAGGAATGCCTTCCTAGTGAGACTTGCTGCTGCAAAGCATTAACACTCCCTAATCCAGCTGGATCCACAAGAGGAGAGTTCGTAGGCAAAGTGGCAGTGCTCAAAACAACGTTCAGGGAACTTATGATCAGTGCATGGGCACTATGCTCCAAACCTGCATAGTTTCCTAGGTTTTCTTAGAGTTGGGTCTGTTTTTACCTACATGAGACCGTTTGCATGTCTAGAGCTTCTTTTATTTCATTAAGTATCTCACACACTTCTTAATGCCCTCTTGGCCCTACTTCTCATGCCAGCAGAGGCAGCCTCTCACTTGAGAAATGGGGTCATGCTATTGCCTCCTATCAGTGTTTCAGTGTTTCAAACTCAGCAGTTACCTTGGAGGAAAAGGCCCTGATCAGCAGCTTAGAGGGTCAGGCTCACTCTCATAAGCCCTTTCTCATCTGACCAAATCTGGATTTATTTGGTGCTCAGTGGTACAACTTCAGCAGAGGGAAATGAGTGTCACTTAACAATGCTGTTACCACTCTCATGGCGCACCTCTAAACCCAACTCATATTCAACATATTCTTGAATAACAAGAGCCAGAAAAGCACAGAATTTGCACAGCCATCACTGTGCCAAGTACAAACATAAAAAAGTCTGCACAGCACGTAGTATCTCCTTGATTATAGATGCAAGGCTGACAGCTCAGCTCATCTGTTTTAGCCAGAGGATTGTACAGGGAGCCTGAGTCATTAGCCACCATGATTCCCAGCTTTTTCCTTGCATCACTGAGTACTATGACAAATGTCGTCAACATTGTGCCAAGACAGAGTGCCATACCAGAGCAGAAGGTATCTGACTGAGGCCCTTTTGCCATAACACGTCCCTTGACTACTTTTCATTCACCGGTCTCTGGGTTAACTGAAACTTACATTTTCAGGCTATTGATAAAAGGTAGGAAACTGCATTGGTCAAAGATCTGATCCTGGTCATTTCTTTGACTAGGTCATACAGATTTTGCACTCTTCTTGTACTGAAACTAAAATATAGTGGGGAAAACCAAGTAAAATACCAGGAATTTCACATCAGTACAGCAATCATTTGCAAGTGAATTCACAGCCTCATCAGAGCTCTAGCAAATTAAATTGGTAAATTCTCTTTTCCCTCACCTCAGGTCTCTGTTTCAGCCTTTGTGAATTGGCATTATGTATTTTACTGCTGTTTAATTCCCTCTTGAGTCACACCTCAGCCTTTCCATCGTTTTGTTCAGCCAGGCCGACAAGTCCACAGTGATGACTCCAGTTGTCTCCATTTAAACATTGACTTAATATTTACATTTATATGAGTCCCCCAGGGTGTGGAGGACCACCACATTTAAAGACCAGCCCCTTCTCAGGTACCTCTTTCAAAACTCTTACAATCTAATTATTGAGACCTGTGGCTTAACCTACTTGACTACTGTGTTAGTGGAAGGTATTTCACCATTAGCCAGCATAAAAGCATCGCCTGCTTGCCTCTTCTATCTGTCAGCTCCAGTATTTGCCTGACATGAACTTCAGTGCTAAGTCCTTCTGCTTAGCTTCATCCGCTGTGGCTCACCCAGCGGGATTAACAGCTTGAGTCATTCAACAGCGAAGCCAGCCACAAACCCAAGAATCAACCCCCAGCTCCTCATCTTCACACAGCCGCAAGAAGGCAAGACCCTTCACCAACCATCCTGTGCAGGAGCTCACTGAGAACAAACTCAGCACGTCCATCTAACTCCGGAGCAGGGTSCTGAAAGCACTGAGGATATTTGCAATGACAGCAGCCACAGTGGGAAGGCTAAGCCTGTGCTTCTTCCATGAAACCCAGGACAAAGCAGTCAACATTCAACCTTCTCACAGGAAGTTTCTCTTCACGCTGCTGTTATTTTGTTCACCCAAGTTTGAGTGTACTGGATCAAAGGTTCATCTAAACTGGCAAATCTAGTTTTTCCAGAATACATTCCCAAGCTCCAGCCTGTTGCGGCTGAAGGATTTCCTGAGCCAGAAGCAGTGTCTTTCTGTTAAGACCCCTGGGCGGATTTTTCTTCCACAAACTTTTGCAAGAACTGTTTAAACCTTACATACAAACACAGGCATATATATGTATGGCACATTTTTGTTGCTACAGATACATTAGTTTAGAGGAGACCGCGTATCATTGATAAGCAAAATTATTATTAGAGCAGCTGCTTGATAGGGGCCAAATGGTTACATAAGCAAAAGGAATCCAATTAAAAGCCCATTTTTCTCACAACCACAGTCTTCTGAATCATTCATTGTTCAGGCTGAAGTTTTCCATGCCTAAAGAGAGGTTTTTTTCTTATCCCGTTAAAGTCAAAGCAAAATCCCTGCAACCATTTTTAGGTTATGGGAGAGTGATTCTAACCAAACTTTTTCCAGAAGAACTACAGTAAAAACAGATGAAGTTTGAAACTTGGCCATGACTGAGTAATCAATGAAAATTAGTGCTCTTGCATGCTTTGAAAGGAATTGGCTTTAATTTAGCAAAGTTGTGGCTTTTCAAAAACAGTGTGCTGTACAATCATGGCTAAGATGTTGTCTACAGGTGGACGTACTACAGGGGTCAATGAGCGCGTGTACTGATTTCAAAGAGATCCCTATGTTCCTGCAGAATCTGCCACTCACCGAAGTCAACACATAGAAGAATAATTCTCTTTTATGGGTATGATGTTAAAGAAATATCATCCAGGGCTTGCTTTCACAAGCAAGCCCTCCAGCCCTTGACCCTCCTCCAATGTCCATCAGGTGCGAGAGGGCCCTGTGCACGCTCAGACTGTGGCAATAGGGTAGCAGAGGTAAAAGGGAAGGAATCAATAAACCAACTATCTTTTTCAAGAGCACTACTGAGTCTGAAAGAAACAGTTTCTCACTCTTTCCCTCTGGGAAGGAAATCCTTGCAGCAGCTCAGTTGCGGGGGGGAAGGGAGAGTTCTCCCTCAGAAAACCTAGTGGTCCCCTGGCAGTCAGGGACTCCCCTGGGATACAAATGGTGGCAATTAGGACCCCTTAAGATAGATCTTACCTCATAACTCTTATTTCATGGATGAGTGCTTTAACTCCTTTGCAGACAGGGAACAGGATGAGTCCTGGGTGAACAGAGGCAATTGGGGTTTCCTGCTGTTCTCTGTGCACTCTGTGGGACACTGACAGTGGCCGGGTGATCTTCTGAGCATGACCAGTTTCTTTAGGGAATCAACAAAGTTAAACAGCTGATTGCTTATCTGCACATCTCCAGAGGCACCTGTTGCCTCTGTAAGGAATTCACTGACCGAGTAGATAGTTCAGACTAGGCAAGAACCTCGGTAGGGGCCAAATGCTTGGAAAATTGATAGGCCAATGACCAAGTTAGGCTACTTGAACTTCCCCCTCTGCTTTTTGGAGTGAATTTTTCCTTTAATGGTGGGATTCTTTTTAAAGCTTGGTTGTGCTTAAAACAATATAAGAAAGTGTGTAAGACAATGTCCAGCAAAACAACAAACAAAAACCAGCCCCAGCTTCACCCAATGACATTTTCTGAGAGTTATCCTGAAATCTCTCATTACGCCTAGGTACCACTCATTTGCACATCTTTGTTTACTTTACATGAATAAATGGTTCCCACAATGTCTGAAAGGTTTCACTTCTGGCATTAATCTTCAAAGAAATTCTTATGAAGCAATTTCCGCCATGTCAATTTATAGCTCTTTAAAATAAGATTCCTCTTCTGGGAATCATTTCCTTGGACAACTAATTACAAGAGCAACCCTCTTTTGACAGAATTTATAAATGCAAGAATAAAGAAAGATAACACCATTCTGACTCATCTGAAAATTGCTATTGTGCTTTTTTACTATTTTTAAAGTCTTTATAGCATTTGGATGATGCATGACAGATTACTACCTTGAACTTATGCACCACCAGGAAACACTGTTATCCAGCAGGCAATACTGAAGCACAGAACTCTAGAAGTTATTTATATGATTTACGCTTATTGTACTTTTTTTTTTTTTCCTCAAGAGCTCGTCTGTTCTTCTAGTTTAATATATTTATCTATTTTGTCCTTCATCAAAGCACACAATGCCATGTTCTGAKCCCTTTGAGAAAAGGAAGTGCACAAAAAAGGTTGTCCAGATAATATTGCATAGAAGATTATGCAAGAACATGATGCTAGAATCACTTTTAATTTTAAAAATGCTATAATGGATGACCTGGGCAGGGCTAGGTATGAAGAAAAGAAAATTTCTTAAATTCTGTAAAATCTTAGGTTTTGACTGCTTTACAAGTTTCAACCCTTTTGCAAAGAAGCAGCTATAACTGAATAAAACCTGTTAACATAAATCCAAAGATAAAAAATCCATGACAATTCCTATGTCTTTCAAAATGCAGAATTACTTTCAATATTAATTTTAGCAGTATTCCAGATTGAAGTATAATAAGCATCTGGTACAAAATAAGCAACTTATGTGTTCTTTCCCAAACATCCAAAAAATATTTTAACGTCGGGTTAATCAACCTCTAATTACCGATGTAGGAAGGACTAGAATACTCTGAAGCATCTCAGCACAGGCAAGCAAGAACCAAGTCAGACTCAAGAAAAGAGTCAGCTTTGAAATCCTTTGGCAACATAATATAGTTCTTTCTGTTAGAAACCCTAAATTACCTTTTCTTTTATGGGCTCCTGATCCCACTAGTTGAGTTCTTAATTTTTGTCACTTGCCATAGAAACACTTTGATCATGTGCTAAATGGTTTTACAGTAAGTGGGTAGGACTGCAAGTGCAAGATACAGAATAAGGAATTTATCCTCAAGAGTCTCTCTCATTTTGATGGGTTGCCTTTGATCCCACAAAGACCGGATTACAATTTTAAAGTCCGTCCTAGCAGTGGGTGGATCACCTCAGGAACCGACCAGAGAACAAAGCACATTCCAAAGACAGAAATTGCAGGACCTGGCTTAAAACTCTGAGCTGCAATTCAGGGACTTCACCAAAAAAAGAAACCTGACACTTGTGCCAAGCCATCTGACAACCACAGAATTTGGGAGAGCATTCAGCTCACTTCTTTTTTTATCTGTTTTTCCAGCCTCCAGCTTTCCTCTTCAGGATCACCAGGTTTGTTCTTCAGCAGCCACTGTCAAACAAAGGGTTATTCCTTGAATCGTATTCTGTTTTGCCTATACCTTGTGCAAATGACAGGAACTGTTTAACATTTATGGGAATGTAACAGAGAAAAGAATCTGGCCCTCCATTCCTTAGGGCAGCTTAAATACTGAGGATGCTTTTACAGTGTTGAAATACTTCAAAACTGAGGAATCGGAAGACAAAAAAGTGAGAAAAGCATTCAAAATGTCTACAATAAAAGAAAGAGAAGGAAATAAAAGAAGTTAAAAATGTATTTTTCCTTTGGTGAAAGCCAGCAGGGAATTCTTGAAATTCTTCAAGCTACATTGAGCTACATCTTCTAGATCTAAATGTGAAACTGCACAGGATTTAAGCACATGCTTCCAAAGGCATTTCAACCATTGGCAATTTCTGCTCCCACAGGAAGGCTACCTCTTTTCTTCTTGTTCCTCTCCATCTTCTACAGTGTCTTCATTAAAGTTGTTTCTGACTCGTAAATTTGGTTACTGAGTAGTGAGTTTTGTGAAAATCATAAAGCGATAGATTTATTGCGGAGGGAAGCATAAAATGATGTAATTTTCATGTTGTGAGCACTCTTCCATGTATCTAAGAGAAGCGTCCTGTGTGAGAATTCCCACTGAAGCCCTGGGGGAGAATGGGATTCAACTGAATTATTCCCAGATGGCTAAGTTACAGTTTTATACTTACAGATATTGAAAAGAGGGAAACCTTGTGGATGATGCCAAGAAGCGGAAAAGATGTTAGAGAGAAGAAGAGTGGGACTTCTCCCTCCTGTGTCCGTCCCATCACAGAAACGGGCTCCTGGCTTGAAAGCCATTTGGGGAAGGGAACTGTTTGTATTGCAGCACTCTGACCAGGAGGAACATCCATAGGAAAAAACAGTTCATTAAACCACCAACAATCCATTTAAAACAACAACAAAGCCTGTTGGCAAAGTTCCTGGGGAGGAGATACTACTGTTGTATTTGGGGCATTTCCTCCAAAATTTCCACACAAAACCATCCAGATTTTAGGCTCTAACACGTAACATCCGGTGACTGATTCAGCCCTTGAGCCACAGATGACACTTTGCAGACTTTCAGCAGCCAGGAACTTGGGATCCAGCTGCAGTAGTTTCATTTGCACAGAGGACTCAGACCTCAATCCCTGTGAGCAGCGTTCCACTTTCCCCAAGTCGATTCCTGTCCCCCAAAATAAACTATGAATCTCCCCCTTGGAATTAGCCTGCTCCGAATAAAAGCTACTGATAAGCTTAACACCCTCCTAGGCTGCAAACAAGAGATTTAATTCCATTAAAAAGCCAGGAAGCTCTTCCTACCTAACTGTCTATGTTAAAAAAAATCTCTGTGGCTGATGATGAGATATTCCCCCCAGAACTGTCAAAAGTTCTGCAAATTGTTTTTAGAGGTTTCTAAATGCATTATTTATAAGTTCCTTTCCTCTCCCAGAATTCTTTATTGTTGGAATTGTAGCATTAATGGAGCTTGGCTTTACAGGCAGAGACAGAAATAGAAACAATAAAACTTTAAAACTTACTAAAATATTTTACGAATAAGCTGCTGTAAAATATCAGGCATCTATAGAGCACACTGTGGTGTGAAATACTCTAAAGGCCTTATTGTTGCTTTTTGGAGATGACCTACATAACTCACTCACAGCATCTTCACTCAGAAATAGTACATCTTTCCAAATACATGCTGCAAAACTTTTTCAGACCACATTCCGAAAATGTTACAATCTTTATATATATCCCATATACATATCTTTCTTACTTTCACATCTCTAAAATGGAGCAAGATGATTCAGTAATGCAACATCTAACAGAAAAATGTGCTTTCACTCATCTGACTACTCCCAAAACAATTTTTGGCAGGAAGAGATACTGGGGGGGGAAATAGAGGCAGGGAAACAGAAGAGGAAAAAGAGGTAGACTTGTGAAATTGGAAGCTTAAATAAAACGTGCCTGCCTTTGAATTTTCATGCATTATTTATTAAATGTGATCATCTCTATTAGATTTCAAAATACCTTGATGAAAATTCAAACAAAATATTTTTAAATATTTGAATCCCTGGGCAAATTTTGAAACAACTCTATTGATCCAAAGTTCACATCAAGAAATGGCAGTTCTAGATAGCTTAATGGATTAAACAGAGCTCTGTGAGTTATGGTGCCTTTAAGAGTACTGAAGTCTGTGCCAATACTCACGATCCTGGACACCACCATCGCAGTACATTCTCTTTTGTATTTGCATTCATGTTTTATGCAATTTTTCATACAATAGTATTCTCTTTCTCTGTGCAAATCAAGGTAAATTCTTTCTTCAAATACAACTGTGTGAAGAACTATCAATTCAGAAGTGTTCAATACATCTTTCTGGTTTGTACTACTGAAGAAAAATGAAGAACCTCCAACATTATTTAGGGACAATAAGCATTACCCAGTTCATTAGTAAGTGAAGGGAATGGTAATGTTGCTAAGGTCAGAGAACACATACGAGGATGAATATGGCTGAATTAACAGCTGGGGTATTTTGCATTCAAGAATCAAATGAGAACTGGCTGCAAATGCTTCAGGTCTACAAATGTTAAGTTGCAATAATTTTTGGTATTATAAGAATGTTGGAATAACAACTGAATTTGATTTATTTCAAGATGCTGAAAAAGTAGGTTCTGATGAGAGCCACAAAAATTAYTCAAGGACTAGAGAAAATGACTCATGGTGTGATAGTAGAAAAGGTCAATATTTTTAGTAGGTAAAAAAAGAGATTAAAATAGATTTGGTTACAGTGAGCAATCATATCAGAAATTCAGGTGCTCCTTAATCTAGAGCAGAACAAGGTATTATAGGAATCAATAGCTGGAAGATGAAGTTTGACAAATTCATATATGACATTAATCCAAATTCCCTCTTATAAACTGACCCTGTTTGTGACCCCTGGCTCTGTTCCAATCAGGCTTGTTTCTGTCACTGGCTCTATTGGAAAACATTAAACAATCCAGAAAAATCTATCTGCCTCTACCAATGACCTCGCTCCAGCTCTGTTTTTCTCTTTTTAAAGGTCGCCCTTTGCTCCCTCTCTGGTAGTGCTCTCCCCACTGCACTATTCATCTAACTGACAATATACTCTGCAATAAATGTATGATGTTGTAACTCTAGAATTAACGCTTACTTGGCACTGTGTCAAATGCTTTTCTGAAACTCAAATACACGGATTCCTTTGAATTTATCTATTATCTCCTCAAAGATTGCAGGGTTTGGGCACATGACCTACCCTGAAACCCGTGCACAATACTATTGCATCCATGTGTCATGATTTTTCTCCAAAGCTGATTCTAATCCCATGGAGGTCACCATTTGAGGGTTGTGTGAATCACTTTATTTTCCCCTTCTTTGCTAGGGGGACTCCATCATGATTTTCTAGTGGCATGCTCTCATCCCTTCCTTGATGAAATTATTTAAATGCCATGCCATACCATGCTGTTGGGCATGTTAACTCCACACACACATGCTCTTTCACAATCTTAGGACCAGGACTATTCTTTCCCCTCTATTTGAGCACATTAATATCTTTGGGGTATGTTTTCACCTTATGTGTGGTCTCTTTTCCTTCCCGGCCGTCACTATTAGCTCTGTCCTGTCATTCATCCTATGGTCAACATCATCATTAACTTTACTGCAAATTAAGGTTAAAAATGCTTTCACTTGAGCCGGGAGAGATTATTTTTAACCTCTACCTCATTTTTCAGGGATCCTACTTCTTTTCCTCCTTTTTATGAGCAAAGAACCTTTGGCAGTTTGTTGTCATTTTCTTAAGTCTATTCACTGACCTTTTGCAATCCTTACACTTTGTCCCCTTTAAAACATAAACACTTCTTACTGGACAGTCCATGCCCTGATTTCTTTGCCCTGGATAATCTTTGCTATCCAGACAGTTCCAGCTAATGTCCACATCTTTGGCTTGATACATTTCTAAACTTCCTCAGCATTCACAGTGCTGAGTCCCAATGTCTTCACCTCTGTATTTATGGAAGCTTGCGCTTTGAAGTCAGTAATCCTAGAATTTAGCTTACATGACACTGTAGGGAATATGATCAAAGCTCTTTTGGGTAGTGTAGCTATGTCAGTGTGATGTTCCACTTGACCTAATATACTTTGAATCTGTTAGCCGGAGCAAACCATGTGGCAGTACAGCTTCAGATATTCAAATCAGCCCATTCAGAACTAATTTGGTTCTCTTTGCTGGCTAGATACTGCTGTGTAGACATAATTCTTAGTTACAGACCTATTTCTTCCTTTTATCTGAACAGGTTTTTTTTTTTTTAATTTAAACAAAACTAACTTTTGATTACAGATACAGGCCTGTTTTCTACAGTCAAGTCTTCCATAGCGTGTTAATCACTTATCAAAATAAAAATTAATATAAATCACCTTTTGTCATTAACTGTGTGAATAAATGTGTTAGGCTATGGTCCTAGCATGATTAGTAATATTTGTTCACCAGCCATGCACATATTATTACAGAGAAATACCCCAGCAGTACAATTACAGAAAATCCTATGTGTACATATACACCTGTGTCTAAGCCAACCTTAGAGACTACAGCAGGCTCTGCAACCAACCACAGCCAAAAGGAGCTCTTTGGCTACCTTCTTCGAAGTGACAGGAATCCAAAACGGCTTTATTTTTGCTGTCCCTTCCCATTTCTTTACAGCCTACCACATTAGTAATGTACGGTGCTACCACAACACATTTTGCCTTTAGTTCTGCTCTCCCTGGACAGCACACATTTTTTTGATACTCGTGTTCCAGGTGTAATTTTTATACTTGATTTCACATCCTGCATAAGCAGTTGAAGTTACGCTGTGCTGCAAAGTATCTTTCTGAGAAACATACAGGAACCTCAGTTGTGTCTGTCTAACCTCATTCAATACCATACCTGACCTTTCATCACCCACTGCATCATCTACCTGATCACAATTCTTGGTGGTAACACTTCTTTCTCACCATAACAGAGTTACGGTATTATTCAGGTCAGAAAGGACCTGTTGAAGTCTATAATTCAACCTCCCTGCTCAAAGCAGTGCGAGCTTCAAAGTTATATCAATTTGATCAGGGCCCCATTCAGTTTTGCAGACCTCCAAATCTCTTGTCCATTCCCCTTGCCTCTGTGACTCCTTTCTCCCTTATCCCCTCCCCACTCACCTGATTTTTCTCTTCCATGTAACAGAACCAGGACTGAGAAATCATGTGTGTCCTCCCTGACCTTCTCCGCACTGTCTTCCCCTATCCTTTTCTCCTTCTTGACAGACCAGCAGAACTCTGCTGAAGGTCATCTAGGCTGCAAGGTCTTGAAGCCTCAACCTCTCATCACTATCCTTGATGGACTCCAGCAGACAGTTTCTTTTGTTGTGAGACCACAGGTGAGCAAAGGAAGCTTTTTTGTTCCTCAGAGATTATTTCTGTGTCAGGTCTTTAACATGTAATTCTGTGCCTGGCAGGTAGCACAACACTGTCTTCTGGACCAGCTGAGCTGGCAGGCACTCAGTTCTTCATAACAGGGAGTCCTCACTAACAGAGATCTGCTCCATGTCTGTATGTATCTTTGCTCTTCCTTTCAACTGCAGTTTATCCAATCTTCTCTTCTCTGTCATAGACTTTCACATATCACCCTCTTTGTTCATTGCTGAGACTTACAACATCTCTGCTTAGGAGATACACGCAGTAGACAAATGTACACACATTTCAGAAGCATGTAATCCGCAGTCACTGGAAGGATTTTGCTCAGATTATTTATAATGAATTTCTCTTTTAGGAAGAATACCCCAAAATCTGTCTTTTTTATTATTTATTTGAGGCAGTTTTTTGGTAAATTAAGCAGCTCAGCGGGTGATGGTTTCTATGGTGCCACAAAGCATCACTGGTTCTGCCATGGGATACAATACCGGCCACTTCTGTTTATACACGTGAGCATTATCATTGCTACAAAACAAAAGAGCTGTAACAAAGGACTAGCAGCTCTACACTCCCCAAAAGACTACCTAGCAGTCTTGACTATCACAAGATCTTCCTAAGCAGTTAATGTCTCAAGCAGGCAGAGGAACTGGATGTGCCTTTTAATCAGTCTCATGTTTTAAAATTCAATTACCAAGATGTCCTCCTTGCTTCGTCATTTCATCTTTACACTGCTTTCAGTAACCAAATTTCCTTGTTGCTTTTTGTTTCTATGGTATAAACATCACTACTTAACTCAATTTAAGTCACAAAATACCTCATTAAACCCCATCCAGAAACTGTTGGTAAGAGGAGGCTTGTGTTACTAAACCCTCATTTATATCTAATTATAATGATGGAACATACCACATTCTTTTAACAGGAAACATTCACATCTTGGCTTCACACCTTAACTGATTAGGGATCAGAATCTTCAATTTTCAGCTATTAAAACTAAGTTACAAGAAACATATGAGGGATGAAAATGATGGACACTGGAACATTTTAGCTAGATATGGAAAAACTCTGGAGGAAAAGTGGGTGAGTTCAAATGTATCATTGATCAAGCACAGTGTATGATATCCAGCAACAAAGTTATATGCAGTTTTCTGCAATTCTGCTGCCAGAGAACAGAGTAGGCTGCTGAAACTTATCAATCTCTACCTAGTGAATGCGTGATCACCCAATGGCACAAGATGCTCCATTAGTGTGACAGAAGCCAAAATTCAAAGTGAAAAGCTGTATGACTGCAGAGTTCAGCTTAAAATTGAAAAAACACAGGCACCTTTCAAAAAACCCCACAAAAATCCCCCAAACCCAACCAAACCCAAAAAACCCAACAACCACTCAACAACCCACTCAACAAACCCCAAACCCTTCCTGGCTACCTTAATGTTAACAGTTGTTAGGATCATTTTGAAGACTAATTCTACCCAGCACTTGATCTCAGGTGAAGTGCTTACAAGACAAAGACAAGTAGAGAAATCCCTGTCTGAAGGCATGATTATTCTGTGCATTCAGTAAAATCAGTAGCAAATCAGGCAGCAGACTGTAGTTTACATAAAAGTAGAACAAGGAAACAGTGAGTGACCTTTCCCTTACAGATCTTCTCAGACTTTTCTAAAAGTCACTCCAAAATAAGCGTATAAAGCAAGGCTTGCATCAATCACTGTGCGGCACAGAGGAACCTCCCCTCCAAATTCCACACACACACCCCCGCCCCGCCCCATGCTGGTTCTACTCTCTTTTCCAGGCTCTTGATTTCCCTTCTTTTAATGCTCCTTCCTGCTGGTTTACAGTCCCGCACGCCGGGGAGCCAGCTCTCTGCTGCCAGTGACTCTTGTTACAGTACCAGGGAGGCACACATGTTGTCCATTTCTTCCAGGTGCATTTTTTTATTTAAGTCCCACTGAAATCAGTGGAAGAAGTCTTGGGGTGTTGGATCAGAACCCAGTATTTTCAAACCTTTTGAAATTAAATGAACCCTACAGTTTGTTAAAAGGGAGATGCTGGAAATGAGTCTACACCCAGCTAGACGGGGCTTGAGACAGGAATTTCTGAGGTCAACGCAAGCAGGCTTGACTTGCTACTCGTTTCTTTTGGTTATGGCACCAGTAACACCATTTTAGAAACTCTTTTGAATTTCCCATTTGAAAGTTTTCAACAAAATGCTGTAGGCATATATAAGTAACAGCAATGTATTCCTCCAGGTTGGGCTAGTGAGTCGGCATCATCTAGCACCATCCATTCTCAAATGTCACCTTTATGTAACAGCTACTGTTGGCTGACCAGCTCTCACAATCAACAGCTCAACTTTCATTTTCTGAGTTTTCTGAGAGTTTTTCATAGGCAATTAACATGCAGTTTTAGGGAAGGTGACCAGGATTGTGTTAAATACTCTAAGCTTTAAAAAATGTGTTAAACATAAGATTATTTTCAAGTGGATAAGGTGACATGGACAAGGCTGACAGTTTTAAATGTAGTTTACATTTAAATGGCAATCCTTTGTTTTGAACATAATATTCAAGAAATTTGAGTTTTCTAATTGTAATGAGATCTTCAACTGATGTTTTGAATATCACGGTGCCTCACTTCAGTCCTTTACCATGGTATCTGCATTTTCAGGCATGTGGTTTGGCATCTAATGCTTCACCCAGCACAGGACTTGTTTGGGTCAGTCAAACATTTATACAGTAATGGGGCAGCAATCTTCATTTTTGTGACTATCATCAGCTAAAGGATTTGGTATTTTCTGCATTGCTCAAGTAACTCATGTGTCAAGAAACAGTACCATTTCACAATTCTAGCCTACCCTGATGCCCCTCTCTATTCCTTACAGATGCTCTTCTATTACATTTTATACATTTTAGAAGAAAAGCATCCGACATTTTATGAGGAATAGCCCTAGCAGCAATGTAAAGTGCAAGTCTAAACCAGAAAGTTTTAGATCCTCAATTTTCCTTTCTATAAGGCTCCTTTTCTTTTGCTTAGGCATGCACATTTTTTCCAACGTTTTAAAAATGTTGTATGTATTTATGGTGGAATTTTCAAAGCCACCAAGAGGATTTGGGTGCCAGACTGCAGCTCTTTATAACAAGATCTGAACATCCAAATCCATACACAGATTGAATATACATTAGGCTTTGTATAAGTGCTAGTGAACAGCTAGCAGAGCTAGCAGCTATGCAACACCCAAAAGTATACTCAATTTGATTCTGCAACACCTTAGTTATTCCAACCAGATCATCTAAAGTGAACTAAGCCACATATTGCCATAGCGAGTTGGTTCTGTTGTGCCAGATGATACTAAAAGCAAGAAGCTGCAAATCTATTTCACTTGCAAAGTAAGCCAAATTCTAAATATAAACCTCCCACCACAGTATATTCAATTACAAAGTTGCAACTGCCTCCTATTCCAATTAGCATTTTTACAGGATTTTAGGGAACACCACCCTCCATGCTCGGCAAACTGGTGCCAGTTTCCTCTCTGCAAGGATTCCCCTGTACCCTTCACTCCCAGGGGCTGGTTTTCAAGGAGCGAGGTAGTCAGCACATATTGGGAGGAGGTCTAATCCCAATGGCCCTGCACGCCTACAATGGTCAACTGGATTGCCAATTGGCCTTTGACTCTATGAGCTGTAGAAGTATAAAGCCATATGGGCACAATCGTCAGTCTGGTGCTAGCTGATGTTCTAGTAACGTTTTTTGTCAGGGCAGCATTTTTTGGCTTATAGGTCTCCCAAAGAGAAGACTTAAACATAGTGCTTCAGGAAGCTACCTGTCAGTTAAAGAAAACAAGTGACATACGGCACTAAGAATTGACAGCAACCAAATATAAATGATAGTAGGAATCGGCAGTGCAATTCACTTAGCAACAAGGGTTCATTTTTATCAGAACTATTTTTATCTAAAACTGCTTTAGGAACAATTCCTGTCTTCAGCTGAAGATAAAATACAAACTAAATATGGACTTGCGTAGGTAACTAGTGTTTTTAGTATCATTTTAGAAAATAGGTATATATATTTTTATAATCTGTAAATGATGGATTCCCTAAAAATATGAAGGTTTTTCCTCTTTGCACAGGAATCTGCTTGAATGTCAATTTAATGATTACTACTGGTAGATGGAATTTTGATATCCATTTGGTACTGATTTACACCAGTGTTTTCAAGGCTGCCAACAAGCAAATCCAGAAGGCAGGCAGCCAAAATTCCAGAAGAGACAACTGTCTTTTATTTTATAGCTTATGCATTTTGAGCTTAATATGATTTTCCACTAACAAGTTCTGTACCTTCTCCAAAGTGCTAAAACTGGTGTGCAGAATTGCAAAGTAACACAGCCTCTTCGAGGCAAGCTAATATTAAACTCATGGTAAATTATAGAAGTTATACTGTTTACTTAGGGAAAAAAACAGTAAGGTAAAAGAACTACACATGATTTATTGCAGACACTTGTTTCAATGGTCACATTTTTAAGCTTGACTTATATATGCTATATATGAAACAACAATATATCAGCTAAGTGTTGTTTCCCGTTTGATACAGAATGAGCAAATACATAAAAGACAAGGAAAAGATTGCTGTAACACTTAAGAGGAGCACAAAGTATGCATTTGGTATCTCATCCACTTGATAAATAGGATGCAAGTCATATCTAATCTTTTCAGAAAGGCATCGAAAACAAGCTGCATTTGAAGGAGCAAAAAAGGCACAAACAGAAACAGGGTTTTCTCACTTTTCAAGCAGAACTATAGGAAGCGGGCACACATGAGCATGGTGAGATCCAAATCTTGTGCTAAATATGATGACTGAATGCTTTCTAATGATTTCTAATGCTAATAGTATTCCATTTGCAACAGCAATATTAGTGAAGAAAAAGCTAGTCATCCATTAGCCTAGACTCTAGACATGAAATGAGGCCCTAGCTACCACTTCATATCCATCAATGTSAAAGATAAACACAGTTTTGCTGTGTAAAGCATTTATTCTTCCACTGATCACCGACTGGAAAGATGACCCCTATCAGGACAGCATGTGCCTACTGCTCCTCAGAGCAATAGCTGCCATTTGACCATGACCACCTGAAACTGAAATCAGATTAGCTAAGTTGTTGACTATATAGAAAAGGTAGTTCTGTGTGCCATGTGTGCCTCCTGAAACTATAACTGCACAGAACTGAACACTACAAAGAACACCTCTCATTCTATTAGAAATTACTTTACAAGTTGAGACATGTAAGCCAAAACCGAACAGGCTGTACATAGTATAATGTTCACAGGTGGAGAATAATATTCATTCTGAAATAATGGTCTTAAACTGATACTCCATGTTCAGATATGAATGACTCCTCCTCTTTGCTTTCCTCTTCCTGGCACAGGTTTTTGTCTGACTATAAAACCTATCATCCTGGCTCCTTTCTTAGTAACATTTGTCTATCCTGATGAATTCCTAAGCTACGTCTCGTTTCATACTCCACGGCAGTACAAAGAACAAATGCCAGCTTTAAAAGAAGCACTCTTGCATAGCAGCACGGATCCTCTTGCATGATAGTACAGTGCAGGTGTAGCCTTAGAAACAGGGTCTTATTCAAAGACAGGTTATGATCCCACAGGCTGCAAATCTTGACATGCATGACTGAGGAAACGACAAAAGCCACTGCACACATGACGTTGATCCCACAAGATCACTCAGTCTAACCGCACCGTATGCTTTTCCTCCACCTGTTACGACCTGTACAATATATACCTCTGTACACATCCAACTTAGAAGCATAGAATCATTAAGGTTGGAAAGGACCTCTAAGATCATCGAGTCCAATCGTCAACCCAACACCTCCATGCCCACTAAACCATGTCCCTAAGCAACACATCTATACGTCTTTTAAAGCTTATGGTGACTCAACCACTTCCCTGGGCAGCCTGTTCCAATGCTTGACAACCCTTCCAGTGAAGAAATTTTTCCTAATATCCAACCTAAACCTCCCTTGGTGCAACTTGAGGCCATTTCCTCTTGTCCCATCGCTAGTTGCTTGGGAGAAGAGACCGACACCGACCTCACTCCAACCTCCTTTCAGGTAGTTGTAGAGAGTGATAAGGTCTCTTGTAACAGATTCCCAGGCACCAGTTAGACCCTTCCCTATAGCCCAGTTTTAATACACATGATGCAAAAGACTTTTAAATATACACTGAAGAGAAACCAGAGTTACTCTAGATGTATTTTCTGTGTATTTTATTGATCTGATACAATATACAAGCATACACAGCAACATAGGCATGTGTATGTGTCTGGATATACATACATACACAAAATGCCATATGTATGATACATACAACAAACAAGGCCAGATTATCTGGTCTTGCAGAGATATGCCCAGCACAGGACCAAAGACCAGGGTGGAGGCATACAAGCCATTCAGAACTGTAACACTGTCCATCCTTACAGCTGCCTGGGGACCAGGACAGCTTCTGTAATAGGAGAGAAAGACAACAGGTATCTATTTTAAATCTAGTAATAGAGAAGATGGTTGCTTTTATCTTACCACTGGTTATTCTGTTTTCCAAGGGTGATCTGTTGTTATTCAGACAATCATGACTTGTTGGCTTTACACCAGGAGATAAACGAAAGGTGCATAGAAACTGCTAAATGGGATTCCACAGCACAAAGATAGCTAATAAAGCCTGCCGGGGAGCCATGGTAGATAATGAAACTGCACCAGGCCCAACAGGTTGTGGGAAGTCTGGGCAAACTCAAGGAAGATCTCAACAGGAATCCTTGCTTTATTCCTTGCCCACCCCAAATCTGCCATACTTACACATTCCTCTAGTACCCTCTTCTAATACCACCACAGAAGCGGTCAGAACCCACCAGCGTGCTAATAAAGTTTTTCCACAGTAAAGAATTACTACCATTTACTTGTTATTGACATATTTTATGAGGAAAACAGTAAAATTGGTCAAGCTGGTTATCAGGCATCTGGCTGGGTGATTTACATAGGAAACCACTGTTGTTGGGAGTTGAAAGAGGAGAAGCCTCACGGCCTCACAGTGTATTCCTGGAAGAACAAAATGGATAGTTACCAAGTTTGTCGCTATTTTATATTTTAACTTTTTCAGCTCATGAAAACAGAAAGAATACTGGTGATATAGCTCTGACAGGCGTATTTTGCTTGTTAAACAATAACAAAATACATTTTAAGCCTTATTTTTTACCATAAACTACTGTCAGTTAATAACCTAGACCTGAATTTCTTCCTCTGTTGCAAGTTCATGGCTTGGATCAATAAGACATGTTCCTATCATTCTCCCATCAGACATTACTGGAGAAGCAGTAGGCGTCTGCATGGTAAGTAAAGAGAGAGAAGGAGAAAAACTGGGGGTCATGGTTGGTGGAGGGTATCCAAGATTATCGATAAGGGGAGAACGAGGGTATTTTTTTAATGCTTGCCCTGATATTATATTTGGCATTCGTGGTGGCACTGTCCTTATGCCAGGCTGAGCTACTGATGTTATCAAGGGAGGAGGGAAAACAAGAGATTTCTTCTCCTTAGGGAAGCTATGAATGTGTAGGTTTTCATCTTTCAGTTTTGCAATATCATTAAACACTGAGGCAAGAGGTTGAAATCTGGGTTCCCAGCTGAGCACATAATCCCAGTTATAACTACCTCCGAGATCCTCATCAGAGGTGCCAAGAGTTGCAAGCGAATCATACCCGGAGTCCTGCCTATCTGACATCAAGACATATTCTCTTGTGATGTCTGTCATTATGTCTTTCTCTTTTATTCCAGTTTTCTTAAGTGTTTGAGACAACATTTGGTTATGTGCATAGGCTGTGTCACAGGCTTCTTCTCCACCTTCTCCTTTAACGGCCTGCACGCTCTCCATGCTTTTCATGGTAGCCACGACATCCATTTCTCCAGACTGACAGGAGAGCTGATCAGACTCCCTTGGGATCCCCGAATCTGGCACCCGTGAGCCGCACTCGCTCAGTGCTGAGCCAGCACTCTCTCTGCAAGGATGCTCATTGATCCTTTTGATTTCCTCGTCTTCTGCAGTTTCTCCTTCGGCAGAACCATGGCCACTAGAGCCTGAATGCCTGCACGGGACACCATCATCCTTCCCCTCTCCGATTCCTGCTAAGCTCAGCCATTCTGCGATGGCACCCATGGGAAGCATACTGCTCTCAGTACTTTGGATTTTCTGGCAGTCCTTATCTTTGCTGGCTGAATTCACATCAGTAGCTGAGGAGGATACTGCTTCTTTTTTCACACAAGAGTTCATCAGATCTTTCCACTTATGTCTCAGAATAAGTGCAATAAGACTGACCACAAGCAGTAGGAACACTATCAAGGAGACCGAAACACTAATGGTCAGGCTGTATGCTGACACTATGGGATAACTCTCAGGAGAATCGGAAACATTTACCAAAACGGTGCATACTGTGAACTTTGACTCAATTCTGGGGCTATGAGCTCTTACCAACAATTCCAGGGTGTCATCATTCCTTTTGCTGCCATTTTTCTTTCTGTGAACAGTCTGAGTCAAATAAATACTACCAGTGGTTTGATTCACAGAAAAGAATGGAGAAGTTTTTAGCAGGGAGTAATGAACAACTCCATCCAGTCCACCATCGCTGTCTGATGCTGTCACTCTGCCAAGGAACTGGCCTGCTTCGTTCTTCTCAGGGAGATTAAAGAAATACTGATCTTGTGTAAACACTGGGTCAAATTCATCTCTCCCCTCAATATCTACCTGAACTGTAACAGTGGCCAGTGAGTCACCTTTGTCTTTTGCTTGGATTATGAGACAGTACCTATTCTGACTTTCGTAGTCAAACATTTGCTTTGTATGAATATCTCCTGTCAAAGGATCAATGAAGAACATGTCATGGTCTCTAGGAGCTTCACGATGAGCCAAACACGAAGACTGGATGGAGTAAGTGAGGTGGCCATAGGAGCCTTTATCAAAATCCAGTGCATTAACAGCACACACAAAAGAAAAGGTAGGCAGATTTTCACTGACAATGCAGCTCAGGCTGGGAAACAAAAACAGTGGGGCATAATCATTCTCATCTAGGACGCTAACAAGAACAACAGAAAAAGCTACATTTTTTACATCAGCTCCTCCATCTGTGGCTTGGATGATCAAAGTGAATTTCATGGTATCCTCATAATCCAGCGTTTTCATCAAATCCACTGATCCCGTTTTCCTATCCAAGCGAAAATGTCCCCTGTCATTTCCAGAGATCATAGCATAAGTGATCTCTGCGTTAGTGCCTGCATCGCAGTCATTTGCTGTAACTTCAGTGACGTGACTACCTACAGGGATGCTTTCTTTGACATGAATATGGTACTCCGGGCTGCTAAATACTGGAGGATTATCATTAACATCCAGTACAGTTATTAGAACAGTAGCAGTTGAATTCAAGGAGGGCATTCCACGATCAGAGGCAAGGAGGACCAAACAGTGAGAAGAAGCCGTTTCCCTGTCGAGAATATTGCTCAAAACAAGATTGCCAACAAGCTTGTAGGATGTTTCTGACTCCACGACACTTGTTTCCACAGAGAATAAATTGTCAGAATTCCCATCAATAATGGAGTATTCAACATACGTGTTTTCATGTGTCCAATCATAGTCAATGGCTGAAAACGTGAGGACACTTTCTCCAACCGAGGCATCCTCACTCACGCTGAGATTGTACAGCACCCGTGTGAACTGAGGGGCATAGTTATTTACATCTTCTACGTGCACCTCTACAGAGGTAACTGCACTCAGAGTGGGACTGCCACTGTCCGTGGCTTCTATCAGGAGCTGGATAATGGGAATCTTTTCCAGCTGTGTCACTGGTCCTGTAGCAAACACTGAACCTGAAAATAAAACAGAATTAATAAAAACCCACACTCACTAAGGCAAGTAAATGTGATTCCAAAAGCTGAATCTAATTAGTCATATTTGAAAATTACTCAAGTGTAATGGCTGCATGCCCCAAAGTAACTCTAAGAAATCAGAGCTAATACTGCACAGCCTACCCACAATGATGCAGCATCAAACACACACACTGCACTTAGACTAGCAAAAATTTCTCTTCCTCATAACAGGCTAAACATGCCAACTGCAGAAAATAAAAGGCAAAATAAAGCTAAGGAAATATAGGATCCTTATTAGAGGTGGCTATGCTGTGCAAGTTCATTACTGAAGGCCGTTAGTTCTCCTGTTTTGCTTGCAATCCAGTAACAGGCATGTTTGTTATTTAGATAGGTTTGCCAGTAAGTTATATAAACATGTTTCATTCAAATTGCTTATCTAAACATGGGGGTTGGACTAGATGATCTTTAAAGGTCCCTTCCAACCCAAACCATTCTGACTCTATGTTCATAAGCCATCTATTTCACTCTTCACGGTGTATAGCTAAGCACCACAGAGACAATGCTGTGTGACAATTTTCTGATCACAGTTAAAAATAACCATTAGCCAAAGATAAAGACAGGTGGTGAATACAGAGCAACAAATGGGTAAAACAGAAAACAGCTTTAACTGGGTGAGACATTCGTATTTTCAGTGATTATCGTTACCATCACCCAACAAAGACTGCATTCAAAAATTCACCTCATGTAAACACCTGGGAACAGCAAATAAGTGACAAGAACTTGCTCACTGAACAATAGTTGCATATCATTTTTGCAGTATCTAGTAATCTCTGAAGCTGATATTACCAAAAATCATATGTACACATGCATAGAGAGACACACACACACACAGAGTTTTCTATCTCCCAGAGTGTTACAACATTAGGCCAGAAAATTTAAAATGGTGTATCTCTTAACTATTGAAGAAAATTATGTACTTTGGAGAGAATGTTCTCAATTTAGAAACTTTTAAAATCCATTTAGGATTACAGGATAACATAAGCTCTCTAAAGAAGCAATCTTAAAAACATACTGTCCCAAGCTGTAGAGAAGCTCCAGTATGATAGGTTCAACTTATACTGAAACATAATAAGTATGAACTTAAATTGAATGAAACCTAATACATGAGCTGAAATGTTATGAAACAATGCAAAACATACAGCAACTTTTCTATTAAATCACGTCAGAGGAGTAGCACCTATAGGATGTTGTGACTAGCTGCCTCATGCATGGTTCAGGGACAAACTGGCAACTCCGGTCTTTGATGCTATCAGTTCCTTCAGCGATAATGCCAGATTTAGCCAAAACATATGGTGGACTTTAGTCACCAAAGGTTTCCAGAACTCAAGTGATCACTGGCAACAGGTGAGGAAGTGCAATATGACTCTTCAATTTACACTGAAAAAGCTGAAATAATAAACCATGCTTACAGACTCACCATTCTTATGATCAATGGCAAATCCCTCAGAGGAAGAGAGGATTTTGTAGGAAATCATTCCATTATGCTCCGAATCCCTATCCACAGCAGACACTGTCAGAACAGTGGCGTCCATAGAAATGAGCTCTGGCAAGCTCACCTGACATATAAAGCAAAATTACAGTTTTGATAGAGTTTAATAAAAGATTTTGAACATAAAAAATACATTTTCCTTCATTTGATCTCATTAGAAAAAAACCACACACAGTTCCCAGCTTTGGAAAAAGTTTCATCTACCCATTTTCTCCTGGGACAAAACTGTAGAGTTGAGATATTGAAAATGATGCATAGAATACAGCCAAAGTTTATAGTAAACTTCAAACAGTAGTAAAATCCACCTAGTTCTAGTTCATTATGAAAATGAGTTCAGTGAACCACTGAATGTCTTTTTTCAACAGTACACTAATAGAAAGAATACCTACAACAGACTGCAACTAAAATCGGCTTTTCTCCCTGCTTTCAGAAACACCTTGATTTTCGTACATGGAATACAGTCTGCTGTCCCTGTCTGGAGTATATGATTGACCATTAAAAAAAACAACAGATGTACCCTGAAAATTCCAGCACCAGAGCACTTAATCATCACTGGATTATTCCTAGAATTTAGTTTTTCAAAATGCTCCCTTTTTTCTTCATACAATCTAGGAAACCTTCTTAGGAGTTTCCATTATTTGAAGTCCAGATTTTTGTGACCAAAGTTTCCTTCCACCTTATAAATCCAATTTCAAATGAACAGTATGATACAGCAGCTACCTTTGTCATAACTTCAAGTGGTAGTTTAAATCATTTTAACAGAGGGATTATATGTATATAATAGCCATATATATATATATATGAAACTATATATGAAAAGTATAAATATGGAAATACTTGAAAGGACAATAAAAGGGTAAAAATTACAGGTTGATGAATAGGGAATTATACATATCACTGACCGAAAAGAAGCAGTGTATCTTACTGTCCAAGCAACACATCAGAACATCAGGATTGTGGAGAGAGAGGCTCAGCTGTTTACATTAGCATAGTCAATAGAGCTATACTGGTTTGCATCAGTTAATAACCCTGCCTGTAATGTTTGCTCCGATCTACAAAAAAATTCCTAGCACTTGCACAAGCAAGTACTTGCCTGTTCTCCGAAATCAGACACATATGAAGGTTGAGGAAAACTTAAGGCAAGGTCTAAAAATCACTTGAGCATTAATAGTGCATTTTTTTTTTCAGAATTTAAACTTATGAGTTTAAGTGGGCAATTTACACAAATCCTGACAACTCAGGCACCTGAAAGTTTCACAGGTACCTACAGTCTGTCCCATGGTTATCTAAGTGACTAAACTGTTGTGCCTGCACATGCTCAGAGGTTGAAATTTCTTTACTAAGCCAAATGTTTAGACTTATTTCTTGACTAAATCTGTCTGAGATTTATAAATGAAGCATTTCTAAATCCAAGACTTCTGTGACACCTCATATTTTTGGCTCTGAGCACATCCACCACACACAAAAAGCACCAAGTCAAGCAAACAGCTCAGTTCACAGGATCGCAGGATGGCTGAGGCTGGCGGGCACCTCCAGAGGTCATCTTGTCCAACCCTTGCTCAGAGCAGGGTCACCTAGAGCAGGGTGCCCATGACTATGTATAGTTGAGTTTTGAATATCTCCAGGGATGGAGACCCCACAACCTCTCTGGGCAACCTGTGCCAGCACTCAGTCACTGTTAGAGTTAAAAAAAAAAAAGTTTTTTCTGATGTTTAAACAGAATTTCCTGTATTTCCGTTTGTGCCCACTGCCTCTTGCCCTGTCACTGGACACCACAGAGGAGAGTCTGGCTGTGTCTTCTTTACTCCCCGCACCAGTATTTACACACAGTGGTAAGATCCTCCCTGAGCCTTCTCTTCTCCAGGCTGAATGATCCATGCTCTAGGCTCTCTTGGGCCTCAGCCCAAGCCCCACAGCCTACCCCCACACAAACAAGTCCTAAGGAAACAACTCCTCTGGCAGCCTCACCTTTCCTGTGGCAGCCTTATTGCAGCCTAACTTCACCTGGAGCTGCAGGCTTTGTCTCTCTCCCATCCCTAACCCTAACTCCAAGCCGTTACATGTGCTGAGCCTTAGCCCAAGCCCCACAGACTCAGGGCCAATGAAGTCAGGGCAAAACCCTTTTAGCAGCCTACCTTTGAGAGCCTTGTATGATATACGCTCCAATTCCTTTAATCATCTTAGTGGCCCATAGTTGTCCATAGTCGCTAAAACAGCTTTGTTTCAAAACATTGTTGGACAACTTGACTTCTACAACAGTCTAGCAGTTCAAATGCTTGCCCAGAAGTCCAAAAGCTGAGCTCTGTACCCAACTCAGTCTAGCAGGGGATGTTGGGGAGGTCAAAACTCATATCCCTCACTCCCTAGACAAGTGCCATTGCTGTAAGGCAGGGTTACACATTACAAACTATATGTGCATAACCTACCACAGGGGCATTTGCTAACACCTCTGTGGAGCTGTGTAACTGAAAATGAAGAAACTCATGCCGTAGTAACAGGCCCAGAATAAATGTACCAACTTGTTTACCATTCTGACAGAAGGAGGAAGTTCTGAACACTGGACCCTTCTCCCCAGACTGGTTTGGATTATATCCAGTAACTCCTAGTGATGAATGCATGGTGTATGGAGCACAGCTAGCATTCACACCACTTTCCTTCTGAAGTCAGAAACCACGAACATGAAAACTGAACAATTCCCTCAGTCCTTTTAGCAGAATTCCTAGGAAGGGGCTGGGGTTTCCCAGAAGAGCTCTGCTCTGTTTCTGCTCAGTAATAGTTTGCAGAGATCTTCCTTCTCAGTGCTCAAATGCATTTTTAAGACAAATATAAACAAGCACTCCTACTATTTATCATCACAGATGGAAAGACATCACGTTTGTTGTCCACTTGCCACGTTCCCACCTGATAGGAATCCTGAGTAAACACTGGTGGGTTATCATTGATGTCCAAAACAATGATGGTGAGTTCTGCTTCTGTTTGATGTACAGAATCTGAAACTATGATTCTCAGCTTATACACAGCAGTTTCTTCAAAATCTAATGGTTCCACCACTGTAACTACACCAGTGTGTTGATCGATGGCAAATTTCGTTCCAGGACTATTATCATAAATAAAACCAAACTGAAGTGCTGGCCTGGAGTCCGCATCACGTGCTGACACCTGAGTCACTATAAAACCAGGCAGGGCATCTGAAACAATAATTTTCAGAATAAGTCATAGCTAAAAGATGATGTTACAATTTCTGAAGATTTTGCGAATTTTGTAATATTGAATCTTAGATATATGTAATCTTTCTGTATTAGCTTTTGGTGTATTTTGACTTTGTGTTTTAGAATAAGAGCAATATCCAGAAATGCTATGGAAACAGTAGTGGATTTCTTCAAATGCATCTGCTTTATCCCAGTTTTAATTCGGGTTTTCTTTAGACTTTCCCAGATTCAGTGTAGCCGTAACTGTTTCTTCACCAGCCACAGGAACTTCCATGGTTTTCCACATGCATTTAGGTGACATGAATTTATTGAACAGTTCAAACTTTCACAAGAATATTTAACTGAGGCATCAGAGTCCCCTGGTCTTTGTAGAGCCAGTGACTGCAATTCTGAAGCTTTTCCAGAGGAGGAGAAGGCCACTAGAGAGACACAAGACATTCAGCCAAACCTACGTGGCACAAAAATCTTAAGAGCTCAAGGTGTATTTCTATGAATTTGAGGAACTGGATACAGACAGCTTTTGTCATGTGCCAAATTGACAGTACCAGGGATTGCAAACTGAACCTATCAGTGATCATATAACAAAGCCTGGAGCTAACAGAAACTAAACCATTCCCTATTTGCATGCTTGGGGCATTAAGCCTCAAACATGTGGTGTGATGTCCTAAAGCAAATGTTCTTAAACAGAATACAAAAACCTAAATAAGTAGCCAGTAGTTTACAGCAGCTGTGGTCATTATCGGTGGGAGCTAAATTTAGGAAAGGCTAAATAAATATCACTAGAAACACAGCCTTGATATCTTTTGTTAACAGGAGTACTGGAATTTCAGCACCTAAATCTTTATAAATGTTTAGCTGTATATCTTAATGCATCACATATATGATGCCTGTATTTGAAAATGCTGGGCTTAAGATTCAAGGTCTGCAAATGTTGAGCTTATGTCACACAATATACCAGCTGTATACTGGGATGAGAACTCAGGAGGTTCTGGGTCCTCCTCTTCATGATCATCAACTGGATCAAGCTATAGAGTATTTTAACGCTTCATTCAAATTTACAGAAATTMTTTCTTTCATCACAATGAAGTTAAAAATGTCTCATTTCTAGCAATACTGGTTTTAACACCAAGTATTTTTGTTGGAGAAAAGCAGAAATTGAAGACATCTGAAGACTATGACACTGCAGTCCAAAATGAACAGATTACAGATGTATTTCTGTAGAGTTTGTTTTTCTCCTTCTGAATTGCCTATGGTTTTGCTCCAAACTATTCTTAAACACAATGTCTAAAGATTAAGAATAATACCTCTGAGAACAAAAGGAGATCACAATTTACTTCTTTGATATTTCAGTATTAATACCATCCATCATCCTTACCACTAGAGTCACTTGGTTACACAAATCACCAAAAGCACTATTGTTGTTTGACAAATCCCAGCCTTAATAAACCTTAGCTGTACTATCACACTTACTTTCTGGGACCTCCACTTCACCTAGTGGTCGGACAACTGGAGCGTTGTCATTAACATCTAACACTTGTATCCTCACAATACTTGTAGCGGAAAGTCTGGGGTTTCCTTTATCAGCAGCTTGTACAATCAACCTACAATTAAAGGAAGCAGTAATTGTCACTATTGGTCAGAAATCACATAATTATCCACCAATGGTATAAGCAGGGGAAAAATTACAAACTAAAAGATTAGCCCTTTCTGCTCCTCATTGCAACTCTTAAATTCCATCTTTCTTTCTGTAAGGTTGACTGTCTGGAGTTTTATTTTTTATGTCTTGCAGAAAAAATGTCCAGCAGATTCTAGGTGGCAAAAACATAACAAAATCATACAAAGAAAAGGAAGTATTCATCTGTATTCATTTCACCCAATTTCATAACAAATGTAGGTGGTTAAACAAGCTAGCAAGACTCTTTCAAATAAGACACATTTCTCCAGTTGGTAATTCAGAACAGGAATTAAAACTTAAGTACTGAATTGCCCTTTGGAGGAACCTGACTCTCCTCATTGTTTATAAAGGGACAACAGGAATGTGAAAATTGGGTAATATGAAAACATCCAAAGTAATATTCAGCCAAAATGTCTSCAGAGATATAGAATACGCCCCCTATTATATTGTAAATGTAAGTGATAAAGTGAAAAACCTGAATACATGCTCCATTTGACAGTGGCAAAGCTCCCACTGATTTTAGCAGGACCAGAATCTCACTGTCAGATTAGGAGAGTTTGCCTGTACGCTTCCATTTTACACCTGCATAAGGATGGGTAGTAGATTCTGTTAATAACCTTTTGACTTCCACAAACAATGTAGCAAAGAAAATGGTAAGCAACAACCTGATAAACATGGATAAAAGGATGTTTACTCTCTGTGGGAACTACCTTCTGAACAATAAAGAGCAAATGTTTATTGTAAGCAAAGATTATTTGGAAGACTTCACCCCTCCCCAGTATTAAAAATTATCCAGAAGGGAATTCCAATTTAAATCTAACTCAACAGGTGCTCTAAAAAAAGGAACAGACAAAAAAAAGAAAACATCAAGCTATGCGAAAGGATATACAAGTCAGAGCCTGGCATCTCAATTAAATGTTTTGTGTACTAACAACTGTTTGCATGTCGCATCACGTTTTCTGGGTCTCCCTGCAGATCTTCTGAATGCTTTATTTCTCCCTCTTTCTTCTAAGTCACAGTTTCTGTTTAAAGTGTCAAATAGATATTACTTCCTAAATGTTCACATGACAATATGGAATACCGAGGCTGTAACTCAAGCTGTGGATTGCAGCACTTCCATTCCTGAACCACACCAGCTCTGGTCTGGGTGTCCTTGTGGTTTCTGACACCGACAGAAAACATAACTTGAATTGCAGGCTAGTATTCAATTGGTGACCATGGATAATTCCATATAGAAAGTGTATTTTTTCTAGAATGAATATCAGTAAGGTATACATATGGAAATATTTTACTAAAAATAATCACTTTCTAAAGTTTCAGGAAAAAACTCTCATAAAAACATCTCAGCCAAGGCATTAAAATTAAGGCTCTGTCAACACTTTCATTATAAATCCTATTATAAGGGACTTAGAACTTCTGGAGATGAAAATGTTCAATTTAGATAAAATAAACAACTCCTTGCAAATTTGAAAGAACCAAGGGTAACATTTTGAAATTAAACAGGAAAACAGTTTTGAAAGCTGCTTTTGCTATTCACTTTTCACCTAACAATGTACAGATTAGTAACGTATTAATAAAGAGAAGGAATGTGAAGCTTCAGATTCCTCAAACAAACTGTCAATTTAAAATTCTAAATTCTAACACAAATACTGAAATAAATCAGGCTCCCAGTTAAAGACAGATATGAGAATTACTATGCTTACATGTTCAATGCTTCGTCAACAGTAAACATCCTTCCTTTGAAGGATTTATTCAGGCATTCTTTTAAAGTACAAGTTACAAATAAAATGTATTACACTATTTAAATGACTAAAAATCAGAACTGATGTTTTTGATTCAGTGAAAAACAAACTCCAAATGAAGTGTTCTGTATATTAAGTTAAAACAAAGTATTTCCTTTAGGACACTATTATCAAATTACACTGATATTTAAAAAAAAAAATCATATTCTGTTGATCTTTTTGATGTGGTTTTCTAGAAGTTATTCTGGTTCATAAGAATTCTGATTGAATGTTTAAAACTTTGAGGCCCCAGAAGATAGGAAAACTTGCAAATACTTTAACTGATGCCACAACCATATGGAAAGAAAAAAAGTAATTTCTACTGACACATACACAGAAATCTAATTTTTGTAGAGATTGCAGTACATAAAAAGGGTGTATTAATGAATCCGCATACTCTTATTTTCTCTTCATGGCATGATTTATTTGCTTTCTAATTCCAATTACGGCATGACCTGTAAAGAAAAACTGTCATGTCCACTTGATCATATTTACTCACAGTTTCTTACAAAACAGGAAAAAACTAATACTTAGTACAAGACAGCTTATAGACGGAAACCGCTTACAGAAGCATCTTTATCAGATTATGGAGAAGAAAATTTGAACTATATTCTAATTAAAGAACACAACATGTCCCTATTTCTTGGATTTGGTTTGAGTGCTTTCTCTGTGTCTTTACGTATTTATAAAAAATGGTTCCAGAGAGGGAATGGCTGTAGAGTTCTTAATAAACTAAAATCCAGGAACTGTCATCACTCCTATAGTGAATCATCACGCTCACTTATATCAGTAAGTGTTGCCATTGATTAAACAAGACTATATTTCTTCCCCTAAATTTGAGAAGTACGCAAGAATCCATGGTACAAATGGGCAGCTTTAGTGCTGTTCTCAGTGCTGTCTGGCTTGCACCCAGGCTCTGTGGGTAATGGATATCAACAGAAAACTATAAAATACGTAACATGAGCAATCTCAAGTTAAAGTGAACAAAAAGAAGAATACATTTTTATAAGAACCTTGCATACAAACCTGTAAGATGAAGTGTTTTCATGATCTAGGACTGTATTAGTTGCTAAAATCCCTCGTGCTGAATCAATTAGAAATGTTGCATTTTCATTACCAGATAAAATTGAGTATTCAGTTTCTCCATTCAGCCCACTGTCAAGGTCAGTTGCAAATACCTGTTTGGGAGCAAAACTGAGGCTTAATTCAAAATGGCAGAATGTGATTTCAGAAAGAAAAACCTTATACTACAGTCATCTATTTCTGGTTACTTTCCACTGCACAGATTTAAGCACATAATCACATTGGTCCCCAACATGAGTGTCATGTGAGGTCACAAAATCTGCTCATGAATTGCAATAGGATGTACATGAATTCTTTCCCTGAGGAATTTGAAATTCAGCTACATAAAGCGCTAGGGCTGAATGTAATCATTTTACACTGCTTATATTACTATGAGGTTGCTTTTAGAATGCTGTCTCCGTTTAGTGCATAAAAATGCACTTTCTCAGGGGTCTGGGACTGGCCCTTAAAGTATTACTGCTATACAAACAGACAAAGGATAAAATAATTTTATTATTAAGTTTTCAGAGCTTTTATGGAATAGTTCATTAATTACTTTTTAAAATACGAACCAGAAAATGTAAAAAGGGCAGAGGCAAGCTATAAAACCAACCGAATAAATAACATTCAACAGCAGTGAACACGTTTCTCAAGGACTCCTCTGACTCTTTGAAGAGTTGTCTTTGTATTTTTCTGGTTGCTGAACAAGCATTATAATGAGTACAGGATCCAAACCATAGCAGAGGCAACCAGTCAGATTGAATAAAGGAAACATAATAGAATGTATTCTGTCATAAAATTTTGACTACACATCTGGGTTGACTGCCTTTTGATTCTTCTCCATTCCTGGACATATGTTTCTCTAAATACAATGTCCATCAGTTTCTAATCACTTTGCCCTGGAGGCATTTGTAGCTTTCCGTTTATTTATTCTCTAGAGGAGGAATATCTTTAGTACCTAACATGACACTCACTGTGACCTGACTTGCAATGCAAGAACATGTACTGAGGAAATTATGTGTTCTTCTAGTCCAACTGATGTCTTCTTTTGCTCTAACATGGCCAGCTGGAAACACTTTCAGAGAATGGATCCATTCAGAGGAAGAAGTGTTTGCACATTCAAATTGAGACAAGCTGCTCTTTAGGCATCAGATTTTAAATTGAACACTTGGGTTTGACTCTACTAGTCTGCTAAGTTGAAAGTATTCTTTTTATTGCTTTAGCCCTTTCAGTAGATGCATTAATGCAAGACCCAGCCTATATTGTAACCAGAACCACAGCTTTGAATGGTATTTTTCAACTACTTGAAGAGAGAAACAGAAAATTAAAAAAAAAAAAGAATTTAAAGTCCAGCTGCACAACTATTAAGAAGATAAAGAATTCTCTTTCAACTTAACAAACCTGAATGAAAGATCTGAAATGTGGTCTAGAAAAAAGTCATTGAATATTTTAGATATTCAAGCAAAGCAGTAGCAACACCAAGAACCCCACTCTCAGTTTTTAAGAGACAGTGGTCCAGAAGAGACCTAGCAGGATTGTAGTCATGAACAGATCAACCAAACTTCTTTTTAACTACAGCACTGGGCTTGGGAAGATATATTTCCACTTACCTGTATGATGTCTGTTTTAGGACTTTGGCCTTCCCATACTGATGCTTTGTAATAGCTTTGCTCAAATATAGGTACATTGTCATTCACATCTTGTATCAAAACTGTCACTCCACAGAGCGCTGAATTCAAACCATTTTCAGCCAAAACCGAAAGATGTATTTTATTCTTAATTTCATAATCAAGAAACTTTGGCTCTTTTACTGTGATTGAACCTGGTTTATTAAAATAAAAATAAAAAAATATCAAGATGTGATGTATGTATTCAGGAAAAAACATGCACAAACGCAGTTATGAAGTCCCTAACATATATGGTCTCCTTCACTGAACACATGACAGAATTCCAGCAAGCTCCCCACTGTGTCTTCCTTCCTCTACCTAACATCACTCCCCACATGCCAGTTACTGTACAAATCTTGGACAGCTAAGTTTTCACTGATCAACCACCACACTGGCAATTTCCTAAAACAAAGCCAATTTACTTGTAGAGTGATAGAAAGGAAGAAAGCGGCTGCGTGACGTGTGCTCCTTGACACGTGACAGTGAGCCAGCTGTGTCTGAAGAGACTCTTGGCCCTCATGTGAGAGTGGCTACATCTAGCCCTCCATCTATMTCCAAATCGGGCAATAGCTGTATCAATTTCTGTATCTGACTGACATACAGGTAAAACACTGACTCCTTCTGATGCAGTGAGCCTCCCCGAACTGTTATTCTATCAAAAATAATCAGTGAAAATTATTGAGACTGCAAGTACAACTAGACATCTCCACATTAAACCTGAAATGTCCTTGGAAATCCGTGGTCATTGCTTCGATGTTCTAGGTAATATAGTAACATACTCAAAATTCTTCATTACATCTAAACATCAAACATAGTTCATTTGTATGTTAATTTCATTAAGATTCAGTTTTGCATGGATTTTTCAGTAATAATGCCATGAATATCTATATCCCAAACCTGTGATAGCATAAGAACCCATCTACTGTGGCTCTCCAAGCTTGTGCTTTCTAGTTTTTATTTTCTAAGATAAGCAGCAATGATTAGCTATTGTTTATGGAAGAACTGCGTCTTGAACATAAAGATTTCAAAGCTGGCAGGTGGTCTCTCTTCAGCACAACACTTAAAAATTATCACATTCTGTATACAGAAAAAGCAAAATAGACAGTGGCAGAAGGAATACACTTCAAGATGACAGAGTAACTGAAAGACTCTAGTGTAGAGGGGAGCAAACAATCAAGTTTGAGGTACACCACCTAGAAGGAACAAGTGAAAGAACCAGAGTTGCTCATTCTAGAGAAGTGCACACGAAGAAGAACTAGGGCAACAGTCTTCAAATATGTAAAGAATAGCTTTTTTGCCTTTGTCTTATGTCTATTGTTACTAGGTTAAGAAGTAACAAGTTTAAATTGTTTCAACACACATTCAGATAAATATGAATAAAAACTTTCCAACTGCCAAGACTTGTATAGACCCTTGAGAGAGTTTGCAGAATTGCTATCACTGGAGGTTTTTAACAACATGACAGACAAATTCTGTCAGATTTAGGCACAGCTGATCCCCTTTCTGTGTCAGAGGACAGACTAGTTCACGTCTTTGCATCGCTTCCTACTATACTTCATATGATTCTACAATATAATAAATCCCCCTAGAATGGGAGAAAGTCTTTTCCAAAATGGGGTTAATTAACATCAGTGCTTGAAAAGACAAGTAGAGCAGACCTTTGGCTGTTTCGAATACCTAAGATAGAAAGGGCATCRATATAGCTCAAAATACTTCTGCTGTAGAAACAATGGGTAGAGAGTTTCTGGCGTCAAAATTAATGCTGAGGTAAGAACTGCTCTTAAAAAGTCCTGAAAGGCTGCATGTCAATTAATGTTTTCTAAGTAACAGAAGAAAAGTTTCAGAAGAAAGGAAACAGAAGAAACCACAATGGCTCAAATATCTCAAAAGAAGACTTGTGACATCCACTGCTATAGAAATTCCACTATTGTTTGTGAAGAGAGTACTTATGAGACTCTTAAAAACATCGTGTAACCATTTTTCAGACTGGCCTGATAAAAAAAAGGAAAATCCCATTTGATTTTTTTTTTTTTTATTTGGACGTGATATCAGAGGAGATTCACTTTCTTGGGGATAAACTTGTCTGGCTCTAAGATGTTCTTTAAGATTAATCTTTCTAGCTTTATTTCAGTGAAATAAGAAGGACTTGGAAATCAAGTGTATGCACTTTAAGTGCCCCTCATCTAAACAAAACAAAATAATTTTAACTCTCCATCAGCAACAAACATGATAGCTTTACAGGAGTACACCACTTGATGCCTGGAGACATCAGAATAATCAGCGATTAAAGCCTCCAGGAACCCAGGGAGAAAGCCATTTGTTAAGAGTACAACCTATTTACACTATTTCTGAGGAAAACTGCTTACACTGTCTATGCCATCCCAGAAAGACTCCAGCTATTCAGAAGGCAAACTCTTTTGTTGCAGGTGTTTAGGAGCTGAGAGGCAAGCAGAGTAGCTATGCTCTCTTATGTGCCTTAGATGAGAGCACGTACATGCACACAGGTAATGTGCCGCTCTCCTGCCATCAGAAGTTCCTGACTGAAGAGCAGGTGAAAGCAGACCTGCTGCAGAACGCAAATACAATCACCAAAAAAATAAACAAACCTGACTTTCAGACTTGTCAAGGTTTGCCTGAAACAAAGAGCATTAAACTCAACAAGGGTCTAATGCTTCCTACATTAGGAGTGTCTTGAAGGATTGTGTTTATTGAGTTTTTGGGCAACTTTATGATGAGAAACAAGATGGAGTCTCGACTTGGATCACAAAGCCGTAGTTTATCAACTCCCAACACCTGGTGATCATTAGTTAATCAGAACTGAGCATTTTAAACAGGTATACTGGTGTTCAATTTCCTTCCACATCAAGTTTACAATAGTGCAGGCCTCTCCGCATCCCTGGTTTTACTAATGATTTATTCATTGTAACAGGAGAGTAATACTCTAAGATATCTACCCCTTGTTCTTGCGCTAGGAACTTGCTATATTTTAGAGACCACACTCTTTAAGCTACATGCAGACATTTGAAAAAAATATATATTTACAAAAATGTACCTGCAATGGGGTGTATGGAGAATATGCTTTCCTTGTCACTGAAGATGCTGTATTTTACGTTTTCTCCTGTAAATTTGTGTTCATAAGCTTCTACAGTTAGAAGTGATGTACCTGTGGAAGCAATAAGACATTTTCATCATGTCCACTTTAGAAGGCTTTATTCTAATTTTATATTACTGTGATTAATAGCAGATGCACAGCCAAACACCTATGTACTAGGCTAGGTGCTTATTCACAAATTAAAATAGTAGACAATAAAAACAATTCCTCCATGACTTTCACTGCATTACAACTTCACAGGCAAGGCACTGTCTATCCCTCCGTGCCCAGTAAATTACTCATCTGATCACAACTTCATCATCTGCCTAAATAAAATGATGAGTTTTAACTTTTCCTAATTGCAAACTCTCATGTACCACTGGAATTACCTTGTACCTGAAGTCATATGTATTCCTTTTATTCAGGTTATGTTGTCTTTGGTCATTTAAATCTCACCTTTTCACTAATTCTTTTAAGGTAAAATAGTCCTTTTTTTGTGCATCATAGGAATGCATGTTACCCCTGAATCACCATAAAAAGTTTATTTTTCCTTCATTTATCTGAATTCAATTTGGATTTTTGAACATGAAATGCTCGTGAAATGAAATATTCTTAAAAATGTTACTTAGCTATCTTCTGACAGAGAGAATGAAAAGATGAAACTACATGCATAGCCATGTGTCAATTCAAGCAGAATCCAAATTCAGTGAAAAGAGCAATTATTTAATATAGAATACAAGAGACGTGAAATAAAAATCCTGTTTGAAATAGGATTAGAGGAAAAATGTGGAACTGAATACATTATCCTGCTCAGAATCATCATGTTTAACAAAAATGTAGCAAGTTTAAAAAGCATTATCAAGATTTCCAAATAATTATTCTTTTCAAGTGAGTTATGAAATTGTTTAGTATATATGGCAATTGATTTTAATGGATTTTAATTATTTAATTTAATTGTAATTGATTCCATGCAACTGTGATGGAATGAGGTTACTGTGCAACCTGAACTCTTCCAAACAGCATTACAGACAACTAGCTATTTTATTACATTACAAAGGGCATGCTGTTCACTCAGTGTCCTGGACGTCAGAGGAAAGGAGTTTATCTTTAGTGTAAAAATGAGAGGAAACGTTGCTCTTAAAACTATCTGCTACTTTTTTATTTTAGCATTGTTACTTATTAATTTTTAAAACCAGGAAATTTTGTTTTAAGTGGTTTGTCATTTGCTCCTAAAAGCTGACTGTCAGAAGCAAAAATATGCCGATTTTGACAGATATAATTTTCTGTACTAGTCAATATATTTATAGGATATTTACTAGAAAAGTTCTGGAAGTAAGATCCAACCATCCAATAGGTAATGACTGATATGAACGCTGCACTGTTTTTTCTTAGGAACTAAAATAGGGGGTTGTAGGTTGAATTTTCATTGCYGGGCAACTTTGATTTACTACAGAAGCCTGCAATGGCAATCATTCATAGCATCCTCAGAGCACAGTTAAAGATAAGAAAAAAATTCAAGGTCCAAAGAATGTCACTATTTATCTTCTAATGCTGTCAGCAGTCTTTTTGTTCGTTTGCTTGCATGTTTAAGAAGAAAAACTACCTGAAATAAAGGAAGAAACAGTATTTCTACTTGAATCCCTGTTTTTCAGGGGTTAGGTTAACAAATTATTGCTCTGGGTCCTCAAATCCTAATCCTTTCAGTTTCATATTTTTCATATTTTCATGAATTGTTTTCAAAATTGTTTACAATTTCTTTTTGGCAGAGAACCAGTTTCTGATACCTTTCACAGAAAATTACTCCTTCAAACAGTGAATTTTTACAGTTCATTGTCAAAAAAAAAAGACCAAACTCTGAGGTCTGTTGAGACACAAACAGGCCCGATACAGTTAAATAGCGAAAGACAGTACCCATCCACTGGAGCTCGCAATTTCAAGTATACATGATTCAAATACTGCTTCAAGCAGAAGTCATAACATGTAACACTTAAACTGGAGAAAATTAAGAGAAAGGTAGCTTTCTGGCTGCAAAGCACACTGAAATGGCACAATGAGGGTGAGATCAGCACTGAAGCTAGTGCAAGGAAGGAGGGAGAACAGGATCATAGCAGAAAGCAGTCAGATTGGCTTGAAATGCTATGCAATCAATTTATGGATTAGTTAAGAATATTAAAGGAAGTGAAGAGTGATTTAAAATGTTTATATTTAGGGTTTTTTTCAGTTCAATCAGACAACCTGATTGCATTTGGAAGTACCTCAAGTGCTTTACATAGCCAGCATATCAACCTTTACATTATGCCTACTGACTTGAAACTGAAGTATGGCAGCGTGGACAGTATTTGCCTACCTGGCCAAATAGACTCAAAAACTTTTGTTGTACTCTGTGCTTGGGTATAACATATACACCAGAAATGAGCTACTGTATAATCTATATCATTGTTTTTCTTCTCTCTTCTGTACTCATTATAGTAGTCTCTTTTTCCCTCCTTTGTCATCTAACCCTGGTTCATCCTTGAGACCTCTTAATTGCTAATGAAAGAAAAAGCTAACTGAGCATAAAGAGTAAGAGATGACTTACAGAATAAGAGGCGACATATTTTATATCTATTAGGAAAAAAAAGAGGAGTCAACAAGTTTTACTGGTGAATCTGTCTCCAGTGAAGTGCTATGCAAACAACCATTCAAGTGAAAGCTTGGTGAATAATAAAGGTTTCTTACCCTCTGGAGACCGCAGTGACTTGATTATTTATTGACTGGCTTCTAAGTGCCTGTTGTAATGCAGTTTATAATATTTAAAGACATTAAATATTTAATATTAAACAAAAAGTAGAAGAACGGAGTTTCCTGAAGGTCATTAAACTTGGAGGTCAAACACTTAAAGAAAATCTGACCACAAGGACCAATTCCTGAGGCACTCACCCAATTGACAAGTTTAGACTAAATTAAAACTAAGGACCCTTGGCTTTGGCTTTCATCATGTATACTATTCAGATTTTTTTATTCTTTTTAAAATAAACTTAGAGTTTTCCCACTCTATTAGTTAAGGTAGAAATAAAATTAGGAGGAAAGGCCACATTTATTAATACCAGTTCTACAAATAATCAGTATGTAATGTAAATCTCCCCTGGACTGAATACACTGGTACCATTCATACTTGTAGGGGTCCCAGGATCACATATATACTGTAAGCTAACTTCTATGAGAGTTTTAATTATAATCATGTTTTTTTCCCACTGAAATGTAAAATATTTGATATTTACTTATGCTTATATAAATAAGGAAACACTACAAACAGAGCCAAAACTGTATTAGTATTTGGTAAAATCTCTCATACTCTTAAAAGAATTTGATCTTCTTAGAAAATAGACTTTTATTAAATATACAAACTAAATTTTGGGATGAAGCCCTCCTGTTTACCCTGAAGCTTCACTAAATTTACTTTAATCAAAACAACTTAAATCGAATCTTATTTATATTTTCTATAGATTGAATGGGAGAACAATCTGACTATGGCATTCTGTTACCTCAGTTCCTTGGGGCATTTCCATAATTTCAGGCTGGATTGTTTAGCCTGACCCATGAATGTATCTACACATAGGAAAATTTAGGATCAGATTAGTTTATCTATTGCCATAAAGCTCTGAATTTTATTTTCTTTCTTTAAACTGATACTTGTTTCCTAATAAAACCTATCTTCCCTCTTATTTTTTCTTAACTAGAAAGAAATTTTAATGCAGGTTAAGCCCACCTCTCCTGAACAGACTGAAATCCCAGGGCCTTGACCTTACTCCCCTGGGAAGTCTGACAAACAGATTCTCACAACACTTCCTGAAAATACAATCCTGCTGCAGCGAGAGGCAAAATTGAGAGCCCAGGGCTTGCCTCTGGAAACACCCTGGTCTCCCCGCTTTCCGGACACCTAGCATCGAGGGCCCCTGTACATCACCACAATTGACTCTCAATGGGTAGATAAGTGAAAAGACAGAAAACAAGAGATTAACACACATTGCTGTGACATCCCAACTGTATCTTCTGGAAGCAGCAATTCCCCCAGGGCAGACTCTCCTTTGCAAAGTGACACACGATTAATTACTGTACAGTGCTGACGCTAGTAAAACAGGGTTTGGAAGCCTTGGGGTATCTGTGACTCACATTCACAGAAAAATTCAATTTTAGGGTGTCCAAAACTACTTGTAAATCCTGGTCAAATTCATGGAATAAAAAGTGTTTTTTAAATGTCAGGACAAATGTGTTTAGGGATTTTTTTTTTCTTGCATTTGTAATAGAAGCAAAAAATGAAGCACTGGTTTAAAAAATGTTAAAGAACTTTAAAGAACTTCTTATCCCATAGGTTCCATACTCAGAGTGCTCAGTATGGAGTGAAAGGGAAATGCTCCTCTGCCTGAGGAAACCTGAATCTACACCCTTCATATTTCAGGAGAGGGTTTTAACCACCAGGCTACTGCATGCTCCACTCTTTCCTGTTGGAAGCCTTCCACTTTTTCCAAAATCCCACATGTTTTTTGACAGACAGTGAGAAAGGTAGAAGGATGCTCTAGCTTGGTGGTTTGATCACTCATCACAACTTTTTAAAAATAGCCTGAAACCAAAATATTTCATCTATGGTTAAAAAAAAAAAAGTCACTTAATTAAAAAAAAAATTTTCATATTATTGCCTATTTTCAATCTGTTAATTGAAACAACAGTAATACTCACAGCATTATCTTTATCTTAAAATACACTGCTGAAAATTTGGCTTGTAGTCCCAAACAGGCACAGAGGAAGGAATGGCTGAGTAACCACAGAGGTAATTACTGCAACAGCCATCTTCACCCTTCATTCTCTATTCTGTTTGTAATTATCCAAGAATATTGACTGGTTTTCCAAAATTATTAACACATTTCTTTTTTACTGATTCCTAATCAAATATATAGGCTGTTACTCAAGAATCCACTAGTCTCACAATACCCTTAGGATATAAAGGAATATTGCTTCATTTTACTGAGGGAAATTTGAACTATAAAGAGGATAAATGACTTGTTCAAGGTGAACCTCATGAAGAGGTGTTTGAATCAAGAATATAGTGCATGTCAGATCTCTAAATACGTCTGGTCAATTGCACAGTGGGATTTGTGGGCAGCAAAATGTGAAAGGCACTCCTTTCTGCCCCTCATGAGGACAAACCCATCCCCTGATGCAGGAAAAGGTACTTACCATATCTAATTGGCAGGAGGCATAACTACTAATATTCTCTGAATGATAAAAAGCAGAGCAGTAATTCTCATCATTATATGGAACAAAAATGAATAAATCTGTAAGCACCTTGTGACTGAAGCTGGTTTGTCTGTAAGGCAGCATTCAATAGCACAGGCTCTACCTAGAGATACACTGTAGAAGCCTGTCCAAGTGACAATGTACCACAGCCTCCAAACTTCTCTCCCCTTCACCCCACCCTACCCCCCATTCTCCTCCTTCTGGAAAGTCCAAAACTTCAGTAAGGTTTTAGAGTACCTCTGAAAGCTACTACAGTTCATGAAGGGTTTTGCAAAAACAAGAAATGTCATGTTGCAATTGGTACACACCACTCATCTCATCTGAGCTTGTGTGCGTTGACAAGTGAAATGACGAGTAAACGCTGGCCACCCATCATTAAAGTCATTTTGCTGAAAGAGTGAATCCACTGACGCTCAGGGCTTCCCAGGCTGAGGGATGGAAACACACCACCTTTGACAAGGGAGCCTTCTGTTTAATGTGAGCATCACTGTTGTACATGATGCAGCAAACTCAAGAGCCAGACAATGCCTCCAACTAACAGACCATGCTTCTTTTTCACGCTGGTGCACTGGAAAAGGGCAGACAGGTATTTGCTACATCCAAATTAACTTTCCCCTGCTGCTGCACAGGAAAAAGGTTTCCCTATACTATTCATTACAATTACCATTCCAAAAGGATGGGAGATTGGCAACCGCAAGAACACAAATTGGGATTTGATGCCCACCTGCTGCACTGTTCTCAGGCATGCTTGCTTCATACAGGCTACGGCTGAATGAAATCTCCTCCTCTTGTTCTTCTGTAAAGATAATGACCATAGCTGTAGCTGTTCGAGGCAAGATACCTTGATCTGAAGCCATCACTAGCAGCTGGGTACTGAACTGCTTGGAAGCCAAGGGCTCCTGAAGAATGATGTCACCTGTCTTCGCGTCGATCTGAAATACAGTTTCTGCTATCATCAAACTAAAAACAACAGCCCCGTTTGATCCCAGATCCACGTCCTCTGCTCTCACAGTGGCTACTGTCTTATTCACAGGGGTTTCAGCAGGCACAAAGGCCCTGATAGGATTCTGCAAAAAAACAGGATCATTGTCATTGACATCATCAACGTGCACCACAACACTGACAGTGGTGCTTCGTGGCAAATGGGTGCTACAGTCACTTGCCACAGCCCTAAATGTATACTGGGATTTGGTCTCCCGGTCCAGTGCCTTTGTAGTAACTATAGACCCCGTCACACTGTCGACAGCAAACGCCCCAAAGGTGTCATCAACGAGGGAGTACGTAACTTTGCCATTCAGGCCATCATCTTCGTCAGAAGCAAAGAGGTCCAGGATGGCTGAGCCTTCCTCTAGGTCTTCTCTCACAGAGATTTGATACTGGGTTTTTGCAAACAACGGGTTGTGGTCATTTTCATCCAAGACCGTTAGATAGAGCTGTGCAGTGGAGCTTCTTGAGGGACTGCCTAGGTCATGGCACTCAATTACAAGAGTGAAATTGCTGACGTCTTCTCTGTCTAAGCTACGAGTGACCAGCAGTTTTCCTGAAGTGTTATTTAGTGTGAAGTATTCTCCAACATTTCCACCTTTCAAACACATAAAAAATAAAATGATCACAAACAATTGCTTTTGAAAAAAGAATCCCTTGTGAATACCACTATGTTAATTGCAATAACATGATCCAATTGCTCATACAGCTGGTGCGTTCATGTGCCTTTCACATATTTTATTCCTCTTATATGAATTAAAACCTGTTTTTCATTTAAATCAGTGGGTGGCAATGACAGTAAATACAGAATGTCATATCAATTTACAGAGTGGCTATTTTGCCAGATGTATGTCTTTTTTCCTAAAGCAGCACACCTTATAAAATCTCCTGCAACTATGTTGCTGCATAAAGTGACCTCTTCCCAACCTTAGTTACAAATTCCAGAAACCTATAAAGCATTGCTGACAATTATAATTACTTTGTTCTCTTCTACAAACCTGTCTCTTGGAAGTGAATAGTTGTGCAAGGTCTTGATTTGGGGGGCGTGGGGAGGAGGAGGTAAATATGAAGCAGTCGACAGAAAAGTCAGCCTTTTTAGTAACAGTGAATGGCGTACATACTTTATAACATGTAGGGAGACCAAAGGTAATTAAATTAAAGATCATAAAAGATCATGAAATTAAAACCAAGAAAACATAAAGGAATTCATAACTGTTTCTTCAAAGAAAAATGTGTTGGCTGTTACCACAGTAGCTATGTGCCTACACTTGAGCTACTGCTGAGAGCCACAAACCAAAGTAAGCACAGCAAACTTGTATTTGTGGAAAGATATTACAGGAGGCTTTGAACAGCTGTGGAGCTTACATTGGCATAGTGGACACGGGGAGAGTTTGGCAATATGAAAACCAAGTATGACATTACTATTTGCTGGGCAAAAGAAGCTCTCACGAAATAGCATTAAATAAATAAAATTACATTAATTCTTGTACTTATTTGCAAGGGTATATTTACATTCAGAACTTCCACAGCTATAACAAAAAGGACAAAATTATGCCTTCATGATTAATGCCTCCTTCCAGGATTTGGTAGTTTTTTTTCTTTTCTGTACTTTTCAAATCCAGAAAGCAGACTGAAAGTATGCCTGGAAAGTGCTTATTAATGATGACAAAGGGGTGAAAGATCTTTTTTTTTCCACATGAAAGAAGCATGTGGACAAGATGGGAGCTAGGGAGGCCTGGTAAAATCAAGACTAGTCTAAAACTAGGATACCACTGTTTATATACTTCCTGATTTATACTAACAAAAATGATGGAGTGTAACTTACCAATTATTTTGTATCTTAGAGCTCCGTTATGGCCAGCATCCATATCTACAGCCCGGGTAATGTAAATGACAGAAGGCTGTTGGTTCTCTGGAATACGGATCTCAGAGGCAGGAAGAAGAAATGTGGGAGAGTGATCGTTTTCATCCAGCACTGTGCAGATAACTGTCACTGTGCTCGACAGTGACGGGGTTCCACTATCTTGAACCAAAACTAAAATTAATAAAAAGAAAGCAAATTTTATACAATGGTTGTGGGTGCAACAATAGATGTTCCTTAATAATAGCAGAATAGGAGAGTTATTTGTGCTATGCAAAAAGCACATGCTCTTCTATATCTGAAAATCTTACCACTTCCATCTAATCAGATGGYGTGAAAAAAGGTAACGCTTATAGTAACACCACACCCATTCTCACTTCCCATTTTACAGGCACTCATAGATATTTCACACTGTTACCTTTAATACTGAAAACCTCCTGGGTTTCCCTGTCCAGTGATGCAGTTGTTACGAGTTCTCCACTGTTCGAGTTCATCCTGAATTTCTCATACCCAGTTCCTGGTAAGATTTCATACCGAAGCAACGAATTCAGTCCTTAAAAGCAGAATGGAAGTCTTAGTAAAACACAGCCACTCTCCTCACATTCAGGTCTACAGATTTGTCTCTTTCTTCTCCACCTCCCCGGGAAATGGGTTATGGATGAAATTATTATTTTTAATGCAGTGGGGAACTGCTTCTTCATTAGCACAAAAGATCCAAATTTAAAATTTGGATCTTCAAAATCCTTGTCCAGATGCTGCTTTGTGCCTAAGTTTTCCAGCCACTCAAAGTGACCCTAGCAACATTTCTAGGCACTCAGGGCATGTCTCCAAACAAGCTGACATATCAACATGGTGCAAGAGAGCATTAACTTAGACCGTGGAAACCATGTGTTTATCTTTTGCTCTCCCCAGGATAGTTAGTTTATTTCTCAACAGGCTGTCAGGCAGAGTACCAGGCTGCTCTGGCAGCTCTGGTTCTCCACTGAACTTCACTCGGAGCCAATCCAAGTATCTCTATACAGTACGACACTGAATAGTATAAACATTCAGAGAAAACATCCACTTCTTGGCATGCCCACCAGTTCTAAATATTCATAATACTAGGCAGAAAGGTGCCTAAGTCCCATCAGGGCTCACAGGGTAGCCATCTCCTAGTTGTCTTCGACAGAAAAGTTAATTTGGTGGACATTCCCACAGCAGATTTCAGGCCTTTTAGACTGTTCCCACTTGCAGCCAGTCTCTGAAATGTTACTGCTTGGCTTTATAAAGTTGTGCAGGATTTCCAGAAGGGAAGGTTAAAGAGTTTCCTTCCCTCCAAGTTTTTCTGAATGCCAATTCCATTCAGTTCCTAATCAGACCTACCATTTGTATACAGTACAGGGACATTAGCCTTCCTGTCTTTCTCTAGGAAATAGGCTAAAATTGTACAAGCTTTTAAAAACCTTTCTTTCAAAGTTGCCCACCTGAGTTGAACAAGAAATGTGACTCCACATTCTTACTTATTATGGTTATAAAATAATTTCTTTCATATTTCTTCTAGTTTCAACACCCCCGTGAGGAAAGTATAATGTCATCTCCATCACATTTATATTATTAACTTTAATGAGTTTAATCCTACATTATACTTGAAGGGCTTGTACTATTGTGCTCTTTTTTTTTTTTGCAAATTTTTCTAAGTTTCATTCAATCATTCTGTGTTTTTCCAACCAACAATCAGTCTTTTAGTAGGGTAGGGACAGTTGGCGCACCTGGAAAACTACAGCACTCCTAGTCATACGAAAACTGCTATTCGGAGTCAAACACTGCCTGCCTGTTCTCATCTGCTGCAGTCGAAAACAGGACAATCTGCACTGGAGTTGATGAAGAAACACCAGTGTGAGAGAAGGAACAGAGCCTACACTTTTTAACATCCATGACTTCCTTTGTTTGCCTTTGAATAGCTTTGCTGAATAGTTGACAACACTACTGAAATTTGATTAAGAGAATTATTACTGTAAATGCATTTGCACCTAAACTAAGTCAAGGGAGGGACATATTCATACAATACACAGCAGAAGGAAAAATGAGTTACAGAAATCCTTCCAGCTTTCCAGAAGAAAGGAGAAAAATCACAGCAGTAAGGACAATCAAAGAGACTGTCTTGAAAGTTTAAGGTTACCAACACACACTATCTGATCTGCCCATATTAGATACCATTCAACTACATTTAAAAAGATACTCACAGCTCTGCCTGCATTTATCTATCCTTAATCACCAATATGCTACAGATGGAAAAAAAGACACATGACACTGCAGGGCTGATATTAACTATTAGCCTTAGGTCTCCTGCAACTGAACTGCTTCAACCCAGTGCCTTCACTGGCAGATTTCACAATGGACATTATTTACAGACAGTGCCGAAAAACCATACAGGTGCCATCCAAGTTAACTATTCATACACTGTTAAATTAAAACTTTTAACCCTTAAAGGACACAGATATGTGACACCTTAATTACATTTACTTACCAAGCACTTACTGCCTCCTTTCTCATATCCAGCTGCTAGGAGAGTACACCTAGCAGTAGGAGAAAGCTGCACACCCTGCCCAAGAGAGGAGCATGATGACTCTACGCATTCACGTACCATGGCACAGCAGCTGACATGTTTGCACTTCATCCAACCTGTTGGTTAATTATTCAGTAGTGCTAGTCACATTTTGGGGGCTGAAATTACAAACTATTCTTCCTGCGCATTACAAGCTGGAAGAGGAGCTAAGCCCTTCCTTGCCATCGGCTGGTGGCAAGGACCCCTTTCCCTGCAGGCCAAATGGCAGGGTGGAGGCATGGTGCCTGAGCTGCAGCCAGGGAAAAGCTTCAGCCCCTTCTCCCATTCCCCTGCCACAGCACGGGCAGCCCCTGCACTCCCACAGCTTCTTGGAAGCAGCAGCTGTGGCATTACACTGTGGATATGTCTAGTGCCAACACCGGTGAAGAAGCAGTGGGAACAAATGTCCCTCCTGCCCCAAATGTAGGCTTAAGTCTCATCTTTATAATACTAGTGTTGTTAAGACCATGATAATCCATGAATATGAGCAAGACAAAATGTCTAGTGAATGGCAGTAAACCCTGTCTCATAACTCTAAGTCAGCAGTCCCTATTAACCTTCTGAGATTTTTCTCCTAAGGCTCCAGATATAATTACTGAACCACAGAGGCGCACATCAGCTTAAAAGCACACCTTGACAAATGCTCATTCAGTTCATTCAGAGCTTCTGCAAAGACATATCTCAAGAGAAACCCCTGACCTATCTCAAACACACAGCAGGTATCTTTGCTTTCCCATGCATTTTTTTCCAGCATTTACCTGTATTACACATGTCTTTACACTTTCATTTACTTGTATTGCGCTGTTAGATATTGGCTTTGGGGTGGGTGGAGAGCTCCCACAGTGTAAGAGGACTTGGAGAAAGTGAGGCAACATAGAGTTGCGGTAAGTGCAGCTCTTGTAATGTGCAGGAGGGAGTTGGCCGAACAAGATGTTTCACGGATATCCACATGAAAGAAAATCATTACAAGCAAAAATAAAAAGACAAGACTTTTTGAACTGGAAGGAAGCTTAAAGCTTGGGTCAAACGCAAAGAAGCTGCGCTTTCCCTCTTCCCTTCACAGGGAATGAAGTAGAAAGACAAATAAAACAAAAGGTTGATGATGGCTGATATTGTCAGTAAAAATGATTCCTCCCTGTGGTCAGTCAGGGAACATAGGAAGTGAAAAAAAAAAAAATCTGTGATGGGAGGGAAGTCCTCCACTGAGACTATGCAAATATTCCTGGGATGTGAACTGCAATTTAAAGAGTGAATAAAAATAAAGTAAAAAAATGTGATGTAAAAAATAAAGAACACCATGAGAGGAGTCGTCTTATTCAAAAATTCTGTTCCAAAAACGTAAGAAAAGTGAGCAGCATTATATTTATATGACTCCTATATAAATCCTACTTTCTTACATTATGAGCATCACTTCAGTATTTGTTTGGAACAATACTGTTACATGCACATGACATGGGGCCAAATCAGGCAAACGTGAGAAAAAGACCCAACAGAAGGACTGTGGTTACTGGAAAATGTACTTTAAAAAAAAAAGCAGGAAGGAACCATCAGCCACAACAGTGCTCCAGCCCAAAGTGTCTGCACAGGCAGGCGCACGCTGTGCCACCCAGTACACTTGGAATGCCCTTCCTCTCCACCCTGCCAAGCCACCCCCGCTCCCTCCTCCTAACGGCTCCCAAAATTTCCCTTCTGCTGTATTTCCCACAAGATGTGCAATAAAAAAATATAAGGGACGGAAAAAAGAGGGAGAGGAATTCAAGCAAATTCCCACTTCTTTTCTCCATTATCTTGCAAATTTTTACTTCAAATACTGCCTGTTTTTTTTAGTGTGATCCACAAAAGAAAGAAAATACTTGGAAGAGCGAGGTACAGAGGCAGACTGTAACGCTGCTCAGCTGTCATGAAGATTTTCATAGACAGGAATACCCACCCATTTCTAATTTCTAAATACTTTACATACTTGTGGGGAAATGTGCCTTCTATATAGCACCTCTATTGAGCTCACATCAGCCTTTTGTAATCAATACATGCTCTACATTAAAATGACAAATCTTACTGAATATGGAAAATTATTTTGCTAACAAGATCTATTGTTTTAGCTATTTTTTGGATAGCACAACCTTAAACAATTCTAAAGATGAGCAGAAAGTGAACCCACAGTAAAAAGAAAGTCATTCACAGAGTTGAGACAACCTTTGGGCCAATTGCAGCAGTATTGTAATATTTAATTCTCTTTCCAGATTTTATCTTTACTGCAGACCACAGACTCTGTGTAACTGCTTCATGTTACACCAACTGTATGCACTGTGCGTGGTATTACTTAAGATTCCCTCCAGCACACAGACTACCTGTAACATCATATGCATTTTAGATATTTCAAAAGAGCAGGTAGTTGAACAACTGGAGGGGATTTTTTGTTGCTTAGCAAAGACTCTCACGTTTAGTCCTTACCGGTAATTCAAAGAGCATATGAACCACCCCTTCTTACTCATCCATTCTGCGTATGTTTGAAAAGCAATGCATTCACATTCTTATGTCTGTAAAATCCTATTTGAAATCCAGAGCGGCTTCCACCATCCCGTCACAGCGCAACTAGCGGGAAAATCTTGGATGACAGTGCCCCTCGCTGGTCAGAAAAGATTAGTGCACATTTGCCGGTTCTGTTACAAAACCAGGACCCTTGTCTAGTGAACTGTTTTAAAACTGTTCGAAATGCTCCGACTGAGAGAAACAAAACGTTCAAATATTAACTTTAGCTGAGTTGAACATTGTTTGCCGATTTATACCCAGAGCACACTACCTATCTTCACATGAAAGCTACAGTACACTGAGCTACTCTGCATCATGCAAGCCCACATTCTACATTTAATATACCAGTCAGAGCTGAAGCTAGCCCAGTGTGCAAGTCAGAATACCCCCAAGCCCTGAATAAAGGTTGAGGGTCTGAACCAAAAGCCATGTTTTGAAACTCAAAACCCATACATTACCTTGGGAAAACCACAACAGCTGTACACGCAAGCACAGCAGGTAGCAAGATTTGATCGGTCTACTATGGTCCACAATGAAATTAATAGCAAAAGGACAGAAATTACCTGCATCTCTGTCCACAGCTTCCACCTTTATGACAAACTCCCCTGGATTTTGGTTTTCACGAACTGCAGTCTTGTAAAGTTGCTTCAGAAATATCGGGGCCTCATCATTCACATCAAGAACAATGATGGTTAGAACCTGCGTGGCGGAGAGAGCTGGGCTGCCGTCATCAAGAGCCATGACTGTCAAACTGTAGCGCTCCTGCATCTCACGGTCCAGAAGCTGGGCTGTAGTTAAGAGCCCTATTATAAAGACACAAGGTATTAAAAAAGTATTCTGGTCCAGGTTAGGATCCCAGTTGTTCCAGCACTCACAGCTTCAATGTAGCATCACCGTGCACGCTGTGCCACTGCTGCGAGGCTTCCAGACTTAGGAGTCAATCATCACCTGTGATCCCCTTTAGAGTGTTAATTGGCCCAGAAATACTCATTTTGACATGAAGGGAAACTGGGATTCATGGAATATTCAAGTGAAGTTCAGAGATTCCTTTTTATTTAACTTTGGGCTTAACTTTTAAACTTTATTTAACTTAAATATTTGTCGTCTTTTGCACATAAGTTATGCAATTAGGAGCGCTACAAATCAGTGTCAGCTGTATCACATAATGGATTCAAAATCAGAGTAAGAACCAGAAAATATGCAACTATTAGGGTGAGATTTGCATTTGTGTGCAGATGGTATAATAGTTACAGAACTCATTCAGGAATTTCAGAGGGCTGAAGAATGAAATTCATTTGCACTTGAGCCTCCACTGAACATGTTCTACCTGCAGTGTAATGCACATTCCATCTTGACTTTGCCTTTCCTCGTGTGTACGTATAGCAACATATGTGCGTGTACATGCTTTAAGTATGCATCATGCAAAAATCAGAATGAAGTACTTCACTGCACACACTTTCTTCCCACATTCCTTAATGCGCTATTGGAAGGCGCTCCAGTACATCTACACAACACACTAATAGTGTCATGCAGAAATTTTTGAGCTGAGTCTCACTGAGCTTGCCTACTGCACGTAGTACTGACATGCTCGTGTGGTGCTCTGCCCAAGGTAATCACCCCTGAGAATGATAAGTCACCTGGGTAAAGTACCATAGTAATGTGGTATTTCAGTATTGCATTGTATGCACTCCCAAATATTACCGTGAGAAGCACAGTACAAGAAACTCCAGAGAGTTTCAGAACAGAAGAGAGAACAGAAGTTACAGTACCTGTGATTTTATCCAATACAAATGCTTTGTTCTCATTGCCTGAAAGAATGTGATATGTAACTTGTCCATTTCTTCCCTCATCAGGATCCTTTGCAATTATGCGGTGCACAAGGAAGCCCACCTCCACATCCTCCATGACATAGGAAAGAGGTGAAGACGTAAAACTGGGACTGTTGTCATTGATATCTAAAATAACAATTTTCGCAGCCAGGGAATCAAGCCTGCGATCAGTCAGATTTATTGCCTGGTCTGCCGCAGACACTGTAAGAATCACAGAGCTAGTAATCTCCCTGTCTAGTGGAAAAGCTGTGGTCAAGGTGCCATGCGAAGGGTGAATAAGAAATGGATTTTCACTCATGTTACTCATTTCTAGGGAATACTGTATTTTGCTGTTCAGAAAACTGCCATCTCCATCTTTTGCATTGAATGTGTAAACCAGAGTGCCAACAGGTACATTTTCCTCTATGCCAATCACTACAAAGTCATCTTGAAAATACGGAGAATGATCATTCTGATCTTCTACATCGATACTTAGGAAGACAGTGTTATTCTGTGGAGGATTATTATTATAATCCTTTATAATAACTTGCAAAAGGAAGTGTGAAGCTGTTTCATAGTCAAGTTCCTTGGAAAGAAAAAGGTCTCCTGTCAAGCTATCTATTTCAAAATGAACATCATCATCATCTTTAGTGATACTGAAATGCAGTTTCCTGTTAGTTGTTAGATGATTAACAGGCCACTTCAGAGAATTCAACACTTGTGCAGGTTTAAAATTTTCAGGTATGACAAAGTGCTTGAAATCTTGAAAGAAGACAGATCTCCCATTGGGAAGTGGGATTACCTGCAACAAAAGCACAAAGACTGCAATATTTCCCCACTGTTATTATGAATAGTGTAATGAAAATTGTTTTCCTTAATTGAGAGTTTAATCATTTATTATTTGTGACTATATTTATGCTAAGTATGCCTCAAAGCCAGAAAACAAACTCAACATGCTCCGTAAAAGTTCAGATAGTCCTTGGGCAGTCATTCCATAATTCTATCTTTCATTCCCACATCAAAAAAAGGGACAAGACTGTCTCTCACCCTCTGAATCACAGGGGTCCAAAGACAGACTGCTGCCCAAAGACAGAATACTACTATCTCTGCCCCTACTCTGAAGCACTTCAACTGTCTTTCTAGAAGGGTAGCATCACAGGGACAGACGTGACAAAGAAAGCACAGTACTTTATGCAGTTTGCCAAACACAGATAGCTGGGTTTTTTTGAGGGTTGTTTATGTCTTACAGGGTTTCATTCATTATGGATTGCTGCAGTGTTCCAATTAATGCTTTAAAATGAAAGGATCTCTTTAACTGTGGTAACTGCATTTGCCCTGTCTTGACTGAAGCATTTTTTTCCAAGCTATCCAAAATAAACCATCTTTTGGGTGACATGAAAATAGCAGCCTCCGTGACATTCCACCTCTGATAAAGGAGCGCACAGGCAGCCTGGACAAAGCAGCCCCACTGCAGCTCGATGAACAGCAGGTGGCTGGCTGTGGAAAGAGCACATGCTGGATTTCACACTCCCATGCAGAGCAGCCCTGTATAAACCAGCACAAAGGAATGAGCTGTCCTTATACTGGGTTACAGAGACAGAATTTAGAAAAGAGAGTAACATAGTGGATAAAAAAAATAGCTACTCTCTCCCCCACTTTCAGTCCCTCCTGATAATTGCTTTTCATTCTGCCTACCTGGATATTTTCCTTCTCTTTTCCAGTGTTCATAATGACCTCCTACTAAAGCAGAAACATCATCTATTTGCAGGACAACCCAGAATGCTGTTGTGTATTCTTAACAAATCAAAATGAGTCTGCCCTCTCATTTCCTCCCTCAACAGAAAAATGGCTAAAGAAAATTACCATGAGACAAGGTGCTTATAATTTTGAACTTCCTCCTTTCTTCAGCTTATTTCCCTAGCTTCTCCCAAAATTGTTTTTTCAAAGAAACTAAGTATCTAACATAACTGTTCTATCCGTACAACATAAACAAGTACCTGGATGTAAACAGCAGCATGTCCTTGAAGTGAAGGCATCCCCTGGTCCCTGGCTGTGACCATCATTCTGTAGTCTGATCTCTCAGCATGTGACAGAGACCGGGTTGTTCTTAACTCCCCACTGACAGCATCAATCTGGAAGTATCCTGTATCCTCTTCTGTGGGGAAAAAATGGATATGAGTTATTGCAGATCTCTTCAGCTTGCCTGCATAGTACTGAACATGGTAATTAACAGTAAGAAAGAGCAGGACCCAGAGGAAAGGGAACCTGCTGCACTCATTTGGATCTCTCTGGCTCATTTGGTTCACCTCTTCTTCCTTCATCGAGTACATAGTTATTATAAACCACTTACTCTGGATTTAGAAAGCTATGGAGAGAAATGCTATGGAGTACTAAAGCAACTGCTCAACTTTGTACCATTATTCACACCAATGGTGTGTGCATCAGGAGAGGAGCAGACACCCCAGGACTGGTACTCCTACTTCCAACATAAGTTGGTAAGCAGGGCCAGAGAAAGAATTGAGTCTTAGTCTCTGAACTGGCATGAAGGGTCAAGTAAGTGATGCTGGCTACACAGCTGGCTCATGTCCCTCGCAGACTATGGGTCGGCAAAGAGCCCTATCTACCCCTAAGACACTGTAACAGCAGTGATGCCACCTGCCCTGCCTGTGCTCTGAACCAGGAGCTAAGTGGGGGTAGCTAAAATCTTACAGTAAATTGTTGCAGAGTACATGTGAATATTGGAAATTATGCTTACATCCTTCATCAAGAACTGACCGCATGCTAATAACAAGCAACTTCTAATTAAAATTACTACTTGCAGCTACATCATATTACATTTATTCTACAGTTGCAATGAAAAATTCTTCCACAGAAAAGTAAATAGCTCTTTGTGACTTAAAATCATAGAATCATTTAGGTTGGAAAAGACCCTTGAGATCATCGAGTCCAACCGTAAACCTAACACTACCAAGTCTACCACTAAACTATGTCCCTAAGTGCCACATCTACACGTCTTTTCAATACCTCCAGGGATGGTGACTCAACCGCTTCCCTGGGCAGCCTGTTCCAGTGCCTGATAACCCTTTCAGTGAAGAAATTTTTCCTAATATCCAATCTAAACCTCTCCTGGCACAACTTGAGGCCGTTTACTCTCATCCTATCACTTGCTACCTGGGAAAAGAGACCTCCCCCATTTTCAAGGAATGCAATACAAATTACTCTCCAATTTTTAGTAAAATGGGAAAGTATCTATTACTTGGTATACCTTACCAGAAACTGAGAAAATTGAAGTCGTCATAACAACTTCTCTCTTAAAATACTATGCAAACAACTTTTTGCTATGTGAATTTTTAATAAGGTGTGCTAGTGGGTTAAACAAAGTCATGCAGCATAACAGCTGCTACTCTAATAAACAACCGTGGTAAAAATAAATTCAGTGCAGATGTAGTACACAAAACACCCATAAAGAACTATATTTCCATAGGCACCTAAGTGAGCATGAAGCTGTTTATGTTCTCCAAATCTGCACATGCAAATTAGTTAGCTGCACATATAGATGTTCATTTTTGTATCCAATCACCTCACCTGCAACTGTGAAATATTTGCACCTGTAGAATCTGAAAAAACACTGAGCAGGCTAGCTGGAAAACAGGATTTTCACAATCAACAAATAGGAGTCTTTTCCAATATTGTTCTGCTATTTTTGACTGACTATAGGTTTCTAATGCTCCATGAGTGCCTTCTGGGTTGACTCTTGCAGTCTGGAACGTAATGAGGAAATTGCCAACAAAAGGAAACAATATGTAGAGACAATTATATTGAATGAGACAGTCCTGCATTCTGCATTTTTCATGATAGTTTCAAAATATTAATGCTGCTGTATTACTGTTTTCATAAATAGCTTTTGGTTACTTTCCTGGTTTAGGTCCCAACAGTATGTCTACATTCACAGATATGCTATTTTGTTCCATATAATGTTTCATGACACAAAATCCCAGCTAAGCAAAAGGCAGAGGAGATATGAAAAACAGAACACATAATGTGAATTGCATGCATATATTTTTAACATTTTGCTAAAACTGACATTTAAAATAACTGATAGGGAGAACTAACAAGAAAAAGAAAACAGTAAACAGAAGTGCACAAAAACTATTCCCTTCATTTTTCTACCAAAATGGAGCTACAGTTACCAAACTGAACCAAAAATAAAAAATAGTTTTAAAAAAAAAATCAGAGAACAAAAACATTGCAAGTACGTAATTGCAATCTGAGCATGAGGCTATGAGGATTCACCCTTGCTTCAGCAGTGATGAGGATAGTCAGTACATCTTAGCATAAAGACCAATACTTGTTTTTCTGTTTCAAGTAGCAGAACATAGATAGCTAAGCTCAACTGAAATAGGTATCAGTCCACAGAGCTTCTGAAGGGTTGAAGCATATTTGATAGGAGAAAGGAATGGTCAGAATCTACATTTTTGAATAAAATAAGAGAGAGCTGGTCAGAAAAGAAGTTACCAATAGCATTATTCACTAGAGACTACAATGCCACTAAAATCCAAACATTGCATGAAGTGGTCAGTTTTGTGCATATTTTGGTGGCGATAAAAGTAACAGAAAAGTCTGATAATGTTGGAAAGAGATATTGTATAAAACCAGAATCCCTTGGGACTTCCATTCTGAAAGTGTTTCTCATTTTCATCTTTTTTAATCTGGTACTGCACTATAAAGACAGTCAAAACTGAAACATTTTATTTCTATTTTTCTGGTATTTTTATCAGTCTATTTTTTTAATTTATTCGTGGACAATTTCAAAGTGTAGCCATTTGATTCCAAATCAGAAAAAACTTCAAGGAAAAAACCCCTTATGAAATGGATTTCCTTTCATCTACAGACAGACTAACCAAACTTTTATACTACTTTTTGTAGCTAAAGCAATTTCTTCAATTTCTGAATTTCAAAAGCCTACCTAAAGACAGAGCTTGCTTTTCAACTGATTTAATAGATGACATGTACTAGGAGAAGAGATAGACCACTTTTAAATACTTTTGCCCAAGATTACTGAGGGCAAGTGCATGTGAGTGGTAGCTTGCTCACTTTGTAAATACACTCCAAATCCTCCTCCTCATTCTTTTGGAAGTTCAAGTGAGGAATAAGGGAAAAGGCAGTTTTAAGTTTTTCACTCAAAGAGCATGTCAGTCGTTGCTCTAAAAGCTCATGCTCCCTGCACTTCCAGAAACATTTGCTCAGCTTTCATCTCCATAAGTCACCTGAATTAGGCAACTGCTGCTTATATCATACACCCTAAAGATGTCCCTTTTTGTATGAAGAGAAAAGGAAGAAAGTATAGGAGAAATGGATAAGAAAGATGGAAATTGAGAAGAGCAGATGAAGCATGGAACAGAAAAAAATTAAATCTCTCAATAACTAGACTCTAATGGCCCCAGTCTCTTCTTGTGCTTGCAACTCTACCCTAACCTGCCAATAAACAGACAGGCTTTTTCACTTAAATTTTCCACCTCTGCATTGTCCAACCTGTTGGCCAGGCTTTCATTTACAAGAGGTTCTCCAAAGCCCAGGCACTTTCTCAACTCTGTGCTCTCAAACATAACCACAGAAACTGCAGTTTTGGACAAAAAAAGATGGCCTGAGAAACCCCAGGCAATGTGTGGCTGTGAACTTTGGCAGAACATTCAAGCCTTCTAGGGACTGGTATTCAGGCAAAATGGCCCAGAAAGCAGACAGAAAGTAACACTAGAGTTTTCTCAGATATTCGTGGCCCCAATACACAGTGATAGTTAGCTACATATTTTTACCTAATTTCCTGAAGAACTGTATCTTTCCTAGTTTTTAAAATACTTAGTGCCTTGGCCATCTCATTCTCCTTTGAGATGAAAGAAAAGTTGTTTCTCTTAACAGGAAAGAGGAAGGCAATGCCATGGCTCCCAAAGAGCTTGAACACCGCGGGGCTGCTGCAGAAATGTAGTCCTCTGCAAGTCTAGGAATGCTTCTTGCATGCTGCTTGCAAATAATGCTGGAGAACAAGTACTTGTCTACAGACATACGTACAATACTTGCCAATTCGTGTGTGTTAGCAGTGTAAACTAGGCTTCTCCTAGCACTCTGGTGGTCAAGTGCTAATGTATCCACAGAATTGGTCCAAATATAACTGTAAAAGCCTCTGCTTTCCCAGTGCTAGTCTTAACACACAAAGCAATGGTTTATGATGCACTATAAAAACAGACTAATTTTTGTTATAAATGCTATACTATAACCTATTGACAGTCGTAAAAGAAGGCCAGGCAAATCACTTTGCAATTGCCAGCATCACTAAGGAACAGTACGCATAGCTGGGATTCACCTCCCTCTGAATTAGGTTACTCTTTCCGTGATAACACAAAAGTGGAGGTATGGCCATATGATCATGCATTTCCATACACATGAATGTTTAAGGATGATTTGTTTTGATTTTCTGGGAAGAGGGAGGGACATTTTGAAGGAAACACTTCTCCTCTGAAGACTAAAATTCATCTGTTGTGTAAACCTCATAGTTCTTTTACAGATTTTTTCCTGACGTAATTTGTTGGCATTTGTCATTAGCCCTCCTGCATAGCTTAATCTATTGCTGCTATCTTGGCATTTCTTTAAGGTCTCAAGAACATTAAAAATTACCCAGTGACTCTTACAAGCTTAACAGCTGACACTGACACTCATAGCTCTTAATCTTGTGGGAGTCCCTCAACTGTTGAAAAGAGCACTGGTCTGCATGCGGTCCTCCAATTAACCTGATGTCTTTGTGTTTAACAAATATGGCTGTAAATCAGATCATATTTCTTCTTCATATTTTAGTACTGAACAATGTCCCAGAACTAGAAAACACTATTTTAAATATAAACCAGGCAAGAACTTCACCATGAAACAGAAGACCAGATGTTAAAGGCTGTGAGCCAACTAACAACAACAACAAAAAACAGTATCAGAGAAGCTCAGCCATTTCTGGATTTGTTTATCGGGAAAATATCTAGTTCCAAGGCTGGGAGGGCTCTTTCAGTGGTTTTTTTGCTGCTGTTTTTATCCTTTTGTTCTTTCTGGAGACAGCATTTGCAAGACCAGTCATATTTTGTGTTGCTAGTCATTTTTATAATTTGAACTCTTACTTACTCCCCTCTGGGGCTCTACAGTGAAGCCAGTAAGAAAATCCAATGTGCTGTTCGAAGGAAGGGGATACAGCTAGATATACAGACAGGCAGAGACCCCTGAAGGACACTTCCTGAGTTGCCTGGCTGTCACCCTTCAAACAAAGGGTTGGGTACTACTCATTCCCTTTTTCTTAAGGGCGATCATTTTATGCAAAATATTATTATTCACAATGCAAAAGTCTACGGTTCTCTCCATTTCCCTTCGGAAGAGGCAGTCACTTGTATCCAAATTAAGGGAATAATAGCATGACCATAAACTGACCCTACAGTCTTTTATTATCTACATATATTTCAACTGCAAAATTTTCAATAGAGTTTTTAAATGTCTCATTTTTTTAAGCATCTCTTGGTGGAAGAGAGCAGAGTTAGTTCTCTGGCCCTTGTGGATTTGGATCTTAAAGTCCTTCCATTAGTCCACAGAAGTCAAAAGGATACATAAAGACACAGTACAACATAATCCACGGGAATCTTTTGGTAATTTCAGCCTTGGCAAGAAGAGGCTACAGATTCCCTTGCTCTTTAAGAGTGAGGAGTAATGTAGCTTTGCAGTATTTTGTTCTTTACTCTGCAGTGACAAATAATTGTAATGAGTTTAAACCAACCAAACCCACATTTGAGCTCTGCCTACACAGAAAAGAACACCTGAGGAAATGCACTGAGTGGATGGAAATATTGGAAATGTTTTCTTGCTCTGATGAAACAGTGCAAATGTTTTCTTGCTCTACGTGCAAATTACCATAGACTACAAATACCAAGCTTAAAAGGTATTGATTACATTAAGCTGGTAGAATAGAGCAGGTACCAAAATAAAAGAAATAGTTCTGTTCTTGGCACCTCTTGCTGTTTTGAACCAATAGTGAAGCAAAGCAGGAGGAACAGACATGTTTTCCTCACTGGTTACAGATGGAGTTCTCTCTTGCGTAAAAGTGTACCAAGTGGTATGCGGCAAAAACAGAGATCACATCTATGTGTCTTACCAGTATTAATGCCCCAGTCCCACTCATGTTCTAATTTAGAACTGCTCTGTTACTGATTTCACTGCAAACAAAACTGGGTCCTATAGCTTACCCCAGAAGTGAACTACTACATGTAGGAATTACGGGAAAAACTAAAGAGGAGAAGTGTTTTTAAGCGGCCACACTATGTCAGGCTAACACAGTGCTAAACAAAGGGTGAAACATGAACTAAAACCCACAAGCCTCATTGTCTGCCCAGATTATCTGCTGATCCTTCTGATCCCTGTCTCAGACTGTCATGAACCATTCTTTTAGCAGGAAAATTTTCAATTGGTCATGGGAAAAGGGAGATCATCTTTCCTTTAAGATGTTAAATCAACTGGCTGAAACACTAAACTGTACAGTACAAGATCACCATCCTAATCTTTTCTGAGTGCTGTTTGAATGCTCTCTGGCTGGCCACACAAGCAACCAAACCCCTGGGAAGATGGGGCAGAGGGGGAAGGGAGGAAAGGTAGCTGCTTGCACCTCCTTAGATACTTCGTAAGACATATGATGGTCCTGATTCCTATTTACACAGGCAGCTTTATTCTAACAGACACAAAATAGACATTAAATCCTGTATGTGTACGTGGCACCTCTAAATCTCTAGTTATTTCAATGTATCTTTTCTTATGAAAAACACTTTAAATTCTTACCTGATTCTATTGAATATAATACCACACCGTTGTTTCCAGAATCAGTGTCTTTTGCAAAGACAGTGGTAATAAGTGTCCCTGATGGCTGCCCTTCCAAAACCTGTCACCAAGCAGTTTATAAATAATTTGCAAATATACATGGACAACTGCAAGTCTTAAAATAAATTCCTTATGATAACACAAGAGTTTAGCTGTTGCTCTATTTTCCATTTCAGTAATATTTACAGCTGTGCAAAGAGCATTTCAGGAAATGGTTAAGTAATACAGTTCTAGCAATCCTCTGTTACGGTCTGCATATATTGCTAATTCAAAAATCTTTAGTACAGCAGACTCAGAGGTCAGAAATTAAAAGAGATTCTACAGCAATCATAAATAAAATTATACATGTATATCCTTTACATCTAACAGTATACAAGGTGGAGAAGTGTAATCATTTGATAAATTTTAACATTCCCAAATATACCCAAGTCTCAGTTAAGAATGGGTTATGTTTCTATTTGTTACTGTTTCACAGCACGGGGGGTTTGGGCTCCTGCCACAGGGTGGTGCTGGGAGCAAGGCAGCGCATCCCGCCGGCAGCACCCACCTTGAGGTGCAGCTCCTGCCCGGGCGCCGCCTGAGGGAAGAGGGGCTTGTTGTCGTTGAGGTCCCTCACGGTGATGTACACAGCTGTTGTGGCATTAAGCCGTGGTGACCCGTGATCCGTCACTAGCACGGTCAGCTGGTGGTGAGCTTGTTTTTCATGGTCCAGTGCAACCCAGTTTATGATTTCACCTGATGGACAAAGAAAATGAAGGAGAAAGGGACTTAGATATTTATTATATGCTAGCACTCATCTTACTACATGCAATTATACATTTAATGTGAAATCATGATACATGTCTTCTGATACACCTTACTACTGACATTAAAACCTCAGCTTTCCAAGCTCCATTGCATTGAAATGTTCTGTCAATCACAGTTTGCACTTGTACTTTAGTACCACATTACATCCTTTACTGTACAGTGGATGCCCCAGAGCATCGGCATAGAACAGTACAAACCAACGCACTGACCTTCCAAAGAAATCCATCTGGCCTTTTCTTCACCACACTTCAGGACAGATAACATATGAGCACAGGGTTATAACTGCTGACAAATGGCCTTTATTATGCCCTTGGGTTAGGAAACTCTCAACACAACATCTGTACATTAATCAGGAACACTTATGTCTCCTATACATTCTGGTAAACCCAGTGAATAAATCTGACCCAATCTTCTCTCCATCTGCTCAACCATATTCAATATAATGTAGATTTGTAGTTGACCTAAGTCCTTCACACAGTTAACCACACTTTAAGATCTTCTTGGTTAACTCCTAGTACCCTGTTTGCCTATAAACTTCCATAAATGTACTCAACAGGAACCTGCTTTGAAATGACAATTTCATTTTGAGATTCATACAGAGAAATTCTTGGAGAGCTTATTCACTCCCCATGAGGACAGGACATCTGGGAACAGGAATTTTAAACAGCAGATCTTTGCTTGCTATGTATCATTTTGCTAAACCGGATTATTTACAGTGCCTGTGTTCCTTGCAGGATTCCCTTCCTCTCGGCTCTCCATGCTGTGGTCTGTGGTGTTACACCGTGTGGACATAGTACCTATTACTCAAGGCATTTGGGATTCACTGCAGAGTACACCCTGTGCCATGAAAAATTTCTCTCAGCCAATTTGATTTCTGTGGTGCCATGTACAACATGACAACATACAAGTTTTGATGTAATTTACAGAAGTTTTCACAAATATTTTAAATCACTGTAACTGTCAAATGTCATAGTTACCTTTACAGTTATTTATGGTTGATCTGTACTTTTCAGCTGTACTTGATCACAGGCAATTAAGTTCCTCATATGAACTACTGAAGCTATAACATAAAACTCCTTCTTTTAATTTGTTACAGTCAAACCCTGAAACTTACGACCAAGTGACCAGAATGAAGCCATGAAAAAAATCAAATCCTAAGGGTTAGTTCATTCTTCATGAACATGTATTAGATTTATTTCATTCCCCAAATTGTGAAGCTCTGAGTTAGAATATTCACATATCAACCCAAGAAATTCACAGCAGTTCCTGAAAGCTTTATACTTTACTTCCATTCCCTTAGGGAAGGCTGCTTTCCAAAAGCAGTATTAGGCAGATTACAAATCATAAAATGCTACCTGTGTTGGAATTCATCTTGAAATACTTTCCATCAGACAAGAGGAAATAGGAAAGTTGTCCATTTCTTCCCGAGTCTTTGTCAACGGCTGTAATGGTGCCAACCACACCCCTGGGAATTGGATTTTCCTCCATTTCAAAGAAGTAGCTCTCACGCATAAACATGGGAGAATTATCATTTTCATCCAGGACATTAACTATTACTGATGTACTTGCATTTTGCCTGAGGTTTTCATCCTCGGAGGTGCTGACCAGGGCTCTAAAACTTAGTATCTGTGCACATTCGTAGTTCAAATGTTTCCGAAGATAAATCCAGCCAGTATCAGAGCTGATTCCAAATGCAACAGAATCTGTGCTAGGCTCTAAGGAATACGTCAGCTTCGAGGTAACGCTGTGTAGATCAAGTGAGTGGGCTTGAACCTGAAGGATTCGGGCACCTGGAGAGGTAGCTTCACTGATTTCTACTTGATACACCAAGTTTTGAAAAACCAAAGTAGGGCCCATCATCTGCTCTTCAATAATCACCGTCAACATCAGCAAAGAAGTCAGAGGAGGACTTCCACAGTCTTCAGCTGCTATATGTAGAGTATATTCCTGCTGCTTATCCGCAAACACTGTCCTGGTGAGGTTTACCACTCCAAGGCTTGGATCAACGCTAAAGGCATTTGACTGCTTGCTTGCAATACTATATTTGATTGCCCCATTTAGGCCACTGTCTTTGTCTTCTGCATGAGCAATGTAGACAGCAGTGCCAGGAGGCTGGGTATGTGAAATAGTTACCTTATCAGATTTGGTAAGAAATACCGGAGGGTTGTCATTAATATCTATCACAGATATGTTGACCTGGGTGCTACTGTAGACAGGGGAGTTACCCAATTGTGACTGAACGGTGAGCACCACAACAGACTGAGTTTCATGGTCAAGCTGTTTTTTGGAGCGGATGATACCAAACTGGGGGTCAATAGAGAATCTTCCATATGGATCACCGGAGGAAATTCTGTAAGAAACCACTTCTAAAGAATCTAGAAATGGAAATAACAACAAAAAATGTAAAAAAATATGAAAGTTATAACATGAAGGTTGGTAAGAACATCTGTGAAGAATGCTTGCTGTTAAATTCAGCGGAATAAATGTAAGCTACACAGATGTTTGATTTTCTTGGACTTTTTATGCTTCCTTCTTCCTGTCCCTGGAGCCCTTCAGTAAAATATGACTGTATACAGTTTGTCCACTTGTGCACTGTTTGATTTTCATCTCACTGGTATGATAAAACTCTATAGAGAAAATAGTATAATAGCCTCTTGTTTTTCCCAATCTAAAATATAGAAAAAACACTCCTATAAATTAGTCTTATGGGAGTAATTTCACTACACACAGGCATTCACTATAGCAAGGAATGAAACAGGTGGCAGTTCTCTGAAAGAATTGCATTTTACTGAACTTACTGGTCATGAATGACCATTGCTATAATCCTTATACATCAGACGCTACCTAAAGCAAAAGCTATCTAAAGGTTCAGGCTTATTACCAAGGCCGCTCTGCAGGTGCTACCTCACCCGGAGGACAGTGGTCAATGCACTGTCCTTCCAAGAAGAAGAAAATGGAAGGACCTGACTAATCAAACTTATATAAAACCTCTGCTTCTACCACCTTACATCCATCATCAAGCTGGTACGTGGACTAGTGGCTCCCACTGCTCTGCAAAGGAACCAAATATAAATGGCTCTCAGGACAGGGTCTTTTATGACTAAGGCTTGGCAGGAGCTCACCCATTTCCCTCTAAAAATGATAACAAAACCAAATGGATTAAATACATTTTCAAAAGATCCCATAAACATTCCTCTGGACTTCACCACTTAATTTGAGAAAACGTGGAGGGGGTTGGGGGTTTTTTTTGTTTGTTTGGGGTTTTTTTTTGCAGCAGCAGCACTTCATATAGATTCTCTGAAACTTCTGACTACTCTCTGATCGTGAGTGTTGCTCTGAGATTTGTCTTGCATGGCTAATGCTTTAACATAAGCCACACTGTCACACAGACCCTTCCTTACACTTTCACAACGTGCTTCCCATCTCTCCATTTACAATTTTAGAAATCCATCTGGAAGAAGATGGTGGCAGTTGCCAAGTCCCATGGACCACCAAGGAGAGTACCATGGATCTCCATCTGTTCTAAAGAGCATCCTGATACAGCAGTGATTACACCAGTTGCTGTATATACTGATAGTAAATACTATTTAATGCTCGACAGACTGAATGAATGAATAACATGAAAGTTTAAAAAAGAAAAATTATCTGCAGATATTTCCAGTTAATGATCACAGGAAAAATGCAATGTAATCTCTGACTGAGCATGCAACTTACTTGGAGGCTCTCTGGCCTTTACTGTGCCGATCGGGCTGTCTTCAGGTGCATCTTCGGGAACAGAAAAAGTATACCGGGATCTCTCAAATATGGCAGGGGCTGAAGCGGTCTGAAGGATGTTTACTGTGACGGCTGCATTGGTGGCAGAGGGAAGGCCACCCCCATCCCACGCAGAAACAGTCAGGAAGAGCGCAGAATGTGCCAGCTGGCCAAGAGCTGAGATCAGGTAAATAATTCCTGAAAGTATATAGAAAAGTGCCCAAATAAAACACTCACACAAACAGGGTTGAAGCCCGAAAATACAAATTTAGGAGCAGTGTGCTCTTATATGGAAAGCAATCACCTGATGTCTGATCACAAGTTTCTGGTAAAATACCCTTTAATAGTAAATTCCAAGGTCTGTTGAATTTGCAAGCTGCTAACAATTACGTTTTATATAAACTATATGAAATAAGTAATTCTTTGAAAAGAAAATGCAACACTCTGTCCAGAAATACAGCACTTTGGATGTGCCTTCCTCAAGATAAATACATTTTCATCCTTTAACTCTGATGAATGAGGCTAGCTGTCTCCAAATACATTCTCTTCTGACTGCTAAAATAAGTCTTTAGTAATATCAGATAATTATGCCCAATTTTCAAATACTCTGTATATTACTACAGACACCCACATCTAACTACTATTACCTAAGATGGTAGTATGGATAGAAAGAATGAACATGGCAGGAATCCTACCCCATCTTCTTCTATAGTAAAAGCTTGTATGAACTTCAAAGAAAGCTTTGTCTGAGTGAAGACTTCAGTCTCAGCAATGAGAATTACATCCAAACCATAGCTCTTTATGGGATGTTCATAATGGCCCACAACAATTATCCAAAACTGATACTTGTTAATTGTTCTGTGAGAGACAAACATTCATTGTCCTTTGCAAGCAAATTAAGGATTTATAAATTAAGATATAAACCCACAAATAAATCATTAGCCTTTAGAGCACTCTGAAAAGTCTCATCTAGATGAAGTGAACATGAATACTTAAAAATTTAGGGGACCACACTAAATCATAGAGCAATATAGCAGATCACAGTATGTTTGTTAGTTCATAAATTGTCTAACTAAATTATAACCTGAGGCACACAGTTGGAGACCAGGTGCTTTCAGCCAGGTAAAAGATGGAATAAGGAAACGTAATTATGTCCTAGAGAGCATTAATACTGTTTTGTCTTATCTTTTCCAGCATCTTCTCTATCATTGAGCAGGAGGAACAACACTTTCACTTATTCTGAGGTGACAAAAATCCCTCAATATTCTAAGACCCTTTGGTGGTCACAGATTTTGCAACACACGGAGAGCTATTTGTAAAGTAAGGTTTTCAACACGAAAATGAAGACAAGAGGTGACAAAATGCAAGAAAATGCTTCTCAGCGATGACTGAGTTTAACTAAACATACACTAAATGCTAAAATTGCAGTGAGCTAAGTGGTAAGGTTGCAGTAAACTCAAGTGATTCAACTAATAGGGACAATTCTCTACATACCAACAGGTATTTTTAAGAAAGCACCTATGCTTTTTGTAGAAGCTGGTGAAGACACAAAACTTCTAGCAGCTCAGTAAAACCAAATCTTTAAACTTGGAGCTACCTTTGTAATTTCCTGGCTCTCAAGACAGGTTTAGTAGGGATAATGTTTGGCATTCAAGTCGGACATTCAGTGGTCCTATTTGTCAGACAGGGTAAAAATTACATTTAACTCCAAGTGCCTTAAGAGAATCAGTGCATGGTTCAACTACAATATATCTTCTCAAAATTTAGCATGAAGCCACAAAGCTAATTTGCTACAATGCATTTTTAAGCAGAATAATGGAAAATACATAAAATCCTTATAAATATTCAAATGTGCGTGTGGTATACTTTCCAATTATACTGCCAGGACATTATAATAACAAACTGTGTCATGACATGTTTAAAATGCATTCAAAGTGTCTTCAGGATCAAGGAAGAATGCTTTCCACTAACAACAAAGGACACTTATTCCAGTGTGACAAACCACAGTAAAAACTCAACAGAGATACAGATGGATTCGGAATTCATTGCTGATCCAGCTCCTATGCCAATAACTGATGCACTTCCAAGAACCAACCTTATTTTGGCCTTTTTTTTCTTTTTTGTTGATGACTGGGTTTTACGATTAGTTAGACAGCTCAACAAAGTAGTCTTCCAAGGACATAAACTTTTGGCATTTCCTGAGGTAATCTGAGCAACTGTAGCTCGAAGGAAAAAGGGTTTTAACCTTTTTTTCCCAGAGGTTAAACATATAAACATGGATTTTAAACACTGTCGCTGTCAAATTAAATGAAACCAATCAAATGGACTGTATTTTACTAACTTGACCAATTGGGTATTTTTCTACTGACAAGGCCAAAAATATCTCATTCCCATTTTGGATACTTCAAGATGTATGTGAAGAGTGGGAAAACTTCTACAGAAAAGCATCATGTTGAAATTCTTACTCTCAAAGCAGTAACTAATGACTTCAGAACATCCCTTAGCAAAGGGTGGACCAAACAGTGCTCCACTCCAGGAACTCTGAAGACCTGGTGGAACAGAAATATTTCAGAACCAAAATTCCTTCCCTGCTGACCTAGACAGCTTACAGCACAGTCCGTGCCAGTTCAGCTGCAGAAAGCAGACAGAAAAGAAAATGGATAAAAGATTTTGCTTTCTCTCTTCATTCTTTTGCTGTGTCCTAGGGAGGGAAGGGAATAGGACAGTATATCTCACCAACTCAGTCCTCTCTTGCAGGACCAGGGATGCCCTAAAACAGTGGCAGATTCCAAGTAAAAAGTGTATGTCTTCCGTATGGTTCCTTCCAGCCTCAAAACTGTAGTATGCAGAAAATTTTATAACCCAGTTTGACTTTTAATTATATACATTCTGTTTCTTTCAGTATTTGTAGGACTGGGCATTAGCTTTGCATCTGGTGATACATAATCTATACAGACATTTGAAACAGCTCTACCATATGTTGGAGAACATGCCACATTAGGCTCTATTATGGCACCATATGACGGAAAGAATCTGTAGAAGTAAGCAGCATCTGGGATCCTACTTTCTATATGGTTAGGTAAAAACACTGGACTGTGACTAAAATGGACAGTCATGACTGCTTGGGTCAAAAGTAGCTGCCAGCACACCTCAGAGCAGCCTGGCTAGGTGTATTTGATCTGCTGAAGTACGACGCAGGAGATCCCCTAGTACTACATCACAAAGGCAGAAACATGGGGCTAACTGCAAGAAGCACACAGCAGGAACTAGCTCTGTAAGTCACCCATTCGGTGTGTGAAACTCAACAGAGGTATGCCTCGCTAAATAACAGGCTGAAGATGAGTGACAGTTTTCCTTTCTTTCCTGTTCTGTAATTAAGAAAAGGCAGTGGCTTATTATTGTTATTACCATAGTCATTTGCAGCCTGCAATTTGTGGCTTCAGAGAACGTAAAAGACAATTAGGTTGCTGTGGTACAGAATATATTCTTCCATTATGAAAAACAGTTTCTAGAAACACTGACGATAGAAAGGGAATAATGAGATGGCTCCTCTGCGAGGAACGTTTTACCGAGACCAAAGCTCCCAGCAGGGGACCACACAGACACAAGTCTGGTTCTACTTTAAGAAGTCACTGCATGAAAAATGCCACCTTCTTTCTTACAGCTTGGCTCCCCGTATATATGGGCAGTCTTATCTGCTGCCTTTAATAACATTTAATTCCCATTTTTTAAATTTATTGTTTACATTACTGCAGTGCCTTGAAGATTTTACCTCTGGTAATTGCTCATTCTGCACAACAGAGAGGTGGAATCAATTCTGCTTCACAGGTAAACAATCATATAATTACACACCAGATGAACCATTAACATCCAGCCTCACTTACACCTTGGCAATCTCATTTTCTTGACTAGATCTGCATGGGTGTAACTGACTGCAGATTCCAACTTTTATAAATCAAAAACATGATCCAAAGACTGCCTATCGTGATTTGCATACACATTTTAGACAGACTCTGCAATGCTGGTTGCATGTTAGCAACTGCCACTGCAGGCTCTAGTTTGGGAACAGCTCTGCTCCAGGGCAGGTTAGCTCAGCACAGCCACGTTGGAATTTACAGATGTTTTGAGGCAGAACAATCTGTACTTACTGGCTAGCATAAATTGAATCCCCCTGGTTTCAGGGATTCAATGTACGGTAAGAGCTAGTACTAAAGAAGGGCAAAATCATGACTGTCAACTCTTTGACCTGCTTCATACCTCCTCACTCGCTGTACATGCTAGGGTGCTAACTTCCAAGAAGTTCTTGCTCTCCGCTTGTGCCTATCTACAACGAAAGACAAATGAAGCCAATGTTCACCCAGAACGTGCAAATGAATGCATTTCATTTTGCATTTAGTGAAAGATGGGACTCTGCAGCACCCACCATCCTCTGGCAATGACAAAATTTCTCGTGGGATTTTGTTGTTCTTATTTTTGTGGAGATGCACCCTGCTCCACAGGTGGGTTAGCTGCTACATGCTATTTCTCAAGAGTTAAAGGCAGGAGAGAGGGGCCCACATATAATGATTCTTTTAAAATATATTTCTGATCATCTTCATGATCCTGCATTCAGTCCTAACATTACAATAGCATACATCACCACAGTACGTTCACTCACCAAAAGCACTTTTTGTATGGCAGAAATAATACTGGTTATCCCAATAGGATTTCCACACATACCTGTAGGTGACCACTTTGAAAACCTATCGGTTTTTCCACAGGGTTCTCATGTAAGCAAAGCAAAAACCAGCCCTACATTTATAGCCATTTGTAGGTAAACAAAACATTTTCCACTAGTCAAGCACTGGAGAGGCAAAGATAAAAGTCAGGATGCACTAACTTCAATAACAAAGTCTGGATTGCGTAGAAACGCGTACTCATTTAAATAGCTTCCAATGTTTTCTCATTGTTCATGAAATAAAAAAGCAACTTTAGAACATGGCAAGAGGAATAAAATCAACAACTATCAATAGCGTTCCCTAAGACCACGAAACTGAATGCTCTAACAACTTTAAATGATGGCAGTATTTCTTCAGCAAATATCCTAGGATGGGTCAGCTGGCATGACCTGACACGCAGCTCAGACAGTAAGCAGATGGCAAAAAGGTACGTATAGCTCATCACCCCAATTCACCTTCAAAGCTGGCCGCTGAACCTGCTGTTTAATACTGCGTAGGTCAGTGCTGACCCACTGATCTGCTCAGAGCATGTCTCGCCCAACCTAGCACGCCAGCTTCTCAGTGCAGAGATGCACACACAGCTTTGCTTCTTATGCGCTTTTTATGCATGGGAAAAATATTCAGGATGAGCATAGACAGGGTGATCCTCTGAGAGGTGGATGCAGTTAGGGGGTGTAGACTTTGCATTAACATTAAACCCAGCATTGTTCTAGGGAAGAACAATAGTGTTTCTGCTTGACATTTCTATTTAACTTTATCTGACTCATTGCCCATCGTCTAATCTTAGCATCACATTTAGGTTCCAGTTTTAGCAATTTACCTGTATTTAAAATGCACCTTTTTTAGTGAATCTGCATTCTTGATGGTAACCATAACAACAGTCTGCAAAATACACTGTTTGGAGAGCTGGTTTAATAACTGTCAGGGAAAAGGAAAGAATTAATGAGGAATTACATTGTTATTTACAGTCCACCTGCTGTAATACGCACAGCTTCAGCTTACAGGAAAAGGCTTTAAAAAGCTTAATCTTGATGGCACAAACACTGTTTTGAGCTTCAGTGGATAAGAGGACTATTCCAAGTTTGAAAGTACTCAGTATTTTAATGTTTTCGTAGTAACTAACTGATTCAACTTGCATCGATCTCCTATATACATTGGTACTTTACAGAAGCCTCATACCCCTGCAGTGGGAATGCTTTTAACAGTGGCCCCTCTCTAGCAGATTCTTGTGCTAAACTCACAGTTTTCCTCTTAAAAAAGGAAATATAAATAAAAGAGCTTAGCGTCTACAACCACTACTATTTAAATATACTGTGTTTAAACACAAGACTTTGCTTAGCATATGGAAGTCTATTCCAGAGCACTTCATCCAAATCCAACCAGGCTGATAATCTGCAACATAAGGAACCAGTACCTGGATCTATAAGGTAATATACACAGTTTTAACACTGTGGCTCTCCCAGAAGCACAACACTACTATTTTAAATACAGACAATTTTAGTCAGCTAAGAAGTATTCATCAACACCCAAAATATGAATTTCTAATTAAGGCAGTTCCATTATTCACAAGCAGAATATCCACCTGAGCATCAGCCTCTAATGTCAGGGAAAAGAGGGAATGAGTCTAGTATTAGAATGTTTTTGTATCATCTAGGCTCGGTTTTCTGTTACACAGGTGCTTTTCAGACAAAGTCTTGCAATGCACTATTTGGGATGCAAATTTTTTTGTCTCTAGAGACTATCGCCTGCTAGTTTAGGAGGTCACATGCCTCCTAGTGCTCAGGGTCAGGTAAAGGAACATATAAAGCTGGCCTCTTTCAGCCTTCCTATCTGCCGTCTAACCATGAAAAGGTTAAACACAATTCTGCAACATGAAGAAGTGAGCTAGAAGACTGGACTTAAAAATATAAAGTGGTACTTATATTTGCATTACCAGTTTTTTGGATGAAGTGTTTAGCCTATTTGCTATCTGAACACCACCAAAATTTTAAATTATCTATGTAAATTTTTTTTTTTACAATTTTAATTACAGGCAATATTAATATTTCAGTAGTGCTTTCCATGCATGGTTCAAAGTTTACTACAAAACAAGTTAGCATGATGGTTGTTTATTTTGTAGGTAAAAACTTATCTATCAAGCATCCTCTGTAAATGTCCTGAAGTGCTGGACAACCCTAAAACAATGCTCATGAATCCCATGAAAAATTGCAGACAGATAAACAAAACTCATGCTTTTTTCCAATGATTTTGAGAAGCTGAGAGTTTAAAGAAGGCAGAATTTTTAGAGCAACGGTTCTAACAATTAATACTCTTGTATTTTAAAAGTTTGGTTGCCTATTGATTTCATGAGGGACGATGAATCCCTAAGGAAAATGTATGCAACAGTAAGAGCCCATCAAAGAAAGGTCTCAAACAGAAGCTGGATCAGACCCATTCAGAGCTTTCCAAACCCCTACACTGGTTCTAAAATGAGCATTTCATTGAACAAGCTCTCAACGAAGAGCGAGCAAAGCAAGCTGAACATGCTCTCGCCAGCTACAAGCCAGGCATGGGCACTCTGAACAAGCTGCCAGCAGCAGAATGGCCCCATGCTCACCATTTAAGCAAGAAACGGCAGTGCTTTAGCTATGAAGTCCCCAATACACGCGGCTATTCTGAGCAGGGAAGCTGCTCCACTTTTTGCCCAAAATGCTTAAAGAAATATTAATAGGGTAAAAAAAAGTCCTATGACTCCAACTTTAATCAGGTGATTACAACACCCACCAGAAGGCAAATAGAGCCAATCTTGCTCAAAGCAAAGGAAGAACTCAACTGGGTCTTTCTGGTGACCACAGCAATCGCTAAACTGTTAGGGATTTCAGTTCCTCACTTACTTTGTGGATCTATTGCTTCATTTCCTTTATTTTTAACGTTCAAGTCAAATGAAACATTTTGCTTGATCCTTTTCCTCCCATTTTAAATTTCAACATAAAACCCCCTCAAATTGTCAACAAATTTATATTTGCTCTATATTCTTCAGAATACTGTCAAATCTAACATTCAGTTCCTAAAAACTCTCATTTTCTACAGTACATATTAAAAGAAACCTGGAGATACTGAACTGACTGATTGTCACGTTAATCCATTGCTGTCTCACTATTTCAACCTACTATAAACCTCACAGGACAGGACTAGGTTTTTTTTGTTTGCTTAGTACAATGCTAATGTTAGTACAACAAAGGTTTTATGACTCACCATAGGACATGGAAACTAAACTTAATACAGAAAAAACATGTATTACTTTGATGTGGCTTTCTCTATATTGTACTATTACATGTTTAAATAATTCTTCCCTAACAGGAAAAAAAAAAAACACATGCTAATTTGTCAGTAAAACAGCATATACCCGAAGAGACATAATTTGCTGTTACAGGGAGATTTCCTCTGGTTCTGCCTTGTTTTGTTTCCTTTAATCTGTCATAATAGTAACTCAGAGTATGTTTGTTGTCTGATTGCATACAAAGAGAACACTTCCACATAAAACATGAGTTTTTAAAAAACCCACACCAAAAATCAAAGCATACACCAATAAGCAGACAGGAGTCTGGCCTGGTGAACTGCTGTATTTTCAAAGACAAAGGCAGAGCCTTCCCCACGCAATCTACACAGCTCCAGCACTGCCGCACCATCCCACCAGGTCACCTTTGCTTGCTTAGCTTATTGAAGTTTTCCAAAAACATCTTTGTAATCAAGGACCTTTTCAATCAAGCTGCCAGCCTGCAGATCCAAAGATAGCTCAATGCACAACCTGGTAACAAAACTCGACTGCCATGGTAACCAGAGATGATATTTCTTTGAAGGCACTGTACCAAAAGATGCATGTTTCCAGCACAGATACAGAATGAAGCCTAATATAAGCCCAGTAAGATATATTTGCTGTTCTTATATTAAAAGCATTACGAAACATTCCAGATGCTCATCTTAATCCTAACAAACTGATTTTCTACTACATTCATCTACTACGTTCATTTTAACAGTCCAACAGTGTGAAGGCATTCTGCCAAGGCTATCTGCTCTCTTTGTGTGACCTGCCGCTTTCTTCTTTTCTTTAGGTTAACTGATAACATGAAGTACATTAAGTACATTTATACTTAAGACCCATACAGTCTCTATCACAGAAAAGTGTTGATTGTCTGAACTTTACTGTACAAATCTCACGTTATTCCTCCCCTCCAAAATGGGAGGTCTGGGCATAATTTTTTCCTTTTCTCCATTTCTCTTGTTATCAGCCCACATCATCTGTGCAATGCCATGGGATTTTGCTCTTTGTCTCATCTGGTGGGTTCTTCTGTTTCTGAGATTTGACATTGATTTAACTACAAGAAACGGGGGTGGGCTAGAGTATTTTTGTAAATTCTTTGCATTGTATCATACACAATTAATGTCAAGTACACATGTCACCCCACTATTGCATGGTTGGTTTTTTGGCACTTAGCTTGTAGGAATTTTTCTCTTTGTAGATGGTTAATTCTATTGGATTTTATTCATAAAAGAAAAAAGAGACACATACATTAAGAGCTGGCACTATGGATATTTTTTCATGCTGTTCTGCTACACAGCTTGTTTTCAGGGCCAAAATCTGCACTCTCACACTTACTACAGCAAATTTTGTGTGCTTCAAGGAGAATATACTGTTTCCTGTATCCTTTATGTTAGATTTCTCATTAGATGAGATCTCAGTGAAGGTAAATGTCCACAAATTACTCAGCTGAGACCACTAATTTTTCCTTTGTGACTTAACTCAAACAAAATTCTTCAAAGGTGAAAACTTAGTGAGCTAAACCAATGTCAAACATATTCCTCTGCTTTGCAGCAATCTGAATATGCTATCAATTTCATATAAAAGTTCAGAAAAACAGTAATTGAAGAAACTCCAGTTTTAAAAAAAGTGGCCTCAAAATGTTCCAAAATAAAACACTCCTAATTTTAAATGTTATTTATGTGAACCTCTTCATATGTTTAGCAAATGTACTACATGCTGTATGAAAATGCCAAAAGTAGTTTAAAAATAAACTATTTTTTCCTACAATACTATATGAAAACATCATTAATCATCATAAAAATGGCCTTGTTTTCCTTAGAAAGGATGCATCCCCATTTTACTTTGATGCATATTACAATCTGCTATATATTAAACATTGTATAATAATGGAGTTAAGCAAAGTTTGGGGTTTTTTTTCCCCAAAAAGAATTTTCAACTTTTGTTTTCAACCTGTACTGTCATAAAAATAAAGCAAAACTTTTTCATACAACAAAAATCTCCTAAGAAGTGATTGTTAAACAACAACAGTTCCATTTTCTTCAAGAAAACAAAACTTGTCAACATCCTTAACTGGAATGAATCTATTCTGGTGCTCTGAACTAAATCAAAAAGTTTATTTTAAGTCAGTTTGACATTAAATTGCATTTACATATGGTGCCATAGTACAGTAATGGAAGTAGTACAGCACTAAATTGCACACTGCCAAAACAAGAAAAATATACCAGTGGAGGGACCATTCTGCACAAGCCCTACCCTTAACCCCTCCTTTTGCATCCATTACCAGGCACTGTTAAAGAGACAAGATACTGGACCTAAATCTGCCTTTTGGCTGATTAAGTTAATAATTCTTATATTATTAAATTTGCATGTCCTTCAGATGTATTCCTCCTTTTATTCTTCTCCAATGGACTAAGCTCCTAGACTTTTGTACATCTCTTCCAGGACATTTTAGTCGCACGATGCCCTATGCTCTTCAGATAAAAAGAAATCAGAATGCATCTTGAAGGAAATTAATGAATTTTTAGCAAGCCAAAATTTCCTCAGAAGAATGCTCATTTTGCAAAAGCTGTACTTTGTGCTGAAAAAAAAAAATTAATGCTAAACTACAGACCAGCTCTTGCAACAAGGTCTGTCTGTTGTACTCAATATGTAATTTTTGGTGTAAATAAGCAACAGATGGTATTATGACAAAAGGTTGATCCAAGTATCTTCAAGTCAATGGAAAGATCTCCAAATTCCTCACAGAAGCATTCTCAGTAAAATACAAAGGAGGATAGTCACAGCCTCTGTTTTAGGCATCTAATTTAGGTAGGATTCACAGAAACACAAGCCTAAATATCTTATATAGTCTAAAGAAAGAAACAGAGATACTAAGCTAAATGCTTACACTGCTATAATGTACACTGTGTTAATGCTACTTTCTCTACATCCTTTTCATACTAGGTTTATATCACTAATACCTTCAAATAAACATAAATCAATGGCTGCTGCCTTTTACTTAGCCTTCGTGAGAGTCTTCTCTCCACACAGTGACTAACTAGGGGACTTATTCTAAGAATATGAACAGACCATTTACCTGAAGACTGACACATGAAGTCACACTGGCCCAAAATAATTTTCAAAGACTATTATTAATTTTGTTGATTTGAAACAGCTTCCTTGAACTAGGGCTACAGTAAGATGATAACCATCTTTTTCACCAGCTCTCAAGAAGGGTATCACTAAGATCAACGAAAAAATGAATTATATGCCCTTGGGTGAAGGAAAATATTAATGCTTGTAACATAATGAAAGTTTATAAATTCAATTGTTAATCCCAAAGTCTTAAAGTTAAGTACTGCATAGGTTTTCTGCAATACCTGTGATTGTATCCTGTGACTTGCATTTTTAATTACCTGGTCAGCCATCGCTATAAATACACTGTCTTTCAGATGGCTTGTTAGGTAACGATGGGAAAATAAACAAACATAGCCCAAACAGTTTCTTAGCCAGAAGAGCTCTTCAACTTGCTCTGTTCTAATCAATTCATGAGTGCTGTTCATAGATCATGCATGGATCAGATATCTACAAAAGGAAACATAATGAAGCCAAGATGTTGTTTACACCAACACTAGAAACGAACGATAGCAAGAGTCACGAACTAGCAGAGGAACTGGTTTACAGTTCCCTATCCATATATTTTTCTAGTTACACAGTTCTTAAAGTGGTTTTTCTTGTGGACAGTCTATCATCAATCAAACGAAAAATACTTCATTTCAATTTTTTCTCAAAGGGAAATGCAATAAATGTTATTTACAAGTATAAGAGCAAATCACAAACAATAAATGCAGTATCTAAAAGCTAAAATATCAAACAAATACCACTAATAAATATTTGTTTAGAATTCAAAAAAATTTTTAATGGAATATCTATCTGCTCAATGAAAGGCTCTTCCTTCCCACTCCCATTGAATATATCTATATACGACATCCACATGTCACAGTGCTTGAAACAAAAGATGGAGCCCCTTCAAGTGGCTCAACCTCATAATATCTATGTATCAAAAGCAGCATTGATATATTCTATACGGTCAGTGGTTGACCAGCTGGTATGATATCCTGTATTGTGAACACAGCTCACTATGCAAAGCTAAAAGCTTTCTTCATACATCCATACAATTGCTTTAACAAAGCAACAGCCAGAAGCAAGCCATAGCTGTGAAGAATTCGGGTTACAGTTTTTATTCTATTATTTCATCCATTTCTCTTTTAAAAATGAAAAGGGAATGGGGGAAAAAAGTGAATCTTTAGTGAGTATTCTAAGTGCAGCACTCCAAAAACACCCCCAAAGAAACTACAGTGAGATAAATTTTCTAATCCACAATCTAGATGCCATAAAATAGAAACTACATATGCCATGGAGAACAGTGTCATCTTGCATATGATTTTAATGTATCATAGTGTAATGTGACAAACTGTTAGCTACTAATTAATTTAAATCACATAATACTGAAAATATCTCTGTACACTTCTACGTATAATGCTAAGGGCTATAATGAACATAATAAGTCAAAAAGACTAATGCACCAATTTTCATTCCTCATTTCTAAATGCTCTATCAGTGAGAAAAATTAATCATTTAAAAAATAAAACTTATCAGGAAGGCAAATTCATGGAATACTCCCAACACCATCGCTGTGCCTCCTTTTAGGTCCTCTAATAATGAAAAGAGCAGATAAAACAGAATATGCCTTACTGCAAATTGGAAAAACTGCAGAACGCATCAGTAACAGRCTGCACGTCCACAAGATCAGAAAACCAAAGACCAAAACTGTAATATGATCTTGTTTGGCTTATGGGTTTGGGGATCCACCTCCTGAAGAATTCCTATTTCTTGTCATACTTGTCCATTGCCCTCTTTTCACAAAATGCAGCCCACATAACTAGATAAAGTCCCTCACATAACCTTCAGAGAGACACATCTAAATTAGGCCATATATCAGAGCATATGAAGACAGCTTTAGCACGATGAAAACTGGAAAATGTCACTGTCCTAACAAGAAGTAAGGAGGAAGAGCTCAAAATCTCTGTGCCCTAATAGTGAGCCACTTGTTTCATCTCCCTCTGAATACAGAACAGCTTTCGCAGCTATTGAACCTACAAAGATTGCAAAACTTCTGTGTGACAAATTGGCAATTTTAATGTTTATTTTGTTTATAATGTTTATTTTTGCCAAGAGTTTAAAAATCATTCTGCTTGCCAGTGACTGAGCAGAAGCACTATTGTATGTAGACGCAGAAGAATATAAAAGGAAAAAGTGTATTCTTCAGAAAAAAAAAACCACACACCATTAATATTAATAAGTTAAAATTAGACACAGCCTGACCTGGTCAATTACCCAAGAGATCTGATTAAGTGCAATCAGATTCCAAGCACTATAATGTTGGGAATAGTGTCTCTGACCTAAATGCTCTTCTCATCATGAAATGTCAGCAATAATGACCTCCAGCAGCTTCACCCTGAATTTGGTCTGCCTTTGATAAAATACCATGATAGATCTGCAAGATAATAGTAACTTACAAGCTTACATGGTCTTCATGATTAAGCATGACATTTTTCCTATACAAAGTGCCAAAACTGGAAAAAAAGGCAAAAAGGTCACAATCCAAGGAAGAAGCCTTTCAAAAGAGAGGACCGCTGCAAGCCAGTGCTGCTAGCATCATCCACAGGGGCTCCATCTGACAAGCCTGCTGGGGCAGTTTAAAAACGACAAGTTAAATGCCTGTGGAGATCCAGCTCCCTAATTATTGATTGACCTATGTAATTTTGGCATCAGTTATGCCCCAGAGAATCTGCTTTGACAGACAGTTAAAAGTCCACAGTTAAATAAGTTCTGAAATAGCCAAGACAAGCAGACCGACTTGCTAAGAAGATTAGTTTCTTCTGTTCATCAGAGTATTTTGGGGACCATGTAAGAAAGTGAAAATAGGCACCATTTTCAAAGAATAGAGCCTTGCAACATTTCGTATGCCAAACAGCTAATATACACACACGTACAACAGCCCAAAACATTCTTAAAATATATAAAATAATCCCCTGTGCCATGACCATCACGAAGCAAAACCGTTGATCAGGATACATTCATATGCAAGGGCTGGCTCTCAAGTAAAATGGTAGCTGCAGTTTAGTTAACCACTCCCTGAAAGACACCATGGACATTTGTAGATACTCATGTTCTTTCCAGCTGACGCTGATAACTATTTTAAGGTTAGAAAGCAGACTACAGAGGCTGCTTTGTGGCCATGGGGAAAGTAATTCAATCTGTGAGATTCAACCTGTCTTCGAAAAAATTCACCCAGATTTGCTTTTGCCATAATTGTTTTCTTGCTCTCATCGTCACTCCTTCACTGAACCTCTCTTCAGAAACCAGAAGGACGAAGAGTCACATCAGAAAGTAAAAGGCAGAAAAAGACATTTACAAAGCTAATCATTAAGTCAAACAGGGAGGCAGCTGGATATTATAAGACTGTGAGCAGAATGGGGACTTATTCTAGCACAGTGTGAGGAAAGAAGATTAGGACAGAAACAGAGAGATTAAATGAAAGGACAAGCATCTTGAAGGGTCTTTTATTGCTCCTCAAGAGCAAGACCTAAACATTTCAGGAATTCAGATATTGTTGTAAAAAATAATGTTTTGATTATTTCTTACAATGATGAATAGATTTATGGCTGAAAATAGTGGATAAGTGGCATACTACTTGTCCTGTATTGTACTGGCAAGTACTATGTTTCCCATGCTCCTGTTTATTCCAGTGAATGCAAAGGCTTCATGTTAAACCTAAATCCTCCATCTTCCTCTAGAATTATTTTCCAGCAGAATCTAAGTTTTAACTGTATGACATGACTCCAAATAAAAAAAGCATCGTCAAGGAAAAGATACATGTTGTATAATTATAGCCTTTCTGAATCACAGACTTGCACAGTACCTGTGGATGTATCCACGGTGAAAAAAGAAGAAAATTCTCCCGGGACCAGTTCGTATGTGACAACGCCATATATTCCTGAATCTCTGTCTGTGGCAAGAACATTAATGATCTCTGTTCCTGGCTGTGTGTGACTGCTGATGCTCGTCACATAGACGGCTTGTTCAAAAACAGGTTGATTATCGTTAATATCTTCTATCTCGATGCGAACAAAAGCTTGGGCACTCAGCCCACCCTGTTAGATAAATCAGAAAGATAAAAACAAAAAACAAGGTCAATTTTAAAAGTGTACACAATAGAATGATGCACATCTGGCTTCAGCCCATCATTAGGAAATGGAACGTGCTGCAACAATATTGAGCAATGAAAATGTCTGTTAAAAACAACTTACGGTATCTGTAATACCCCAAAATACTGCATTTAGGCAAGCTACATGCTCAGAACAACTCCAGTGGGCTGACTGAGTACACAAAGAAGTTCAACTTCTTACGACGGTGAGGCCTGAACACAAAGTTATTTTTGTTAATACTAATGAGCACTACACATGTCAAACCCTTGCTAGTCTAACCTCACTTGTTTTTACTGTAATCACCTACACGCCACTTACTCCTTCACAGATGAAAGTCAGGGCTTTCTGCCACAGAAACACATGCCCCTCAGGTGACTGTGGTGCTCCAGTAAAGCGGGAATAACTTCTGTCTATGAGTCTTTCAGGTTTAAAAGCGTGACCATCATAACAGCGAATATGAGGCTTTTTCAGCTATTGATTAGGAACACAGACTGAGAGCAGAGCAGTGCAGGACAGCCAAAAGCTGACCTGTCAGGCTGCGGCCTGCAAGACCTATCCTCAATTTACCACCCTGGCAGGTTTAAGCAGTTCTGCTCATGCAGTGTATGTGTGTGTCTATACATATATGTATATATATTTGTGTATATATAAGTGTGTGTGTCTCTCTCTCTCTCTATATATATACGTATGCGCGTGTGCTTGTCTACTTACCCATACCTTCACTTCATGTACACAGAGACAGAACAATACCAAATTCAACTGAAGCACATAGCTGAAATGATTTGTTGATGTAAAATTCATAACTGATTACATAAAATTATTTCCCAACGTGTTTGTGATTTCGCAGGGAAAGAGGTCTCACCACGTTTTCTAGGGGGCTTGGCTCAACTTCTCTGCTCTTGGTTATTTTCCCTACACAAAGAGCTGGGAAAAGAGCCAGGCCTCGGTCGCAGCTTCGGCACCGTACCTCTTTGYGGCCCCAGCCCAGCCGCTGCGCTGCTCTCCACACAGCTGAAGCTCCTGCTACAGGTGCCCACCAGGAGCCCACTGAAATACCACGCGGGCAGCCACGGGACCACGTTTAGCCTTGCTCTGCAGTGAAACTGGAGAAGCGAGGAGCAACTGCAAGCTGGCTTATCAAACCATGCTACAGCAAAATCACGATTTGCCATGGCAAAGCACTGAATTTTATGATGATCTGGAAAAAAGACAATTCTGTGGGTGCTGAAGTGTAGCCCCCACAGGGCCCTGAGTGAAACAAAGGGCAATTTACTTCTCAGAGGCACTACCTCGTACTCCCTGTGGACCCCCTCCATCAGTTTGGAGGGGTTCATATTTCCAAGGTTATTTTACAGCTGTAACAACTACAGACATTTTTAAAAGAAAGCAGCTCCACTTGTGGCACAGCTAACGGTGAATGCCGGGGCACTGACATGTACAACGGAGGCACAAAGCAGCACACCTATGTATAGCCTGCACGTGCTGTACGCAGTACACTAAGATACAGACGGAGGAAGAATCCCATGCTCTTCAAAGTCACGCTGAGAGCGCTGTGCTTGTACCAATTAGCCACTTACTGAAACCACTGACACAGATCGGATGTTGGTGCGTACACATGACAAGCGACGCTGAGCAAGTCCAAACTTATTTTTGCAGTCACAGTAGCTATGATATAAAAAAAAAAAAAAACCTAAGCTGCATATTTCTGCAACCTAATTGTTCATGTCAATTATTTTTAAACCTGACCTTCAGGAAACTATCCAATGGTTCAGACTGGATACTACTCCTTTAGACTTGCCCTGCAGCATAACAATCTCCCCCAAAACTATTTTTGAAGGTTTGCTTATCACGTCCCCAGGGTCTGACTTAGTTTTGGGCAAATATACCATCTGCATTCTCCCCCACATTTCCATAGGGATTTTTGCTTTGTTCTGTTTTGGTTTTTCTTCCATGTAGTAATATTACCTCTGTTGGGTGGCAGTGACATTCCCATGAAAGCTCAAGTATGTGGAAAATTAAGATGATCTTGTGCATCACGCATCTATGTTTCACCCGCAGACTAGGAGATCTGGCCCACATCCTCCTGGCGTGCTTAGGTTTTCTTCCAAAGAAAATAAGGCATGGCACGCTTCCAGGGCTCATGCTGCTGCAGAGGCAGCCGGCAGCCAGGACACGCACGTGGGGACCAGGACTGTGAAGGATACTGGGCTAGCACCAGCCTCAAACTACTGAGACAGCCATGAAACCCTGTGCTGATATGGGGAAGTGGAGATGTGCAGATCTAGTGGGCTCACTACCAACACCCTAACCCCACTTCAGGGTAAGCCCCTTCCCCAACACCTTCATTTCCACAGGAAGGAAATCCCTGCACAGGAGCTAAAAGGGGAGCCCTATGTGCTCTGTTCAAGCCCACTGTCAGAAGATGCTCTGTGGCTCCACAGCTTTCAGGTACTTTAGGACAGGAATCAAAACCAACATTTTTAAGGGAAGAAGGCCAAGAAAGAAGTGAGGTCAAGAATAAAAAGCATCTAAAAAGAGGCAAAGTTTGGAACAGCATGAAACCAAGCTGCAAAAACTCATGAGAACTTGTGTTAAACTGCTTATTCCAAGTTTCATTATTGCTAAACAGATATAAAAAAAAAAAAAACCACTCTCCAGCCAATTTGTATTTATCCTATGGAGTTATGTAAAGACTGCGAAGTCTTTGGAAATGGATTAATTCTAAGCATATGGGGGGAAGCAAGTTGGAGACCTACTACCTACCTAATCTCTCAGAAGACCGACCAAATATTATGATGGAGACAGATCCTTCTTTTTCTGAAGAAGCAGCGTATCCCCTCACACACGAGTCAAGTACAGTATTAACTTATTAACTTACGATATTAACTGCTTATGGTCCAGTTCTTCCTCTGGCTATGAAAATTTTTAAGTATCATCCCAGGTGAGAAGGAACAAACTGCTTCTATTTCTAACCACATGGATATACTTCATCTACTCAGAAGCAAGCACGACATAGTCGATCTTCCAAAATACGAAGGTTGATTTAAACAAGTATGTTGCTGACAGAAAATTACACTTGTCAAAACATGTTACAAGCAACAGAAAGCCACAGTTGTTCGTTTTGAAATCCCTTTCCTCAAGTTCAAGTATTTTTAACTAATGTTGTGCTGTTTGATGCAACAAAAAATCACAATTACAATGGCTTCTTTGTCAGAATCCCAAGAGTTGTGTGTCCCATGGAACAAAAAGGGGACATAAGAAACTACCACCAAGTCAAAATAACCACAAGTAATATTTTCTTTACTTTGGCAGGACCAAATTTGTGTGAAAATATAAAGCTATTAGTACACCTTTTTATCATGTCTCAAAAAAAAAAATTATCCTGCCTTTGGCAGGAGAGACTCTTTAGCTTAATAAGTAGAAATTGTGCTACTTCGAATAGCTGTATTTCTTCGTCTTGATGCTGTAAAATGCTTAAGAATCCATCAACATTTCCACGACAGCCTCCAACGTTTTTGTCAGTGAATTGTGCTGTCAAATTTTTGTTCCAAACTAAACTGTGATATACAGGATCTCTGACATGAAGATGTATTTTCGTTTTTTTGTTAAACCTAAAAGATACGTCGCCTTGAAGTTGCAGTGCTGTCAAAATGGAGAGACACTGCCAATTATTTCAAAAGCCTTCTTCAGAAGATTTGCCTGTGAGTGTTGAGCTCTTATCTCTACATTTCAATGGCTTCAGTGTAAAAGACAAAGAAAATTGGACAAGCAGTGTGGTTTACCAAAAAGCAAGAGATGAAGAACAAAGTATTTTTCTATGCAGAAAGGCAGTAAGAGAGTCACTAAGGTTTCAGTATTATTAGAAGTTCTTAAATAAATACCAACCTACATAACTGGCAGAGTTTATGTGTTCAATGAATGATTGTTCTGGTACCTGTTTAAAGATGAGTAGTAACAAAAAAGGTGGTAATGCCATAATCTACGTTGACAGGCAATTTCATAATCTGCTGCAAGTGATGTAAATTGAAAGAGTTCAGAATACACTATAAATTCCCCCAAAAATGTATCATCGCACTTCAGCCTTGAAGCCCAAGCCTGGTGTCTTCTTTCCATGATAAAACTTCCACTTACAATCTCATCACGTCAAATTGGGAATTATGCCTGTTTATTTTTTGTTCTTTTTTTAAAAGGAAACATGCCTTCATGAAAGAAAAAAAAATACTCTTACTATTCAGGTGAACTGCTTACCTGCTTGTCCCTCAGTATGTCAAAGCTGCTATTCTGAGCAACAGACYTTGAAAGTCATTACATGCAATTACATACAAAATATGTGGTTTTGAAGAAACCCAGGCACAGCATTGGAGTCAATACTATGAGGCAGCTTTAGCCCAGTGTTCTGTGACAGCGAGGTTGGTTTATGCACAATACATAAAGTTAAAGCTCAGTCTTTCCTCTCTTTTTTTAATTTTTCACATATGTGCACTTGAATTGCCTATGCAAACATTCTCAAAGCATTTAAGTTGAATTTTGAAAGACTGCTTTCTAACAAGAAGTGGCAACACCCATCTGTGTAAGGAAGGACATAATCCTGAGTAAACTCAGTAAGTGATAATCTTGAGCATACAGTACAGATGTGATCACAATCCTCTATATAATTGTAACTTCATATTTAGCAGATGCACTTGTATATGCAATTAGATGAGACTTATTATCTACTTTAAAGCACTGTATTTAAAATTCTTAGTTTTTTATTTTAGTTTCTACAAGTGCATCTGATTTTGAAGTAGTTTTCAGCATACGAAAAACCTGATCTTTTTAAAAAAAAAAAATTCCAGAAAAGGATAAAAAGACTTAAGACTCACAAAGATAGAAATCTAGAAAAGATGGCAATTAAAAGTCTTATTATCTTAATACTAATCAACTGGCAATGAAAAGAAGCATCCTTGTTTCTTTTATAGGGAATGCTACATCTTCAGTTTTTCAGCTGCTATACAACCGTTGCAAAAGGTTCAATACACCATTGGCAGGCTGTTTCACTCAAGTGAAACTGCCTGCATTGCAGGTCTGCAGACCACCTCCCTGCTGTCAAAAGCACTTTCATACTGTGCTACACAAAACAACCTCAGTCACAACAGATACCCTGTAAGTCCTTGCAGCACTCACAAGACCTTCAGAGCACTCTCTCTGAAGCTGAGTACTGGACATGCCCTGTAGCCTGCACATACAGAAGTAGTTCTGTGCCACTGTGTTGCTGTCCGCCAGCAGCTTCTAACAAGAGGACAGGGAAGGAGCAGCCCAGATTAGCAGATGAACATATGGGATAGTATCCCTCCATGCTGCATTCCCAGGTCAGACAGTCAGGTCTGCCCAAGGGCTTCAGGGCTCTACCCCCATGCTCCAGAGCCAAGGCAGGCTGCATGCTCTTCTGCTTCTCTCCGTCATTCCCTGGCAGAAATCATTTCCATGGATTTTGTCCTATGACATGGACGCCCTTTCCCTTGGAGAAAATATGGCCCAAAATCAGCAGATCTTATTCCAGGCAAAGGCTAACAGATGGGCAGGAGGAAGAGAGAAGCACTGGTGGAATGAGTCCCACAATTGGAGTGCTGGGATGGAGGGCTACAGTCTGTTCAGGAGGGAAACGCAGGGCAGGTGAGGTGGAGGTGTCACACTATATTTAAGGAAGAGATTTGATTGCAGCCCTTACAGTTAGTGATGATGTGGTTGAAAGCCTCTGGGTGAGGATTAGGAGATGTTGTAGTGGTTGTCTACTACCGATCACCCAGCCAGGATGTAAGCACTGATGAGTTATTCTAGAGGCAATGAGGAGAAGTTTCTGGATCGGTAGCCCTGGTCCTTATGGGAGATTTCAACTTCCCAGATGTCAACTGGGAATACCATACTGCTGTGATGAGCAGGTCTTGGAAATTCTTGAAGTTTGTAGGAGATAACTTCTTGTCACAGGTACTTAGTGAGCTGACTAGGAAAGATGCCCTCCTAGACTTGCTATTTGTGAATAGAGAAGGGCTCATGGGAGAGGTGATGGTAGGTGGCTGTCTTGGCCACAGTGATCATGAAATGGTTGAGTTTAAAGTTTTCAGTGTAATGAGAAAAAAGGACAGCAGAGTTGCTACCCTGGACTTCAGGAGAGTAAACTTGAAGCTGTTCAGGGAGCTATTTAGCAGAGTACCCTGGGAATCTGTTTTTGAGGGCTTAGGAGTCCATGAGTGCTGGTCAGTCCTTAAGAACCACCTTTAAGAAGCACAGGAGCAGGCAATTCCACTGTGTTGTAAGTCAAGCAAGCTGGGCAGAAGACCAGCTTGGCTGAACAGGGAACTCCTCATGGAGCCCAAGAGGAAAAAGAAATTGTGTGATCTCTGGAAGTGAGGTCAGGCTTTGCAGGAAGATTACAGAGCTGTGGTTCGTATATGCAGGGAGAAGACACGAAAGGCCAAAGCTCAATTAGAGTTGAAATTGGTCAGTGTTGTTTCAGATAACATACTTAAAAAAGCCCTTCTTGTTAACAGCAAGAGGTGGTCTAAAGAAAACATTGGACAGATACTTGTTGAAGATGGTCATCTGACTAATAGGGATGAAGACAAAGCGGAGGCATTCAATGTGTTTTTTGCCTCAGTCTTTATGCTGATCTCTTCTCTCTGGTATCCAGTGATAGGATGCGTGGGAATGGCTCAAAGCTGCGCCAGGGGAGGTTTAGACTGGACACTAGGAAGCATTTCTTTACCAAGAGGGTGGTCAAACACTGGAACAGGCTTCCTAGAGAGGTGGTCGATGCCCCAAGCCTGTCAGTGTTTAAGAGGCATTTGGACAATGCCCTTAACAACATGCTTTAACTCGGTCAGCCCTGAATTGGTCAGGCAGTTGGACTAGATGATCGTTGTAGGTCCCTTCCAAATGAAATAGTCTAGTCTATTCTACCACTACAGTGGGCATGGCTTCCTTGGGCCAACAAGTTAGGATGAAAGACACATGCCCTGAAGTGTCTTCAATCCTGAGAACATCTAAAAGCTGTGACTGTAGTCCAGAATAAAAAGGAAACTCAAACAAAAAGCTCCATCCTTCCCTTCTCACTCACGATGTACCCAAGGGAAAAAAAAAAAAAAAAAAAAAAGCTGTGGAGCATGGACACATTTAGAAGGTACCTGAAGCACTACATTGTAGTGAATCCTGGAATATGCCGAAACCAGAGCCTAACAGAGCCAGACTGAGCAAAAACAGGCAAAATGACAAAAAGGCATTGGGGCACCGATTTTCAAACAAACCCACCAAAAAGCCTCCCACCACCATTCAATGGCAGCCTTCAAATCATCATTAAGGGCAGCTGTATCACAGCACTCAAGAACCTCACCTGGAGAAAACAAAACCAAGGCAGTCTACTCTGCAAAGGGAAAAGACAAAAAACCCCCCATAAACCCAAACCTCTGGACTCTCAGTAGAGTATACAGATGTGGTGTGGCACTCCTTACAGTAGTGGGGGACAAGGAGTGGTAGAACACTCTGCCTGTGCTCTGCAGTTTTCGAAATTTCTCACCGCACTGATGAAGAGAGATGGCATGCTGGTACATACACTGTGTTACCTACAGAGATGTTTATTGCTGGAATTGGTCTATGCCTGGTAGCAGCTCTCATAAGCATAGGTCATCCGGTCTTCCCCAGCTTTTGAAGAAAACTGTGTGGGCCAGCTCCTCCCAGAGTCAAGGTTGGACACTCCTGAACACCCCTCATTGTGCACCAACCCCAAGATTGTGCAACTCAGATTTTGGCTTTGAAGGCCAGACAACTGTCAGCAGATAGTACAGATGCCACTAGACAGAATTTAAATTAACATTATTCCAATTAAATTTCTCTGGATTGTGACAGGTTTTCTTTAACAGCTGCAGGCATTACTGTTTATTTGGTTGAAAGAGAAAGAGAGGTGATGGGCATCATAAAAAATGCAAATGAATGAACAAAAAGATTAAATTATGCATGATACATAGCAATAAAGTTTGCCACTGTACAGGAGCAAAAATGTGTGCTGTTAAAAAGAAAGGTTTCCTGTATGAAAATGAATTCACGCTAAGACTCTTTAAGGTAGAAGTACACAAACAAGTATAAAGGAAGCATAAATTTACATATGTAGTAGTTCGGAGACCCCCAAGTGAATAGGCAAAAATATACAATGGAGTGTCCATTTCAGTCACGTTGTGAAAGCAAACACAAAAAAGCCAAACAGAAGAATTAAAACATATCAGACCCAATTAGCACATATTCAAAAACAAAAAAGTAGTAATTTTGTCCCCTATATGCTTTTGAGAACATGCAAATACTTTTATTAGAATTCCTGTTTTTCCATATTTTCATCTTTGCAAGACTTGATTTCACAGTATGCCTCATCTAAATCTCTCTCAAGTGTTTGTGAAGGTTCCCCAAGCAACATACCTTCATCTGATTTTCTTCTTTTTTTTTTCCAGAGAGAGAAAAAAATTACAATTTTAACATCATTATAAGAAATTTTCAGCTGACTGTAAATTCAAAGACGCCCCAAATGCCTACTGAAATGGTCTCTGATCTGTCACAAGTGCAGAAATACAGCTGTTGTGACTAAGGGTACGGTTTGAACAGGGGGTGTCCCAGGCAGAGCTGGCATGTGAGTCACAGGAGGGTCACCTTCCCTACCGGAGCAGCTCTCAGTATGCCACAGTCCAGACAGAGACCCAAGGAGAGGGCTAGATGCAGATGCTGTGGGATTCAGTGCAAACACTTCTCTATAAACCGAGCTACATGATTTCTTTTCATATAAAAGCATTTCAAGGCGTACCACCAAATATGTATGTGAAGTAAGTGACTTTGGGACCAAAATCAGTGCTGCCAGCTGAAAAGGCTAATATTAACATTATGATCAGTCTTGTCGCCACTTAATCAGTGAGAGTGCTCCCACAAGCTCTCACAGGATGTTTATTTAACACCAGTTTAACAGAATCTGTTTTCCACTTGCCTCTTGTGTGCAATTTCAGTTCTCTCATTACGCTTTCTACACAGTGCATAAAAGACATGACCAATAAGCTCCAAAACCATGTAATGGAGTAGGCACGAACAGGTGGAGGAAACTGAGAATTTTGCTGTAAGATAAACTGAGCACCACCTGGAAAATGCTTTCTTTTCCTCCTCACTTCTAATTAACTTTGTTATTTTCTTTCCTTTTCATCTCTCTCCCTCCCCTTTGTCAACAGTGACCCTTCACTCTTCCTCTTGTCTTTTCTGCACACATTTCTCCCCTGATCACAGCCTCCACTTTGAACCCCACATCTAACATCTTTAAACCATCAAAATCAGCAGCAGAATGCCAGGAGATAAAATATCCTACTACAATTCTGCTGTAAAGGTGGAGAGTGGCTCAACATAAGTTCAGGTACACTGAAAATTTTCAAAAGCTAATATTGAATTTAAGTGCTTTAGTATTTAGGTGTCAGATGAGCTAATTTTTAGAAGATAAATCAATGGGATCTACAAAGTGCTGAGTTCCAGTAAGAAGATCAAGTCCTGCCTGTCACAGACAAGGCAATCAAAAATTGAGCCCCCCTCCCCACTATTGAACTTCTGAAAACACAAGGTCCCTAATGAAGATAAATGACAAACTGATTTAAAAATGAAACAATCTATAGTTTCAATGTGTTGGCTGTTTTCCTTTAACTTTTGACATAAGATTTATCACTAGAGCAATAATTTAACCAAAAAATGCCTCAAGCTTTTCTCATGTAAACCTGTTTTCTTTCACATTTTCAAAATAATCTTCTGGACCAGGCTGGATATCTGAGAAACTTGTCAGAATTTCACTGCTATTGTCCAGCTCTCACTTAGCCTTTATTAATAAGACTAATCTTGATATTCCAGATACGTGTATGTGTTCTTTAAATTCATACAGCTTCAAACCATGTATATGAGAGAAAAAAAAATGAAGTGATGAACTATAGCAGAATACATAATTTTCTGCTGTTACACGTTGTAATACTGACTGCTTTATTCTCTATGCAAGAGAATGCTTCTTAATAGCCTCTGAAATAAACACTGAATAGTGATAGCTAAAGAAAAAAGCAGATTAATTGCTTAACTATTACACATATATCCAAGTTCAACAGCATACAAATACACCCTCAACTACTACATTCTCAAAATGCAACAATTAATACCAAGCATCAACTGCAGCTATTTAAGCTCACCTACTCATGAATATGGAAATCATAGTTCACCAAGTTTCTTCAGTGTACTTTAACAAAAAGCACAGATATTTTAATGAAAAATACAGTATTTCTAGCACAACTGTATTTTTAAAAATTTATATTAGATACACTTAGGACAATATCTTAAATGCAAGATTAATATTCAAAGTGTGAAATAAAGACTGTATAGCCTGAAATAATTTAATTTCAATGTTTTTCAGCTCAAATTGTGCTGCAAAATGTGACCTTAATAACATTTTTAAAAGTGTCCTTATGTTAATTTTAACATTTAAGCCAACCAGTAACCTTTTTCTTCAGCCTCTTCACAGGTCACTACTAAAGCTGAAGAAAGTTAAGAAAAGTACTGGCTGGTCTCCTTCTGGGCCTCTCATTGCAAATTGCCTTTGGATACTTTCATAACAAAATGAAGCCAGGAATTATTTTCTTCCAGTCTTTTTCAGGAGTCACGCTACCAAAATTTTCTTTTACGTGGCACCAGATAGACCAAATGTCCACACCCAGACATCTCAATGTGTTCCCACCACAACCAACGTCTCTTCACCCTCCTTGCCAAACAGAGATCTGAAATGGACTATTTCGGGCACATACAACTACCCTGCCCGTGCTGTACCATAAATACCCACTTCCAAGCATCAGATCTTGTAAAGTGGGAAAACTTTCAGACATGCCGCTGCAGGGAGGTTGTACCCAGCCACAGCAGCAGCAATGGCAGCAGCTAGCTAGAAAGGACAAGGAATTTATCCAGGAAAATCACTGGCACCCACAGTAGCCACACAGCTCTAGCACAAGTTACTGGTTTATTATTGCTGCAGTCATCTTGAAAGCAGGGAGCAGAGGTAACCTGGAGTCCACCGGTTCCAAGAGGAGGAGGAAAATCAGCAGGGACTGACACATCCTAGAAGCAGTTTTCAACAACTTGTTTAGGAGTAATCAGGGATTTCACAGCCAATTTTATCAATTTGGGTCAAAATTTATGGTTCATGAAGTATCACTTTCTGCCCTCTGTAGGGGTAAGAAATTTTACTCAAATTCATGCAATTTTTACATACTCATTACATTCTCATTTGAAAGTATACAGCACATCCAAATTTGCAAATGCATTCACTAAATCTGGCAGTATGGAAAGGTGAAACTTACCCCATCCGTAGCTTTTACTAAGAGATCGTAAGTGGTTGGATCTCCTTCTCTGTCAATGTCTTGAGACACACAGACCTGACCAGTACGTGGGTCAATCTGGAAGGCTTTGGATTTTTCATAATAATGAAATCCATCATAAAGAAAATACTCAATTTCACCAAACTGGTCGGCATCTGCATCTGTTGCCTTGACCTGCAGGGAAACAACAGACATAAAAAATGAAGCCAGAGGAACTATTACTCATTCATTCAAAAATCACAGATATGTTGTTTTGAAGTTACCTGTTTGTGTTGTAAAAACAAATGTGCATACATACAATAGATACAAACACACTCTGCTAAGTGTGTGACAGCTAAGACCTAAGCTGTCTGTCTGCAGTTTGTAAAATAATGACTCAGCTATTGACAGTGCAATTATTTGCAACAAGCATATAAGATCGATTAGACCTGTCTGTAACATTACTTGTTTATCTGTCAATAATTATCTCAATCAAGTGGACTTCCCGTGACTGGAAAAGCCATACACATTAAGCCATGTTAGTAGGCCATACCTTAAGCTACTTTCCCTTCATGTTATTTTTATCAGTGGAGGTAGGTCTTATGAAAACCACATCACACACAGATGAGAAAAGTGCTGCAGGACATTCTTACCTAATGTATTTTCTAAAAGACTCCCCAGAGCTTAATTTAGTATTTCATTTGAAAGAGGGCTTGGTGGCATGGTAATCCATACAAGTTAAGGACTGGAAGGGGTTTTAATCTCCAGTTCTCTCTCCAAGGAGCCAGAGCTCTACCAACACAACTATATGTGACCATCACGTGCATGCACAGCACAAAGCAAGAGATGCACAGGCTGCAGTAAGTCCCTGTGAGAGACTTAATTACCTTGTCAGTGTAGTCTTGCACATAGCTGTAACTGCTGAATGACAAACAAGCCTAACATCTTTTCTTTTCAGCTATATTAAGTACATCTAAAAAGCAGCATGAATTCTGCTGTAAATCCCAAACAAATGTTGTAAATAACTACTTTAAAGAAAGAAAGCCTTCAGAGGGAGATTCCTCTGCAACCACATGGCATCAAATGGGAAAAGATATATATATACTAAGTCCTGCTGACAACGAAAATGGGTGGCAGGAGAAAACCTAAATGGGTGATGGTTAGGGGCTGTAGCAGGGCAATGGTAACCATGGGGTGGGGGGGCCTCATCCCAGGCACAAAAGGGCTATTTCCAAATAGAAACACATGAGCTCCTCCCCTTCTTTCCAGCTATGCTCAGTCTTCTGGTGTTACCAATGGACCAGATTAGACCAGTATGCTGGATGTACACAAGATGCTTTCAGAAGGCTGTGAAAACCTGGGGTGACTTTCAACATGCTGCATCACCTTCCCTCAGCTGGGTTTTAAAGGACTCACAAAGCATTACACAAACCGTAGGGAGTCAATACTCTTTAGCTGAACATGTGATTAAGGCACTGACTAGTCTAGAAAGCATAAAACCCCAATAATTTAAAACCATCAGGTGATTTTAAATTTTAATACAGAACATACCTGAAAGCTTTTTTCTAACACTAAAATTTTTCTTTTTACACTCATGGAGGAGACAGAAATCAACATACGCCTTAAAATATTTTAATAAATGTTTACCGTAGCAATAGGTTTTGCCAATACCATATACATATGCCCTGAGTGAGGAGAGGCTGAGGGAACAGGCTTGTTTAGCCTGGAGAAGAGAAGGTTTCGGGGGGGATTTAATAGGAGCCCCCCAGTGCCCAAGAGGAGGTTACCGGAAAGACAGCGCCAGGCTCTGTCCTCAGGTGCAGGGCAGGAGACGTGGAAACAGTGGTCACAAGCTGAAGCTGGAGAGGTACTGGCTGGACCTAAGGCAGTATTTTCGCTACAAAGATGATTCAGCACTAGAAGAGGCTCCCTGTCCAGAGGGGCTGGGGTCTCCATCCTCCAGTTTTGAGACCCAACTGGACACAGCCTGAGCAGCCAGGGCTGCGCCAGAGACCTCCCACCGCCCCCTCCATCCCCAGCAGGGCCAAGAAATAAATGCTGCCCAGCCACATTAGCACCACAACACAACTGTCACCAGCCACCAAAAGTCAAGTCAACAGGATGCTCATCTGTGAAACTCTCGCTCTTTGGACAAGGGGTGGATTGGTTGAATAAGTATTTGTTAAACAGAATAGTTTTCTACATTGCATCTTCAATTTTACAGTTCTCTGATAACAAAACATTTTGTGCTGAGTTTGGCTCTTTTCTGGCATGCTCCATTGTGAAAGTTTTCACTCAAATTTACAAAGACCTCAGAAGAAAATAATTTACAAAAATAAGTATACATTAAAAGAGCCAGTATTTTTAGTTCTCTAATTTGTCATTATTGGAAATACTTTCTCCTCCTCAGCTGGTTTCATTTTCTACTTATTCTTCGAAGAAGATCAATCCTGTGTTTTTTCCATCATTTCCACAATACCTGTGCAAGTATAATGCCTGAAGACCTTAATGGAGCTTCGGAAACCTTATTATCGCAAAGCCTGAGAGTTAAAACTGGCAGGAGTTCACAGAGGAGACCTGTGCCAGCCATTGCCTCCACCTCACCCGGGTTGGTAAGGTGAGACCCACAGCCATCAACCACAGCCAGGGCAAAGGTGGGGGTCTGCACGTGACGGCCTGTACAGATAAACGTCTGGCATGGTTTTAGGCACGGTTTCAAAAAAGACCAAGCAGGACAGGCTAGGGACTATTCCTAGCAATAAGTTTGGATGAGGTCATCCTGTTTTGGGGATGTAAATGAATTTAGCTGCATGGACACAAGCTGTGCCAGGTCATTTGGCCTTAGGGCCCCAGAACAGCCCTTGGCTGCTTCTCCTACTAGCACAAACATGGCCTTAAAGCCCAGTCAGTGCCTTCATCACACGCTCACTTCTTTGCCCACAGAGGAATTGTTTTGGCATTAAGATACAGAATTGGGACTGAATTAAAATGAAATGAATGAAAACATGGCTTGGGAAGGCTGAAAAGCATAGAAGCGGGGAAAGGGAAACCATGTAAAAAGTGCCAAGGCAAATTATAAAGCTAAAACTTACTCTGGACCAGTTACTTCCATCAGAATTTTAAAATGACAGACAGCCCAAAAGATACATGTGTTATTTCAATTAGCTGTGGTTTTTTTCTTTGTTGGGTTTTTTTGTTCGTTTGTTTGTTTTTAAGCACCCTGTGGACTTCTCCACTTCTGCATGGGATGCTTGAGATTTGCTGTATTTCAGAATTATCGCTGTGACAGTGATTGCGCCACATACTCCAATGCATCCCTTTTTTTCCAAATGTTTTCTCAGATCACTGAAGGCCATTACACCAGTTTCTGGTGCAGCAAATAGAAAGCTCTGCCATGGGAGCCCTGTGGTCACAGAGCCCTTCACGCTTCTTTCACGCCCTTGCAGTTTGCATCCCACGGCTGCAGCACAGGGTGCAACACGCAGCCCCAGTCCAAGCACTCGTTCTGGGTAAGTTAAAGGCAAAACTCACACTCAACTTCAGTGGAACAAAGATCCGGTCCTAAAAATGCTTTACAGCTGTATATAAATCAAGTCTACAACACACGTATTTCACCAGCCTTGTACTCTGTTATTTCTATCATAAAAAATAATAAAACATAAGGCTAGTGTCCTCTCGGTACTCTGCCACCCTGATGCTATGGAACAGTAATTCACGTGGCCCTTGTAAGAAAAGTATTTCAATTTATTTCTTGTGCCTGAAATCTAATGCAGGTGACAGTACTTGAAAGGTTCTGTTTCCCTGTGCCTGCACACAGTTACATGTGTAAATGCTAACATTTCTGTCTGCAATTGAGCGTGGGTGATTAAGTACGGGTGTGAAACTGGAGGGTATTGTTAGAAGTTTAGCCCCTTATGTTCAGCGACTTGTTTTCTTTCTTGTAAATTATGCAGTCCTCAGACTTTGAACAGTACATGCAAAGGAATAATGAATGATGAATTTAAATAAAAATGCTTCAGTTCAAAGCAATACAAATGTGAAGGTCTAATTGTAATCAAATTACTTTAATCATCTCTCAGGCAGCAGAACTAAGTGGCATCAATTTTTGCATTTATAAAAATATGATCTTTCTCCCTGTTCAAGTCCTTCACATCCGTTCAGTTTCCCCCCACTTAATAGTCTTTTTTTTTAATCACTCACCATGGAACCTTTGATCTGAAGAGGGAAGAATCTGGAATTAAAAGTGAATGAAAAATTTACTGTAGCAGACAGAGCTGAGGTTGAATGGCACTACACCTGAGGTCAGGGGAGCAACTAACTATTATTGATGCAAGCTGATTTAGAAGGAGGAACCCAGTGAAAACATGCTAACAAATTCAAGTTTTCAGATACAGATGAAGGGAACAAGTTACCACAGATTTTAGAAATCAAAGCACACGGTAGTCACGGTCCAAAACATGTCGGGTTACGATAGCATACTGCGCTAGTACCAATCCTACGGAGTATTACAGCAGTTAAGTGCTCGAGAGCTGTGAATTACAGCAGTCCAAACAGGAGGAAATGAAGGCAGCAGCAGGAATTTTCACAGTGGATTGATCAAGAGTGTTGTATGTTGGCAATATCACAGAGGTGATAGAGCTGAAAGGATTTATATGCCTTGGAGATGCGGGAGGCAAGAGAGTACCAAGCTGTAACACCTCTGTTCTGAGAGTTAGGCTGAATATGAGATTGGGATCTAGGAGAAAAGAAAGAGGGGGAAAAAAGAAGGGTTATGCTCACAGGGCCTTTCTCATTCTTTCACTAACTATGTTTTCAATACACTAAGTTGAAGACGCATGTTATTAAGGAGTGTAAACTTGGGAATAAGGAAAGACAGGACAAACTATTTCCCCAAGAAACATTTTTAAAAGCCAACAAGTCATGGTATGGACAGCTACTGGCTGGACTTCTCCCGTCAGTCATGCTTTCTGTAGCCTACATCCTCTAGTCTGTTTACACACTGTGTAGATTGCAAATCTGTCAGAGGAAAAGAAAGTTTCTTCTGTCCTGTTGACACTACCAATAAAGTAATAAATGGTCAGAATGAAGACATCCTCTCAGGAGAAGGAAAAAGGGGGACCTAGAGAAATGTTATGGAGATAATTAAAAAAAAAAGCTGACCCATCAATGTGATGCTTAAACAGACAGATTAATGCATGAGGGGAATAAATGGTGGAAACTGGTAGACACTGAAGGGTGTAAGAAGATAAAGAAAGAAAGAAAAATAGTCAGTCATTTAAAGAGATAGATTAAGACAGTGTCGGAAGTGCAGAAATTACCTTTACTTGCATAGGGAAAGAGGGGCTAATCTCAGAGAAAAGAAAATAAAAGGAACCACTATATAAGTAACGATCATTAACCTCACCTAGATGTACACTTTAATCCTATAACACATGTGCAGGTTTCAATGAAGAAAAAAATGCTGGCAATACACTTAAATAGGAGGGAACAGAAACATCTTGTTCAGTGTTATGCTAAAAGTATGGAGAGACTTTACAGCTAATAGAAAGCAAACATTTGGCAGATCCTAAGCTGGTTCCATTCACTTCAGTGGAACTATGACAACTCACAGCAATGGGCAAACTGTCTGCAGATTTTACAGGCATGAAACAATATTATCAATAAATAACAAACAAGATTATAGAGAATTATATCAGCTCCTAAAGCCCAGACTGTTTTAAACACTGATTAATTTTAAAAGAAAAGTCCCCATTTTGATTTTTTGCTTGTTTGTTTCCACTGCTTCAAAATCCTCAAGCATATATTTAACTGTGTCACCCTACCGTTTCAGCAGATTAAAATAAAGTTCCCATCTTACTGATTTATATTTCTTCACTTTCTTTCCTAGGCATTATTTCCTGGTTTATAACAACTGAATATATTTTGAAGAGCAGAGCAAATATTTTAAATCATATGCAAAATGGGAGAAGTGACCTGTGCACACAAAACCACATCAGAAAATATAATCTTATTACTGTGCGGATCAAAAATTCAGGGCCATGCACTTCGCATCCTATGTAAAGACCATTTCTAGGATTTAGAGAGTATGCAGCCTTAAAGCTGACTGCTTTGCAATGCTGAATTTCACATGTGAGTGACCAGAATTAATTTCATGGCTTTCAGATTGACAGAATAAAAGTAGACTACAATGGAAAGAGCAAGCAGTTTGGCCAAATAACTCATGACAGTGGTCATCTCTGATAGCAATTAAATGAGACTAAAAAATATTAAATCAATTTTTCCTGGCTTAAGAATTGCTCCCATACCACACATTTTGTCAAGTTTACTCCATTTGATTTCAGCTAACCAAGATACAGCTTTCACAGCTCATAAAATCTGTTTGGGGGACCCTTAATGTCAGAGCTTAAGGCAGATTTTTATTTCCTGCATAAAAAGTGTGTTTAATTCTTTCAGTTGTACTGATATCGTGAAAAGCAAGTTAATTGCCAGCAGTCAGTTTTAAAGAAAATCAGAATGTAGGGTAAATAAAAACATACTCCACTACTCCAAAATCCTCATCATCAAAACGTAAGACAGGACACAATAGACGGATACAGACATAGGGAAACTACCAGGAAACCGAAAGGAAACAGTTCAACGATAGAGTTATGCTGCTCATGAATGGTATAAGAATAGTCCTGTCCTGCAGACATCACCAACCCAAAATCCAACTTCCTTCCAATTAAAGGACAGAAGGACACCAGGCCTGTTCACGGCGGTACGGCAATGCCCAATGGCAGACCCTTACCAGATGAGTGCTGCAATTCCACACGCAGGCAACCCAAACGCCTGAACCAAACCAGAACAGCTGACCACCAGTATTTTGGAAGTATCTGCTACGCCAGACCTTTGTGCCAGGTCCCTGGCCGCAGGGAAGGAGAGGAGCAGCCTGTGTTGGTGGCATGCTCTCAGTAAAATGAGGTTGTAGAAATAATGGTAGTGGAATTACTGGTAGTTGATATTCTTCAAGAGTCATTTGGGTGTAACTATGCCTGTGAGATTAGCACATGAGCTGCCAGGAACACACGTCATCAGATGTCTTTAATTCAGTGCCCTCACTTATAACCCTGTTTGGCAAGAAAATAGTATATAAAATACAAACCAATGATCTTCACCACTGAGGCAGTGCGGACAATAATGCTGATGCCAAACCTGAGAAGAGTTTTAATAAATACATTACTTCTCTGGATTTTTATCTGTCTGTCTCAACATGCTTGATCACTGCCCATCTCCCTCGTACCGCAGGTTTAACGCACAGAARCAGGAATAAAGCTTCAGATCTACTTGCTTAAGTCCTAAAGGCATGAGCCTTGACTTCAAGAACAGGAACCGTTTGAGGACTTAACAGCCTGTCCTTGAATAGCAACTTGCAGTGACAACAGAGAAAGCCCCACTCCCCATCCTCAAACTGGGCCCTATCTGGAAAGTCACAAACCGAAATAACATCTGGAATTTAAGCTGAACATTCAGCTGGCATTGGCACTCACTTTGCCAACCACCACAGTTACCACATACTCCAAAAAATCAAAGAATAGCAAAATCCTTAGTCCTCATCCTTGCTCTGATGCAAAGTGTCTCCATTGTGCTAGTCAGGTCAACAGACTTGACTAATGTCAATCTTTCTGCTTTCTTTTCCCRTCCTATAGCACAGAGACTACCACTGACAGTAAGCGCTGAACAACTGACAGTAAGCGCTACACAGACATGACCTTGCTAGCCTCTCCTGCAGCAGCTGCTGATTCGTCAGTCTTCCAAAGGTGCTCATAACTGCTTCATTCAAGTTCCATCAGAAACATTCATTAATTAAATCTCAACAACCTTTACATTAAAGTTCAGAATCCTAAAAGCAAGCAGAGAGAGGGCTGGACACAGATGTACATGGGTGTCAAGAGACTCATTGCAATTCCCACACTGGAGATGTCAACCATGTAATCAGGGATGGCATTCAGGCTCCTTAGAAAGTACATGGGTAGGTTAGACCCAGAAAAACAATGYCTAGAAAACAAGAGGAACCTTGTAGCCGTGCCACTCCATTTGGAGAGGAAGAGCCGCTCATCCCTGCTCCCACCCTGCTTGTTCCTTCTGTACTTATCACCTTTGGTGTGAAGAAAAACCAAACAACAAAAAACCCCCACCCCTCCAACATAAAGGCCCAGAAAAGGACTCGCTTTTTCTCAGCTGAGTTCCCTACAATCCACTAGAGTGAGAATTGAACAAGTGAGAATTCAACTCCTCTTCCTTAGCTAGAAGGTGCAAAATACCATACAATGTGCTCAATTATGTGCTCAATTATCGTACAAAGGCTCAATGACAGCATGTGGAATGTGCTATTCACTGTAACCTCAAGTAAACATTACGTTTCTTAATTATGATAAGGCTTTTGGTTTTGGCATTTCAAACAGTTATGAAATGGTTCAGCAAATGCATTTTGTGCTTACCTGCATTTTTTTTTGCTTGTGGGTGCCCTAATAAACTACAAGGTATTAAAATCAGATAAGACTAACCCCATTTCACATATGAATCTCTCATAAGAGATCACACTGATTTTTATCTTTTTAATAACACATTGATTTTTTTGTAACATTCCGTATTTTCCCTGAGACAAGTAAATGAAAGGAAACATATTTTACTTGATGAATGATTATGAGATTTTAGCTTTTTGTCCTCTCTGCTCTTTTATGTATGTAACTGATGACAATGAACAAACCTGCCAATAAAAATATTGACACGTCCTTGATTTACTGCTTTCAGTTAGTCCATAGAACGCGAGAAAAATGAAAATCATGAGAGGCGAAAACAGCATAAGTACCTTACAACATCATGCTTTCATTCTGAAAACCAGACATCAGCCAGCAAGCCAAGTCCAGATCCAGGAAGAACTGGGCATGTCAGTCCACAAAGTAATCTGCAATTCCTGCTCTGATGCTAGCCAGAGCCTGAATTCACTCCTATTTAACCCACAAGTTTCTGACATGCCTTCAGTTTTGTTTCTATGCCTTCCCCAAAACAGCATAAGCAGCTAAATCCCGTTGATGCTGGCCAGGATCCAGAAGTGCGCGAGGCAGGTCCAGTCTGGAAGTCATGCCCTTATCACACTTAACACACCAACACGATCCAGACCGTCACAGAATACAGCTATTGATGTCTGAATTCATAGCAAGCAGCAGTGCTGCTAATGCCTACTTATTACATGGTAGAATAGTGGTTAGAAAACGTGTTTTGGGAGCCGGATGCTTAGGTTCCAGCACTGAAAATGTCTGCTAAAGGTCCAGCATCTACTTGATCAGTCTATTTGGTCTACATTGCCTTCCATCTTATTGTGCAAATATAACCAAATATAACATCATTTATTTTTATTGCTTATGTAAACTAGAAGAACAGAAGTGAAAAGAGAACATATTTCTGAGGAAGGAAAACTAATTTTCATAGTGACTAGCAAATATTTGCAGGACTAAAGCCTTATTTAATCAAAGTCAAGACTCCTACTTTTCCGTAAAAGCAGCTCCATCCATTCATTAATGCTGCTCACACACTCTGCTATAATTTTAGATTATACAATGTGCTAAAACCTTGCTGTGCACAGTTAAGAATTTAAGTACAAATCCATTTTTATTCATTAACTTTAGTAAGCTACCAAGCTCCAAGTCTGAGTACCTCTGCCAAGCAACAGCAGAGCACAATATTCCGTGCTAACTGCACAAAGCAAGGAGTCATGGGTTTAATAATCTAGAATATCTGTCACACAAATAAGGAAATATTTAGCACAGAACATATTATTTTAATGATCTTGCACTGGAGCATGTTTTAACTTTTGGTGGCAGGATTCATTTTAAAATTATATTTAACAAGATGGTTTAGAAAGCATAACTCAAGGTACTGGCTATCTTGTTGCTTAGGTCGTTTTTCCCATTAGAATGCCTTACTATGAACACTAAATCARTAATACAACTTTTATTGGCAGCATGTATTATTACATCAATTAAAATTAATTAGAAGAATTCAATTTTTGGCTTAGATCAATCAACATAATTACTATATTTATAAAGCTGCAATGTGATATAGTCGCTAACTGAGCCTAAATGATCAATACATATCCTGAAAGCAGAGTAGGTGTGTGACCTTAAAGCCGAACACTAACGATAAAAAGATCTTTYGACTATACTCGTGTCTCTAATAGACAAATTACAGGAGGATGCTACAAAGGAGAGAAACAAGAACTGCAGAAGTGGATAAGYAACCTTGACCCGGCTGCCCCTTCCTTTTGGAACTCAGGTTTGTGCAACTGGACTTTGAGTCAGATCAAGGAGATGATCCAGTAAAAGCTCATCATAAAAACTTTGTTATTGGTGCAACATTAGATTTCAGCCAAGTCAGTTCGTGATGCAGCTGACCCCAGGGCAAATGGTAGGAGGGTGGCAGGAAAGTGCAGTCCAGGTAAAGCCTAAAAGCTCTTTCAGCAGTGGCATGGACTTAAGAAAGGCTGAAACTGCACACTTACATGTGTTTGTGCAAACATTTTCCAAGCCCCAAAACCAGTCTGAGCTGCTAATTCTTACCCACAAACCACAATGCTCCAAGCAATACTCCTGGCTAGACTGATCCAACTATTTATGAAGCCAYGTTGTGAACAAGATCACTAAGAGCAGAGCTTAAATCTGCCACTTAAAGAAACAGAAAACAGAATAAAACCCAAGAACCTTTATTTGTATTTAGCCAGATGATTTCAAAAATTCTTTTCCTAGTTCACTTCAGAGTCACACTAGCGAGGATCAATGAGCAGCCAGGGTAGAAACCTCTTAAATTGATTTTGCTGGCAGAGAAAAAGGGTTTGTTATTGCACCTTTATAGTAAACAAAGACCATGCATGGGCTGCCTAAATTGCCACTTACAAAYACGCTTGTAGATTGCTGCACTCGTTAGATAAATGTGGTGGCTTAACATAGGGGAAAGGGTAGCATGGAAGGCCAACGGGGGGCTGCTGTCACTGGAGAAGCAACCTTTGAGATACCATTACTGGCCCAAAGAGCCCTAGTAGAAGGTTACCTCAGAAAACGTACAGCTTTGCTTGAGCCCAGAGAAGGTCTCAGAGAGGGTCCACCCAGAGCCCCTTCCCTCCCGCACTTGTACTACAGCTGTGGCTATTCTATGCATTGCACGTGGGTGTTTGCTGAAGCAGCGAGTTGACTGGCTACCACCTTTCCATAAATCAGGAAGGAGTCCTCCTTAAAAAAACCAAAACAAACAAGTTGATCAAAGCTAGACAGGTTCTTTTGCATTCCTCATGGCATCAGCTTTTGACCTGCATTCCAGTTTGTTTATTTCTTCAATTAGTGGTGGGCTTCCTTCTACCCACACTTCTTTTACAAGTATTTATCCTTTTGACTGCTTCCTGAGTCAATGAGTTAAGTGACAATAAATTTGTTTAATTTACCTACTGTCATCCACACACCCTTGAAAAACAGGTATTTTGTTTACATACATTAAGAATCAGGTTTTGTAATGACTGTAGCCGATGATACTAATGTAGGTCAGATAACAGCAATATTGTTATAATCACCCTATGGTTTTTTGTTTCTTGTTTTGATCAGCATGGTGAGGTCCAACACTACCACTTCAGGACGGGCTTTACAGGACACATCAGCATAGGTAGACAACGGTTTCTATCACTTTGCACCTCTAATGCTCTGAATCTGACTGCTTGTTCAAATAGTCTGCCAAATATGAACAAGTATCAAATGCCTGTCGCTGTTCAGACCACTGCTCATTTACACACTGGAGCCCAACTATCCTCCCATGTCCTCCTGCAGCTAGGATCACAGAAAGATGAGCTGCTGTTTCCAGCTCCTTGCTCTGCAAGGTGGTGACTTCACCATTTTGCTGAAGGAGCCTGACGCCATTTAGAATCGGGGTGTTTGGGGTTTGGTTTGTTTGTTTATTTTTTGGTTTGTTTTGGGGGGGCGGTGGTGGTTGTTTGTCTTTTTTTCTTCTTAAGGTGTTTATGTGTCCACAGAAGTCGCAGAACTTTGTAAATCCCACAGGGAATGATCTGCAGGTTGTGGCACCTGAATCTCTTCAGAAAGCTGGCCCCTACTGCCCTGTCCCCTTATGAATATCTGTTAATGTGCTTACATGCAAAATCACACTATTAACAACATCTTCTAATAATCAATGAGCACCTTAGCTTGGCACTCAGAAATATGGCCTGCACTACTTTCAGTTATTCCCTGTAAAAGTTGTGTCCCTACACATTAAAAAGAAGAATAAACTCTCTCCTAAGGAAAGCATATATTTTGTGTAACTGGAGTCTTACAACTCATAGCCAATTTATATTTGGAAGTAAGCAGATGAGGGCTCTCTTAGTTCATTTCTGCTTTTATGGAAAATTTAAAACATGGCCAAACTCACAGCTTGAATAATGTATTCATAGCACTTCAAAAAAATATTTTCGTATTTTGTTCATTGTAGACAAAAAATTAGCAAGGGATCTATATATCTCCTAATGACTGGTGCAGAAATGAAGCCTGACACAAAGTATAGGGACATTTCTCCCCTCCTTCCTTATAAACCAATTTTTCATATACACACCAATTTTGTTTCCCATCTCTCCAACACTGCATGTCTAAGTTTCTAGCTATTTTTGCTCTATACAAGTCTCACACTCACACAGTTTAGACGCTAGCAGACTACAATGCGCAACACTAAGCAATCATCAGAAAGATCAAAAGGCACAGAACATGCAAAATCTTAACCTCAATCGCGTGACATGAAGCAAAATCTGGGATACTGTCTAACAAAAAAGAAGCCTTTAGTTCTTTATTTGGTCTGAAATACAAAACCCACCAAATGCGCAATAAATGTGTATAACTAAACCAGCAATTTCTTCAATTTAAATTAGCTATATATTTTAGAAATACGATTCAGATGGCCCAGCTTTGAATATGTGGGGGTGGCAGAGCCATTCCCAAAAAGTTAAAGGACATCACCTATGATCCATGATGTTTAAGCAATGATACGCAGAAGCACCACGAAGTCACCACCGCTCTAAAGTTAACACAAGCTGTTCTAAAGACAGAGCTTTTAAACACTCTTTATATCTAAAACAGAGCTTACCATAAATTACTTCCTGCTCCCAAACTACAAATCCTAATTAGTATTATGAGAATTACACTTATCATGCATACAATGAAAACTCTGTTCAGTGGAGGGCTAGTAAAATTTACCTGATACGCGTTATGATGCCAACTAAGCCTTACATATCAATAATGAAAATAATTGTGTGTACACACCCAGTGTGTTCACAAGCTACAGATCTTCAAATGAACACAGTAACATCTAGGTCATTAACTACACCATCTCAGAATGCTCAAGGAAACAGTTAATAGGGCCAGAAGTACCTCTATCGCCTTTGCAGACCAGGCTGGATATCTGAATGAAACTGTGAGGTGCACCAGCYTTCCTTCTCCTACGATCCGTCTCCGTTCATACAGCCTCCATGCACAACCCCAATTACACGATGGCCACGAGACCAGCATGTTACATGCATGCAGGTCAGGATACACAGCCAGATGGTGCATTATGTGCACGTTTCATTTGAGAACATGACAGATGCACCTTCATCAGATGGGGACCCAGGAGCAAACTGTCCTGCGGGGCCATACCCACTGCACAGCTGAGAAGCTGAGAAACACCAAGTTACAAAAGTTTCCAGGCCAGAACAGTCCAGAGCCAACTCAGAGAAAGGGGAGAGAATAACCAATAATATAGCCACGAACCTGCAGCACAAGTGGGTCCCGGTCCGTTACAGCTGATCCATTTCAGACTCCATTTACTTTATTCATCAATACCTTTTGCTGCATGAGTTTAGAGCTTTTAAATAGCATGATCTAATACCTGATGAACCTCAAGCCTTTGAAAAATACACCACATAACAAAAGGAACATTGTATGTGAGAGTAGCTCTGGCACATCTACAAGCACAGAATGAGGCTAAGTTTTATAGTATGACATCTAAGGAAAGCACACTGTGTACCAGCAGCAAATTTTAATTAGAAAAAGCAACAGATGGATTAAGTTCCGGGAAGGAAATGAGAAGGGCTGACAGGGTATAAATTGGCCACATCACTGATACAGACGGAAGCATCCCTTTTCTTCTGATAAGGAATTCACCCACGAACAGGACACTGGAATTCTACACAGTTCCTATACTTCTTGCACAGCAGCAGAAGTCAGAGCTGTTTTGAAGTGGGAGATGATGAAAACCAGATGGCTAGGTCCATTTGCTCAGCTCCAGAATTCTCTGAAGTCTTTTGCTTTCTCTTAGGAAAAGGAAATACTCTGTTCTGGGGACTGGTTCTGAACGTCTTGGATGTAGCCCCTTCAGTGATCAAACCAGCTAACTGGAATGAATTTCAGCTTCAGCGATCAGAACAGTGAGATGGTGCTGGCAAGTAGAAGCATTCTTCAGTATCTGCTCTGCAGAAACAAAAATTAAAAACATAGCAACTCCGAAAAGAAGTGTATGTCCAACTTGGTGTATGCAGAATTTGTACATCCATATGTTTAGGGAGGATTGAGGCCTCCCTGAATATTCAGACAGTATGTCTCTAATACTAAATCACTTTATCACATGTGCTACTTTTAGACGATCCATTCCCTATTTCCTCATTACATTTTTCTCAAACTAATGGACGASACCATTTGTAGCATGGTCTTTAAACTATAAACAGACCAGATATTATTAAGCCAAAAGGATCCTTGCAGTTTTGTCACATCTATGTGCTAAATTTGTAGCTCTTTAATTTTCATTGTTGTGTAATGTTCCTCCATTTTCTGGAGAAACTAAAAAGACACATTAGAATAGGGAACTGCTGAATAAAGAGATTCTGCTCTCAATTGCTTCCATCTCTCATGCATACTATTGGTACCTGTCCATGATGCTAGTTAATCTCAGTTGCTTTTATTTGAGCTTTTCACCATCTGGCCAAAAAAATTGCTTGTTTTCCCCAACCCTCGGCATGTCGTTTCATCCGTAGCCCTGGTCCCATCCTTTCCTGTACCTCCACAGAGAGTGGCAGCTCCCCCTCACCAGCAGCTATACAGCAGACCCATAGCAACAGTCTCTTTGCTAAACCTTTTAAACAAACAGTTTCTTACAGAGACCTGGCTCCTGTTAAACTACACAAATGGGAATCACAGCAGCTAAAATTTCACAACAGAACTATTATATTTCAGCCACACAAGAGACACTGGAGAACATACAGTAGAGAGATGGGGATATCTGGGCTACAGTGTGTGCTCTTTCCACTTCGCACAACTGGTTTCCACTTCGCTTGTAAATACACCAGCATATTTTATCCTCAAGATCTTGTTCCACTGCACAGATCAGAGCTTGTTTCCTAGTTTGTCCTGCCACATTATAACCTCATTTTTTTTCCTTCCTTCTTTCCCAAGTGAAACTAGCTTTTGAAGGAACATTGTAAAGATATAAAACTTCCAGACTGGAGCAGAACGACTGAGTCTTTAGTCCAGGACCTTGTTCCTGGACAATGGCCAGTGCCAGAGCCTGAAGAGGAAGATGCAAGAACTCCACAGTTGATAAAACTACTCTCTTCCCCTCCCCCATGAAGGATTCAACATAAGTTTAATAGTTAAATAGGCTAATCACCAAAGGTCAGGGTTTTATTCTTTCCCAAACTTTTCTGAATAAACTGTCTTTACTTGTGTTACGTGCATAAATGTCCAAGCTTTCTCCAAAGATGTTAAACTATTTGCCAAGACAAGCCATGGCTACAAATTCTCTGCTCAGGAAGAATTTTATCTCATCGTTTTTTAATTTATGCCTTTTCATTTTAATGGAGTATTTTATGTTTAGACAAGGAGTGAAAAGCTCCTAATACCTACTCTGAACTATTCATTATTTCATAATTCCTTTACAGTGTCCCTTCGTTCATTTTCTGGCCAAGATAAACAATACCACTCTTTCTTTTCTCTTTCCCATTTCTCAGATGGGAAACATTTGACATCAGTCACTGCTTGAGTTCAGAAGCTGGGCTAATGAATCTGCAGACTCCCATCATTCAGCACTGAAAAAAAAACATCCCCTTGACTAAGTATGAAGCTGGCATTGGTCAGCACTGAAGAAAAGAGAAACCTCAGCCTCTGACAGTGTCCTAGAAAATGGTGGAGCAGTGYCAGTAGAGATCTTTCTTCACTGATGATGATCTAGTAATCCTTGATGTCCATCCATGCTTCTGCCCACAGGGATTGCAGTCAGGTCTCTTGAGCCTGTGGGAACACTGATAACAACTAATAACTAATTACTGCTAATGATCACTTACTCATGAAAGGTGAAAAGGCATGAAGTGAACTCTTAAAGCAGAGACCCCAATCAATGTGCTAGAGTCCTCTGCCAAGAAGGAAGATGGAGCTGGTTGGTCTACGTTCTTCAGATCTTTACCATTGTGGGAGTCTGCATCAACAGACACCGCTGTGGCATACCTCCACAACAACTTCTGACATTTAGATTCACTTCACCTTAAAGTATGAACTCGCTTAATTGGCAGATGTTTCAAATCTGGAAATACACCGTTTACTGTAACACTAGAAGCATTCAGTGTGCAGATTTAAAGGTAGGATGCAATAATGGTGCATGGAGCAGACCTGAAATCAACTGCTAGAAAGGCTAAAGAATACAAATTGACATTAGGGAATAATCCAAGAACATGTGTGACCTAAAGCAAGCATGGCACCTGTGCAGGTCAAATTAACTCCAGCAGAGAAGTGATGGGGGGAGGCATGCAGTTGGAGGAAACCCAGTGTCTTAACTGCAAAAGTTAAAATGAAAAATAGACATTTGTAAAAAGTCAGTTCCAAGGGGAAAAAACCCACCATGAATATACATGTGTGCTACCATCAAAGAACTAGACTTTTCAGAAAGAGATGAAAACTAAGAATGAAAAGAGAGGAGAGCAATCTTAACAGGAAAAAAACAGGGAAATAACATTTTAAAATGTGATTCTTCTTATAAGGTGTTAAAAAAGACACTTCAGAAATTTATGAAAGAATAAATTATGCTGAGTGACGGGGTTTGGTGGGAAAGCACCTGCTCTACCACAAAGCAAGTGTAGTCCATCTGACCCACCAGCCTTACACATGCACACTTAGAGAATTAGAGAAGTCTGCACACTTTAGCAGTCAACTGCTGCGTTTTGCAGACGCAGTTTTTTGTGTCAGGAAACAGAAACATGATCTCCACGTAGCCACCATGCTCTGTGCTCCATTAAGATTCACAKCTCTGTCATTTAAGCTGCTTTCACGTCGGTAACCTAATGCTCCAGCAGCCCAGCCTGAACGTACATCTAGTAGYGTCGTGCACGTTGCATGCACCAGGAGCACAGGTGGGACGATATAAAATGAGTGTGTTCTGAAGTGAATGCAGAATGCATTGGAAGTACATCTAGAAATAACTGAACACAGTGACCATGTCAGTAGCAGCCGAAGCTTATGAACAGTGAGCTGTCTTTAGTAATTCTTGGTAAAGCTACTTTACCATTAACACACACTCATCAATAGCCTACATGGAAAAAAAGAAACTGCTCCTTCTTGACAGCAGCTGAGCTAAACAGGATTGCCACACAGCAGGGGATGCTTGCCAAGTACTTGATTATAATAATTATCTGTTAGGCTGTGCAATATGCCMAAAAAGATTTGTAAGCAAGGTAAAGAAGAGATTTATAGAAAAAAATAAACAACAAAACCCAATACTTTGTGTTCTGAGTGGCAGAACTTTCTCTGAAGTTACAATGCATTCTCCATCTGCCAGAGGCAGTCTCCAAAAGTATTGTGAGATGGAACAGTAAGATTTACATTTCTTTTCTCTCACTAGTGACAATTTAAAATGGTTTCTCTGTGTCTGAAAACTGTGCATAGGAACTGTGGCATTCTTTACTCACAAAAGATTTCCATTATCAGGAGAAAATATCAGGCAAATAAATGCACTGCTTCACACACGCACTACTATTACTACTACTATACTTTGTAATACAAAATCCAAGCTGACAGATTAAGGCAAGGAAGTGCTTAGAGGTTTTGCCTAGTTGTTGTGCTAGGAATGCCCAATTACAGCTTGGAAGTTGACTGTGTCAACTCCTTCAAACTATTTAAGCAGACTCCAGTAAAGCCAAAYGAGATAGATTCGTTAGTTAAACGTAACTAATAAAAGACCCTCCACATCACCTCCTGGTTCTGCTGTCACTTGTCCAATGCCAGCATCATGGTCTCATTTCCTGCAGCCTTCTCCCCTTCACCCACTCCTCCTCTGCAGGATTCGGTTTACTTCTCCACGTTTAGTCACACCAGTTAAAGATAAAAGGTTCGTAACACTGGCTGCACAACTCCCAGTGACAACACTAGTGCTCTGTATGCACACAGTTCTTCATGAACTGGTGGTCAAGTTTAAATCTGCTGGAGCGCTGTGTGTTGTATGTTAGGACAGGTAGAATGGCTGACAATACAGCCAAGTACTAAGAGCCAGTTCATCTGTTCTGTAACAAACTGAATGTTCCTTTCTTCTAATTAGAAATAATGGTGAGAAGGCCCAGCTGTCTTGTCCTAAGAGTAACAGTGGGATTTTTGGGTCACCAATGGTTCCCACCCCTCCTACATCGTAGCAGGATCATGGCATGCATGTTGTACTATACTTGGCCTGGAAAGACATGACTAAAAAGTAGCTAAAATAATGTTTCCTTTTTTTTTCAGAATAAAATCTAGAATGAGAATAAAACTACAGAATGCAACAAAAATCAGGTTTTCTTCTCTAAGTTATCTTCTACTTCTTATATACTTTCCTATGTAATTATAAAAAGCTATTCTATATGGCACTTCAAAAAGCTAGAACTGCAAACTGATCCTCTGCTAAATCCTGTGGTATTTTACCTTCTTTTCTGTGAAACGGTACTTACTTCATTTCCACTAAATTCCACAGGCATCTTCTATAGGCACTGCTTAAACAGCTAGGGAATACAGCAAAATCGGGAGCTGCTTATTCATACTCTGCAGGACAGACCAACACTTGAATTATTGTGATTGGTGATAATGAATACAAACTATAAGAATATCAACCCATGGACTGAGCACTATGAAACATAATGCTGTGCAATTTCATTACAAAAGGAGAAAAGGAGTGAAGGGGAAACTCAGCACAAAACTCCGGGAAAATGAGATGATCAGAGAAATCCAGGTTCTTCAGCCTTCAGAGAAAGCAACAGAGACATATCATGGGTACCAAGTGGTACAGTCCTTTGTACTAAAACTGCCCTCAATACTAATACTGTACTGGCTACAGCATCAGGCTTTTCACAGCACACAATGCAAAGGTCTTTCTTTTCTGATCCCACAAAGATCCATTTCCACCAAATTAGAATAATTCATCCATTCATAAAAAATAACATCAATTTTGAAGATAATTTCAGAGCCAAAAAAATACTCTTTCTGAAGTCATTATGGTTCTTCCATCTCAGCCTACTAGCAGGAAGGGAAGAAGAAGATAAAAAAAAAANAAAAAAAAAAAAAGGAGGCCTCTCCAGTCAAGAGAAAAAGAAAGTTTAGCCGCCTAAATTAATTACACTAGAAAGACAACTTTAAAGCGAAAGAATAGAGTAAATTGAACAAGTCAAAAGGGCAAATTCCATTCAAATTTTGCTGGTGTGTAAGGAACGGAAACAACCGAAGGGAAGAAGAATGAGCTTTCATGTAAAGACACTGACATCAGCATTATGCATTGCTATTGCATGCCACAGCTTTTCCAGGAAGATGTACAGCTCCACACACACAGCAAACTCAAAATCCCAAGAGCAAATTCAAGTTAATATTTGCTTTGTAAATATATGGCCACACACCAATACCTTTTAAAGTACATAATAGAAAAGAAAACAAAGGAAGGATAGGACAAAAGAAAGGACAAAAAGAAAACTGTAGAAACTCTCTGAAGAAAAAAAATAAAACCACTTTCTAAAGCCATGAGACAGGATAGGAAAGAAATACAGTTAAAGTTTTTTTTCACCCAATTCTAAGAAAGTGTAGGAAAGAAGTTACAAAATTCCACTATAAAATTAATATAAAATTATACACAGAAATAAAAATGATAAAAACAACATGATAGCTTCTGTGCCAAAGATTAAAAAAACATGGCAACATTGCTGTGAATTTCTGCTGTTCTGCAGCATGAGGAATTCAGGATTTTAATAACACTATCATGGTAGCAAGCAAAGGCATTTACAAAATGTATGTCAAAATCCATTTCCCAGCACAGGCAGTATTCTCTATTACAGCATGAAATCCCACGGGACTGATTTGAACTGACCATGACTGCACTCCAACACATTTTGAAACTAGCCCCACTGTCACCACCTGTGGGTTCCAGACAAAAGAAAAGCCTTTTATGCAGGCCAGCAGGCAGAAAAATGTCTCACTCTCAGTATTATTTTCCTCCCTGCAAGTGTCTCCTTTCTGTCCTGCCATCTAATCTATAACATCTATAGCATGATGAAAAATAACTATTCTAGCTTTAGCTTCCCTTCAGTCTCAATGCCTCCTTTAATTACAGAATTACATCTTCAGTGTGTTTCAAAATTCTTAAACTACAATTTTTCACAAATAAACACTCTTATATGATTTCTTGTTTATTATAGAATTAATAAAAATATATTTAATACAAAATTCGAGGCAAACTGTTCTGTGGTATAGTTACCCTCCTTTAACAATCTTTCCGCTTGCAAAGAATTCCACTATTTTTTAATATGCTAGCAATAGACTGGGAAATTTCAGAAGAGCGATGATTAGCTTTATAATGTCATCCACTTGGCATTTAAAGGAAAAGGAATGCAGACTCTATGCCTTTATCAAGGCTCATTTCACACCCAGTATAGAAAATAACATCACAGCAATAGTATCAATGATAAAATGTGAGCAAAGTCATGCTGGCATGTATTCATCAGATACCTGTGCCCAAATTAATCATGTTGAGATAACTTTCCCAAAGACAATGAAAATAAATTGCTATTAAGTATTGACAATGTTTTGCAAAATAAAGGGATAAAGACAAATTATGGGAAGCCTGGAACAATCAGGTGTTTTGGACTACGAGTCCCTGAGAGCACTCAGCTTCTAGGCAGCTGCAGGCAAGTGTGACTGCTGCTGTGGACGATAATACTACAGACAAAGAACCCTGCCCACAGCTCAGGCTACCAATGCCCAAATATTGAACGCAACAGGGGGGGRRRAAAAAAAATGCATTTCAGGAATTAAACAAGCTGTAGGATTCATGCAGTAAGTGTAAACACTCCCCTTCTAAAACTCAATTCTATGGTTATTTATTTCTGGACTTCCAACAACAAAAGCAAAGAGGATATGTCAGTACTGAATGGGGTAATTTCATGACTGAAGTGAGAAATGTCTCTTACTGCAAAATACAGTGGTTCAAAGCGCTCTTCAAGCACATAAAACTAGCACAGAACTCAACAGAAGAATTAAATCCTTAATGAATACCCCCTCATCGTCTAAGCATGTTTGTCAGAGTGAACTCACCTTCAAAACAGACTCATAATTCAAAAAGCAAGAATTACACGACAGCAAATGACACAACTCAAAAGATCAAGTGTAGAAGAGCACAGTTTTTAGTGAGCAAGTCCCGTGATGAGCATGTTTGCAGTATGTCTGTCTGCTTTACTCTACATGCAGCCCCTCTGCATTCTTTGAAGAATTAGCACTACTGAGGATAACTCCAAAGATAGTCTGACTTCATCCATAGGCACATTGGTCATTGATTGGCACCTTGGTAATCTTTAAAAGCTTGTCCTCATCACACATGTCAGCAATAGCAGTTAGATAGGAAAGTAAGCTGCCTCTGCTGGTTTGTAGATAACAAGCACCTACAGTTTTGAACTTTGAACCAGTGGAAATCAGAAGAACCTGCAGCGAGATACAACTTGCTGCTCTCTTGGTGCCCAGACAAAGTTCTGTGGTGAAACAGCATTTTGCTACAACACTTTAAAGTATGAATAGTACTAGATCCTGTCTATTGCATGCAAAAAGGCTCATCATGTGGCCTTCATCTCTGTACGAAGCTGTAGCAGCTGTCTCACATTAACATGCTTAAACACATAAATACAGTTACAGTATAGATGTAAAGTTACAAATGTTGAATTAATTTTAAGCTAGTATATGGTTGATATAAGCCCTTTTTTCAGTAAGCATCAGAATCCCATAAATCTCAGCTACTGTTGAGGTCTCGATCCTTATTTTCTTTGGCTGGGTAATATCTAAACAGATCCATTTTCCCTCTTTTGGGGGCTTTAATAATAGTTACTTTACTGAGTGATTATTTTGTCTATTGGGTTAACCTGTCCACAATTACATACTACTTTTATCCAATTTGAAAGGTCACACAGCAGTCATTTTGTGTGCGACCAGATAATGTCATGTGAACAACTGGACCTTTTAATGTAAACAATTGTAGTAAGACTTCATTACTTTTGTGGGAAACTCTCAGATATTTCCTTAACATACATTTGGTTCCCATAAAAGCCCCAAACTAATAGCACTGGCAAAATGAAAACCCTTCTCTCTTCTGACAGGACAAGTTCCTGTTGATGTGCATCTGTGCCAACCACAAAGGAACACACTTTTAGTACAGAGATTTCACTGTCTGTACACTCTTGGTCTTTTTTTGCTTGGCTTCCAAAAGGAGCAGCTTCTTTCACGGTGGTTTCTGTGACAAAGACAAACGAAGCAGCAGTAACCAGCCTGAGACATTCAGTCCCATTCCTAAAGGCTAAGAAAAAGCAAATAGTAAAAATATTCATTAGTAAGATGCTACAAAGCTATTCCTAACAATCTGAGTTTTTAAAATAAGGACAAACTTAAATTCTTCCTTGTTTTTCAGTTATGTCATACTCTCTTGTAAAACTCTTCTGAGAAGGGTCTCCTTTGAAGCACACCGTATTTGGCTCTCCATTATTCAACTCCTCTATTTACTTACCATCTGTCATATAACCTCCCAATTCCTGAGGAAGCCAAATAAGAGACTTGACAAGAATTGCCTCCAAGTCTACACAGGAACTGCCAAGAAGCGGGATTCCTCCCGGCTGGGAACGTTGCTGCTGTAAACACCTCGCAGGGGTTACAGGGCTTGCACTGAGCTGGTTTCAGAGCTCTTTTCAGAAAATCATAAAACATCCCTGCTCTTCCTCTCCACAAAACCACTGGGGAAAAATTAAATATAATGGCTTATGTACTGCTAACATCCCTCTCTGCTATCACATATAAAAGCACTTTTTCCTAGGTATCCAAGATGTGAGTAAGATTTGCATGTGGATACTAGACAGCTGGCTGAACCCTAGCAATCCTAAGGTGGTGCTGGTGAAAAAGAAAAGTTGTTAAAAAACTCTACCACCTTTCAAGTATCACCCATACCAGATGTAATCTCCCCACAGAACCTTAGGCTACCCACTTTGGTATTCAGCTGAATTTATCATTCTTCCCAAACACTCAGAAGGCAAGAGCGACTCAGGGGGTCCCATTCCTGCCACAGTTGGACTTAATCGCAATGATCACACGTTTTTTCACCTTTAGGCCTCACAACTTTGACTGCAACAGAGCAGATAATGGAACACACCATGGCTTCACATCCTGCAAAGGCTCCAACCAGATCCAAACRCAGCAAGGCGATTGTCAGCAGACCCAGTGACTCGGCACACCTCCTCTCAGTTTGTTCCTTTGACTAACTCTTCATTAAATAACAGGTCAAATTCAAGGTTCCTGTCCTTGTCTTCAGACCTCTTAATTGGAAATGGCTCACCTACCAGAGAAACTGCTTTCCTAAAATGACAGAACCATCATTTTCAAGTTACCTGTTCAAACGCTTTTTTCCCCATGATGGGCACAAAATATTTGGAGATCATTTCCAGAAGAGATGAGGACAACAGCAAACCCTAGCTTTATCAAAACAGAAAGCAAACCCCATTTTCTTAAACTGCTCTTCTGACAGTAACATCTAACCCAAAATCCTGCCCCCCAAAGTAAACCATATTTGGTCAGCACCACCAAAAGAAAGGTGAAAGAAACATATCTGTGTCCCCTCAGGCAAACAAGCACCATGGCCAAAGGCACCACTAGTTTCTGGAAGAGACCTATGTGTAAGACCTTCCCATGAACAAAATTAAGTTCCTTCCAGATGATTACAGAACCTCCCTTCTTCTCAATAAAGCAATGCACGCTGAAGTGGCTGTTCAGCAGGAAGAATCTGCAGCTGTGGTTCAGTCAGGTCCCACAAGGATGGAGGCTCCCAGAAGCACTGGCAGATTCTGGGGGACACTCAGGGATAACACAGGTTTCTAAACAAGCAGGTGGGAGAGAGGGAAAGGGAAGAACAGAATCACTGAAGGAGAATTACAGCCAAAGAAAGAATTACTGCTATTTGGGGCCTAAAGATAAGGTGTTGCCGACATCCTTTATAGGAAGAAGGGGATCTGACGCAATGTTGAGGAGAAAAATTCTCACAGTTTTAACACTATTTATCCTACTCTATCTACCTATGAAGTTCATGTATTCTTACAGACAGACATAAAAAACCCTTCATTTTCAAAACCACATTGAATTGAACATAGTTGATGAGGAGAGCTTAAAATTTTTTAGGATATTACTTCACTACACAGAAAGTCAGAAGTGCATCTTTTCAATATGGCAACTTCAACAAGCTAAGCATTTATGTAACTACTAAATGAAAATCTCACAAGGATGTATTATGAAAACAGTATTTTTATAGTATCATTATTCAACATGTGTAAGAAAAATAGAGATTTTTTTTTTTCTTACACCAACAAAAACCCAGTACATTGACAAGTTTTATAAATTAGACTTAATGTACTCCTTCTCCAGTCATTAATGTTACACAGTAGTGTCTCATTTTACACTTTAATAACTTCTTTGTGTATGTCATCTGGCAGTGCCAGGCTTCAGTCCAAGGTGGCACCAGAGCTCTGCCATGCTCCATAAAGACTTTCTACTCCTGAGAAGAAGCAGGTCAGCTACACTGGCTGCTTTTGTCCCAGAAGATAATGCATGCACAATTCCTTCTTTACTGTAACTACATCTTCCATGCTTCTAGTGCCAGCATGGAAAAACTACACTTTATGGTTTATTTCAAGTTCTGCCCTGTGGAGTTTTCTTCCCCCCAAGAAATCCACGTTTACTTTTGTCATGTAGCCTCAATAACAAAGTTGCTTGTGAAAACAAGTCTACTCGCACCTACTCACCTACACATCTACCCAATCTCTACAGTCAGAGCTGAGGATAAGCAGCTGTGGAAACAGTCATCACCTGGGTACAGAGAATAATATCCAGACAAGTGAAGGGAATGAGAGTTTTTTCAAGCAGTCAGGCTTCTTGCTGCCTAAGGAYGATGAGCACAAGCCTTGTGGAAGCATGTGAGCCTTCTCAAGAGAAGCTAAAAAGCAGCTGTTAAATTTCTCATTCTCCTTTGAGCCTCGATTTCACAGTGAGGAGCCAGTATCCTGTTTTACAAAGAAAGTAGGCGGTTGGTTTCTTTTTCACGATAGGACCTGACCTGGTGGTTCTGGAGCTCCTCAGATGAAGACAGTTGGACACACCACAGCTGCTCAGCTCCGGAAGAAAGCAAATTTCATTCTGTAACAAAATACTGCCCACGGTAATTTTGAAGGTATAAAATGTGTGGCTCTAAATCTGTTTTAGGACAGTTGTTGAGGAACTGTATCTGTGAGATGTGTAGGCAGTCTACGCAGCTGGGGTGGAATTTTTCTGCAAGAAAGACACCTGGAAATTTGACACTAAAATAATCTCACAAAGTTTTTTAATTCCTGCTAAAATACTGCTATCAAAGAATTCAAGCTTTGATTCTTATGTTAAGCATCCTTAGACTCAGACAGTGAAATCATGCTGCTCTTCATGTATATACGCATCTAAAGACAGGCTGCAATGAATCAGAAAATTTGTTCAAAGTAGCTCTCTTCACAATACCACAGAAACGTAGAGAAAAATTCACAATAGCAAAAATGATAAAGTGGAAAAGGTTACTTAAAATTATAAGGAATTTATACTATAATGCTAATGAAAATAGTACTGTCAAGTTCCAGAAACAAATGGAAATCTAAATGCTAGCCCCCACCTTGTTAAATTTTAGCTTAAACGGCTATATGAGTACACTATCCAAAGCTAGACTTAAATAAATAGGAATAGTATAATTATAACAGACAACAGAGAACCGACAGTGATAAAATTAAAACTGGTCTTCATCTTTATACTTAAAGCCTAGATTACGATATAATTACAAGTACTTAAATGTCTCAGTAAAGCCCTGGGCACCAGCGATTTTCAAGGGCATAAGACAGGACTAGACTGGAAGAGAGATTTTTTTGTTTTGCTCTAAAACTTTGGACAGCATTGTCCAACRAGGGTAATCAACAGCTTTGACAGAAGACACTTGGTCTCTTTTCAAGTCAGACAGTACTAAAAGGGAAAATGAAGAACAACAGCAGTAAGAGGAACAAATGGCTGAGAAATCATCCCCAAGTGCCTATTTTCACCCCATTTTTACCAGTGAAATCTTTCAACTTGAGTGGACAAAGAATTCAGAAATAGGACTCTCTACTAAACTCCGCAATTACTGAACTAGAAGTAGAGAATCATCATGGCCAGGAACACAGAAGAAAATGTACCTTTTGATATAAAAATATAACAACACTGACAGAACCAGAGAAGTATGACGGTTAATAGACTAAGCTTTGACATTTGGAAAAGTTTGCCGATACGTGTCAGCAATTCTCTGCAGGAATGAGACAGACTGACCACTATCTTGGATAAGACTGTTTGAGACTTACCAACCACACTGCAGAAGGACAATAAAAAAAACAAAACACGGTCTTTGGCTGACTTAATTAGAAAAAGAGAAACCCTGCCACACACCAAAAATGCATCATGACAGGACTAAATGTTCCGCATTTGTCACGTTGATGTTACTAAGTGTTCCTGACTGTTAAAGCATGAAAATGCAAATGTTGCTGACAAACATAAAAGCTTCTTCAATAATCTGCTGCCATCTGTATTATTAAAAGCACGTTTTTCATATGAGCAAGTTCTTTAGCAGCACAGAGAACAAGTCACCATCCTGGCTCATGTTATGAAAAATTCTAACATAATTCTGTTGAGCTGATGAATATTATAATGCAAAAGTTTAACATGAACAATTAGAAAGAAACCCCACGTAACTAAAATCTCTTTGTATACTTGGAAACGTTATTCTATCAAAATCAGTCTTCACAGTTCATATATCTGTCAGTTTACTATGCTATTGCTTACAACATGAAGAGTTTCATAGGATAAGGCACAGTGCAGCAATACATGCATTTTGTATGAGTGACTTTGGGAGGAAAGTATCTGTCCAGACAGAATGTACAAGACAGATGTAAGAAGCTGAAACAGCTTCAGTTGCAAATCAAATAAGAAAAATAAACTAGTCACATGGTCAAAGGGTAGAAATACTACACACCTTGATAAAATATTAAAAATACAGAAGAAACAAACTTAGGTTTTGTAGTTTGTGTAGAGGACTGGGAGCAAAAAACCCTCCCTCCCATTCCAATTTAAGCACTATCAATCATCCCACTCACTGCTCAGTATYGCTGGCTTATCTGAAAGCATGACTGCAGAAAAGCCTCGGTAACCTGGGCATGCTCCATGTTCTGTGTTGCCAGGTTTAGAGGCCAAAAGCTCTACATGAGGCTAGATATGGGTCAGAGCTGTACCCAGGCATAGGTGGGAGTGGGAARGGTAACTAATTATTATTTTTAATTCCCTTTATTACAAACATCAGTGTCATAGAGAAAAATCAATGTATCTTTTTGCACAATTCCTATGGAAAATATTGATGTCTACAATTCACCAAAAGATCTGTTTCAAATATCTGCTGGACTTCCAGAAGTCTTCCAGGTACCACCTCTACTAAGATGTAAAAAAACCCTAACTTTTGCTGTGCAGGCTCACCACAGCCTGACATTTATATGTAAAGGGGACTTTCTAATCAAATAAAGCTTGCGAACAGCAGAATACCTGACTACTTCCATGAGGTAGCAGGCTCATTGTAATGCGTTGTTCTAACGATCTCTATAGCCTAACCTGGTGATTTTAAATTGGGCATGCACTTACACATCTCAGTATCTTAAGAATACCTTTCAGATACTATCAAAATGGCTAAATAAAGACAAAAAGATGACAAAGTCATCTACTGCTAACTTCTTAAACCCATCCATTTCTAATCGCAGGGAACAACAGCATGAACTCTAATTAAGCAGAGTTCACTAAAATACGATCCTTGTCAAAGGAAAATACAGTCTGTGAGACTTAAAAATACATACAACTACCAAAACGCAAAGCTTTGTGAGCAACAGACRTTCAGGACACTATCTAAACTTACTGAGGTTTTAATTGCAATACACAGGTTTAAGTTTCCAGTAATCCATTTTTCCTGCTCACGACACATACTAACCAAAGAAAGACTAACATGTAACACAGAGGTCACTGATATAACACTCCACGAAGTGGCAAGCAAAGGCAAGGGGTACATTAAAAGCTGAACAGGTGAAATTTCTAGGGAATGGGAACGAATACATTAATAATCTCTCCTGAAGAAATTAAATCTATTAGGCAATTCACTTCCTAAAGTGTTACATCCCACTACAGTGAATGCAGCTGAGGCTGTACCCTTTAAGATTGTTAACACCTGGACAAAGCAATYAGGCTCTGAAGTAACTCCTTACCATTCCCAGCAAGTGCTCCTACAGAAGCGTTCCTGAAGACTTTCACATTTTTATGCCATTTCTACAACTTCACTGCAGGTCCCTCCCAAGTCAACCACTGATATTCACTGTCCTCTGCTTTATACTGAACTAATTAATTCAAGATAATTAAGTCAGGCTTTCAGTATTAAAGAGGCTTCTGGGAGAAATAAACCAACAGCAGTGACAGGGTGGGAGTACAAAGAAAGAAAACTGAAATTTCACAGTAACCTCTCCTTTATGAAAGAGAACCTTGCTTTACTGTCCAGGACTTTTCCTTTCAACTCTCCTTTCTTAGGTTTTATTTCCGCAAGATGAATTCCATGTTCTGGTTTTCTTATCATCAGTTCCCTGGGAAACATCCTGGCATGCTACAGTGTCTCACCAGAATAATATCACAATGATTAAGAACACCTTCAAGACTAGAAATGTTTTCCAAGCACAAGTCTACAGCTGTGACTGTGGAAAATATAGTCTGAATTGTGCCTGTTTTTAATGATCAGGAAAAGCCTTCACTTAAAGATTTCACACACCCCGTTCCAGAAAATGGGAAATGGGGGCTTGATTTCTGCCTCAGTCCCTGTATGAGTGAATTAACAACTGAGCTATCAGAAAAAAAGAGAGAGCATTTACTTTATTCATTTCTTTGTTTTCCTTGAAGGATCAAAAAAATTTGCTTTATTTACAAAGAATGTCAATGTTTCATTCAGCCTGCAGCACCTTGTTAATTTCATATTTAATTTGAAATAGAAGAAAGCAATAAAATAAATTTCAGGTTCATTCTAACTGAAAGCCTGTATGAATTTTTCAGCTCAGACAAGGCAGGATAAGATCTGAAGCACTGAACCAGAATAAGTGTGATGAAAGAGCTAACAGAAGCCACGGCTCTGGGGATGTGAACCAGAGATGTTATCAGTAACAGCCTAATCCTGCTACTACTTATTCTGTGCTGCTGGTCTAAACGTCAAAACGATATTGATGATCCAAAAAATTCACCTAAAAGAACTTCTGACTGATGGTGCTGGAGTTACTGAAAATTGATACGTTACCCCAAAACACATGGATTGAAAGAACAAATTAAAGATGGCTCTACCAAATTAATGTTTGTATTTTAAGTTTTTGAATAATTTATCACATAAAGATTATCCATATTATTGATGCCGCAGCTAGAAGAGATCAATACGCTTACAGCCTACTGACTCTCTGAAGATACAAAATCTTCCTGGAATTGTCACAAATACACACCATGTTCCCAATATCTGAATCTGTGTACTACATTACAGTTTGCAAGAAGGTCTACAATGACTGCACATATGAGGAGGACGTGTACTATTCCAGCAAGCTGAGTAATTCTAGAGGACTTATATGCAAAAAAGTGTTGTTGAAGTTCACATTTTAAACAAGAGTATCCAAATAACTAGAACTCAACTTACGCGTCTGTATCTGATTGAATCCCATTTTCATTATCTTTTAAAGGAGAAGTAACACTACCACTTTATTTTTGCAAAAGAATATCACAAGAATCTTGAATGGACAGATTACTGGTCCGTTATTACTGATCTTGGTAAAAAGCATGCAGATATCTAAAAGTCCGGATTACAGATACCGGTAAAAAGCACGCAGATATCTAAAGAGAAGAAATTGAAGAGAAGAATAGATATATATGGTATTAAATGGGGCTATCAGCTTAACATCTAGCTCTGGAAGTGGACCTTTTTACAGCAAGAAACAAAAATAAGCCATCACTGCCTATCACTTTTTTAGCATGTCCCCTTCTATGTTTTGCAACAAAAATATTTACTACTTCAGAGGAAATCTCTTCCCTGAAATGCCTTACTCTCCTTTTCCCCACCCACTCACTGCAGAATTTGTTTTTAGATCACAGTTTGTTACACAATAGAAATCTGCATCAAACAGAAGCCTTGTATACATACACTCTTACATTACTGTGTTTTAAATGACCAGAACATATTGAGCATGTGAAGTGCCTGTAACTGTGACTCTCTCCAAAAGATGCTGCTGCAACTGATGGTCAGTTCCTGTCTCACAGCTAGAAGAGTGTTCCTGTAGAACAGTCTGGAGACCAGTATATTTAATGCTAATCATATGTAGCTTCACATCATTACAAAACCATTTGCACAAATCCTTAACTTCATAACACAACTGTTCTGGGTGAGTATCCTTCACTTTGACAGTGTTCAATTACATACAAAAGGAAAATTGATACATGCTTTTGCTCTGAAAGCTTGATTGAATTTCTGGCACTTTGTAGAACTCTACTTCAATCCTATCGACCATGTGAAACTCTCACAACAGCATTCATCCCCAAACTAAAATTCTTTCTTTTTTCCTTTAAAGTATTTTAAGCACAATAATCGCATACATTTGCAACACAACTCACACAAACCTAAACACTCTGCAGGACTCTTTTCAGAGACAATTCATCACATTCCCTTTGGCTCTGGTCATCTTTCTCTTCGGACCACCAAGTCATGATAATGACAAAATGCCTTTTTTTCCTGGCTACTGCTGATGGCGGCTTAATATTCCAGTCTCATCTCTGTCTCTGTTAGCCTGCCTCCTTCTTACACCTTATGACTGTTTTTATCTTCCATCAGTACTTTAATTACTTGGGTCGTCTTCTTTTCTCCCATTCGGTACATGCAACAGCAAAGTTATAAACAAAAGTAGGCTGAATTATAGCCACCAAAGATCTCATACTCATACTTAAGAACTTCAGAGGTGCAAGAGGAATAGGACTGAGATGTTTATTCTCCCCAGTCACAGTTCCTATTTCTTGCTTTTTAGGGATGCATCTTATTTAATTCAATAAATATTAATTCTAAAAGGGATTACAGATGTTCTAAATATTCAGAAGTCCTGAATTTTCTAGTGCATTTTTAAAAGCAGGATGAGGAATATGACAGATGACTGTCTGCCTCTTGAGGCTCTCTGCAGGCTTCATTAACAATTCCACCCAAGAAAAGCAATTTTAGTACTGCACAGTGAGAATATCCACACTCACTGTGACAGTCCAGGAATCTTCCCTGTAAACGACTCACGAACTTTGTCTGACATTTGGAAACTGTTTTATAAATATTGTTTTTTCATCAAGTAACTCTCATCCACAGTTTCCAACCATACCACCCCAACCAGACAGAATGACTGGCCATTAAGAACAACAATTGCTTCATTGGGTGAGGCTGAGTAAAGTCAGGAGTGAGTTTTCTCCTGCCTGTCCACAAGGAGGAAGTGGAGAGAGCGGAGAGTACCCAAGCAAGAAAAATTCACTAAGAGCAGATAAAACACAAGCTTAAAAAGACTTGAAAGAACAGCCTACATAGGGGGCAATCTCAGTAATTTTCAGAGAGGAGAAAGAAGATGTGGTCTTATTTAATTGGAGACACGTAAGATTCATGTGAGAACAAAATGTGAGAAAAGCTTTGTTATGAAGAAAAGCCAGAAGGTGCAGAAGCCAAGAGGAGCTGGGCTGAATCCCAACAGTCGCTTGAAAGATTTATGGTATCTCCAGAAGGTGCTTAGAGACCTCACAGAGGTTCAGATTCCAGGGGCTTAAAGAATGAATGGCCTAATGAAATAAATCCCTAACACATCAGCCAGTGAAATGTCCCACCAGAGGAGGAACTCTACTAGCAACCCCAGTTAACCTGTATATTATGAAAAAAAAACCAAACCAGAATGAATTCACGTGCAAGTCAATGAGCCAAGAGAAACATAGATGGTCCTCAGGGCAAGAAGATGAGATTTTAACAGCTAATGCTCAGAAGATATGTTGTTCAGTGGATTTTTTCCCCAGCATCACATGGAATAAAGCTGAGTATCTGCTATAGGCCTCCTCGGCCCCAGGGTGAGATTTGAATATATACAGAGAGAATTATAATGCTCTTGGAGAAAGAATATCACCAGGAATCATTTCTTCATGAGGAGCTTTAACTTCTCAGAGACTCTCAAATCAATGAAAATAATAAAGCCATTGGACATGAATGCTTCAGACCATGTAATTATAACTTCAGTTTAAATTAAATGGAGGAATAAACAACAGTTAGCCTGTATCTCAAAGTTTTTAAGTGATAAATACATAATGTTAAAAATGAACGGTTAAAAAAGACAAATAAAAAAATGGGTTTGGATATGAGAGAAGTCTGGGACTTCAGTCAGTCATGATAAAAATACATAGGTATTCATGAACAGAAGAGAATAAGCAGAAATGGGTCTGCTAAGATGAGGAGATAGCATGCTGTTAAAATTGGCCATTGTGCTAGAGCTGAAGGAGTACCTTCCTCACTTCTGCCATGAGCAATGATCGTGGCCATCATAACTAGAGTGAGAATACAGGAATGGAAGTTATGCATCTTAAAGTTAAAATTCAAACAGCATTCAAAGTGGGAGGACCCAACCTAGAACTATTAAAGAACGGACAAATAAAACTACAAGCTTGCAGCCATAACCATTCTAGATCTTAATGAAACCATCTCTCTTGAAAATATCAAATGGAGGGACTACATTTAGAAAAGGAGAACAACTGAATGTGGGCACTACAATCCTGTCAGCCTGACCTAAACAGATACAAATTTTAGAACAAGTTTCAAAGAATAAAGAGAAGATAGAAAAGAAGATAAAATAAAACATTTTGCCAAGCACCTCAGTATCCTTTCGAAAATGGATTTTTCTAGACACACAAGTAAGTTGATCTGGATTTAGTAAAGCAACCAATGGAAATCACATTTCTTTACATTTTATTTAGTACAGACAACACAGCTATTAGTCAAAGAATCGTATGGTAAGAAACTAGGTAAAGAAGAAATGAAAACAAGATGCCTTGAAAAAGGGACGTAACAAATGGGTTGGTTGTATTGATAACCAACCAGCTTGTTAAGTCTATTCATTAACCAGAAAAAAAACAGAACATAAGCACTTCAATAACATTCACCAGTTCTTGAAACTAGAAAGTGCTGTCAATGTAGATCAAGAGGATCTTTATACAGAAGAACTAGAAGACTGAAGTAATAAAAATAGAATGACAAAATATGAAATTACATACCAACAAACTAATATTTTTTGCTGTAACCTGGGAATTTATTCATTGGAAACTGAAGAGGAGAAAAAAAAACACATGGATGACTATAAGTCAAAGTGATCCAGCCTAAAAAAAAGACAAATGCAAACTGATTTAGGTGAGATATTACCAGTTAAGTATTAACATTCCTGTGCAAATAACTTGTCAGTTCCCATTTGGAAAATACTGAGTACAGATGATGGGGCAGAGAGGTCCAGTGGTCCGGCTAGAGCCAGAGACTTCATGAAAACACCTGCCTGCCCATGCATTTCGGAAGGCGCGGCAGTTCCGCTCCACTTCCCAGAAATGTGGGGTGGGCGAGGGGAGGTGTAGTCACTGGGAGCCTTTGGGGATGGTGGGTACTGAAATTTGCACCTGATAATCCCCAGCAATGTTTCTAACTTTCATCCACACTTTCTAGGAAAAATAACCATGATTTAGTGCATGCTCATAGGCCTAAAACATGGTTTCCATTATGAGACAAGCCATAATGATAATATAAGAAATAATAAAATCAAAGTCTCAAAAAGTACACTTTAAGTGGCCTCCAATAAGGTACAACAGACATCAACAATCTCCCAGGAAACATAAATGTTTTTCAACATGGCGTTTCAACAACAGGGTTTTAGAAACTGCGGGATAACTTGTGTCCCATAACCGCAGGGTTCTGGAAATGTAACACATGTTCTGGTCTAACTCCCAAATATTGGCGTGGGTCCTCCCTTCAGACAAACATTTCTGAAAATTAAAAGCAGTCAGCCTTTCAAAAAGTGTGTTTCAACTGTCAGATTTTTCCCCCTCCTCAGATACAGGCACAAATGGAGATTAAAATTWAAAAAAACCAAAAGTAATTATTGATTAGTTCCATGAAAATTTAAACCTTACTCCTTTAATTGCAAATTACAAACCTAAGAGATTTGGGGGTTGTTTTTTTCAATGGAAGGAGAACACAAAAGCAGCCTGGTATCAGAGCAAAATCGTTATAAGACTGCAGCACTGCCAAAATTATTGCTAAAGACATCAACTTCAAAGACAGCTAAAAAAAGAAAAGAAGAAACAAAATCCAGGATATGGAGTTTTACTTTAATAGTAACAAAAGAGAGCAAACAAACAAACAAGAGAGGCCAAATATATGGGGGTTTGCCTTTCTTCTTTCTTTTTAAAACCACAACGAAACACTCTTAGATCCTTTAAAAATTATACAAACGTAAATCTGAAGGAAAAAGAATTTTCTAAGTTGTGACTTTGTTTTCAAATTAAACTTTGGGGGAAAATAATTATTCTACTATTACTAGTGATGGCAGCACGTATTGTTTTAAAATACGTTACATTAAGAAGTTGTTCTGTGCTCTGAGAAAGCAGGTCACATTTGTATTGGAGTTTATTTCATCCCCTTGCTCCTACAGCGTCATGCATACAGCGCACTCTCTCCCCCTCAGAAACCCACAGACACACATTAACTTAGTTGGGATTTTCAAAATCCAGAGAACCTGAAAACCCCCCAAAGAACAAGTCGTGGCTGATTTCATTGCGGCTTATGTTCCTAAGCTCCCTGTACGTTTGTGCAACAAAAGCTTTTTTGAAAAGAGCCTACCAGTTCCCCTTTGCCTCACAACTTGTGCAGCCATCAATTGGCACGATGTTGTTGTATAGTATTACCATATGGTAGCATTTTACACTTACTTTGCACAGGCTTATAGATCTACACAAAGCAGAAGGCAGGCAGGAATTACCAGGTTCAGTCATTGTTAAAATCCAGCATTACTGAATCTTGTGCTCCGAGTTAAACAGCCAATCTTCAATTTGAGCAATTTTTGCCCCGTTCTATTTTTGCACCATGATCCTGACGGGACTCCAAACACTGACTGACCCTTGGTACTAATGGTGCTAAAAAGCTACCCCAGGGCCACACTAGAGTAACTACTAGTGTAAGCACAGCATGCCCCAAGAAATCTGAAGTGCTTTCAGTGATTTCATTTCTCAAAACGCTGTAAAATCAAATTCTATTCAATGTCTTCATGAGCAACAGTAACAGTACAGCACACAAAACACTCAAAACAGGAATCAACCTGTTGAAAACTGAGCAAGCACTGAGTTGGTACATTCAGGTTACTGCTCCCCTTCCCCCAAATGTAACTGCAAATTTTAAGGTTTAAATTCTGTGTTGATACATTCTTGAGATTAACATATTTTCTAATAGTACACCAAGAAACCTTTCTATACAGCATGCACTTATGGTACAATGTACAGTGTAAGCATTAACAAAGGGATAATCCTTGTCTCAAAGAGCTTATTCTCCTCCGTTTGGGAGCATCTTAAGACAACTGAAAATCTTTTCAGAAGAGAACAACAGACATGCTTTAGTGAGTCCATGCCCATGTAAGTGCACATTGATCCTACAGAAATGTCATTAAGCATCATAGTGATAAAAGTACCAAACTGAAATGTATCCATAAAATTAGCTAATTAATAAAAATGTTGGGAATTTCTTACAGAATCAAACTGGATAAATGTTCAAGGCAATAGCCTATCAAAAGATTAATAAAGCATTCCTAAGTAAAAATAGTTAGGTGTCTATATATCTATGGAGAATGTTTAATATGTAACCCCACTTGTGTACGGAAGCAGAGATAAAGATATCAATATATCTGTGACTGATAACAGTCTATGAGAAAACATAGTTTCATACAAACAATACATCTATTATCAATGCAGCCACGCCGCAGAAGGACACTTGGGAGAAAAGGCTTTGGTAAATCATTACTCTGGTATATCTGGACATGAGTTCAGAATTCAAAGCAACTACAGAACATAGCAGGAAAAACTGAATGTGTAGTATAAAATTGTATTTATTGGGGTTTTACACATGTGAAAACAAAAGGTCATGTAGAAGGTAAGGTACCAGAGGCTGAGTGCAGTCATCTCCAGCAGTTTCTCGGACTGGTAAGATACATCCAGTTCCTTGGACACTGCATTAAACCATATGTGTTTGTTTATAACTGTTAAAAAAAACAGGGCATACACAAGTTGTTTGTCTYGCATATGTTTAGTCAGACATTAGTTAAAAAACTGCCCTTCCTGTTACCCCTTTCCCAGTACCAGATGTAGGCACAAGCCAGTGGAAGTGGAGCAGACATAAGCATGACAACCTAATTCTCTGCATGAGGGAAGTAGCTGGGGATGGGGAGGGGGAAGGGGAGACAAAAACACTTTACACAAGGTCAGTGCAGGAGATTGAGACATCTGTCAAGGCTGGAAGTTTGTACATTTGCTTTTATGACAGCAAATATTGTTGGGACTGCAACAGTTTTATGCTTAAAGCAGTGCAGCCTGTGAGCATAAGTAAATAGGCATGACAGTATCCTGATTTTTATTTTAAGTCATATCCAGCAGGAAACGGAGTTGGTCTGGCATAAATGTAATGCTTGTTTTCATTTAGTGCAAAGGAGAGGAAGAGACAGAACCTAAAGTACTGCGTCTCTAATGCTGTACTTTCAGTTACAGAATGAAAACCCACTTCTAAACAAAGCACTATTTCAAAGTCCATACGTTTGATCCATCTAGAGAAACCCAGGTATCAATGGGAAGCTTGTGGAAGTGAGGAAATAGGCACAAAAAAGGGTTGCAACATAAGCATCATCCCTTAAAACATGTTCTGCTGACTCTCGCTGTCAGATGCTACCATGAAGAGTGAGGCTTTGGGTTGTACCGTCAAGTTTACCCACGTAAAGAAAGCCTAGTTAAAACTTTCTTTACGCTACTTTATTTAAATGGGACTGAGTGAGGAACTGACTGACTTTGTACACAGCACAATTTCATCAGTAATCCGCCTACTTTGGTACATAGTTCCTGCATCTACCCTGAAAACCCTAACCAAGTAATTATCAAGAGGAATCGGCAGAGATTTTACATCCAAGCATAGCCAGACAGCACGTGAGTCCTTACAAACATCCTTTCTGCACTAGAGTGCATTAGCAGTTACTGTAAATGCTGACAGTTACTACATTTGATCATGTATGTGTTAGGATACAACTGTTTAATCTGCTGCACATTTTTATATATATATATAAAATTATATATACAAATTTATATAGGAGAGCAGTTCAGTACAAAAAGGTGAGAAGTATCTGCAACTCTTCTGTTGCAATGCTAAATACACCACTGCTGGWCATGTTCTCCAGGCATGACGTAAATCCCTTGTAATTCAACATTCACCAGAGAATGATTTCACCTAGGTGCCAATGAAATTAAAAAGCTCCTGATTTTGTACAGCTTCTTATAAAGGAATCTCAAAGAGCTTAGAACTGATTGAATGAACTGTGATTTATAAGTAGTATTTTAAAAATCTATTACTCCTCCTAAAAGAAACGCCTTTTTACACAGATTAGTAAATTTTCTTCGTAGACTAGAGCAAGGATACTATTTTCTATCAAATTCTATAAAACGTGAACTTCCTTCTACTATATCACCTTTGTAAACAAGGCTTAATTTTATATTTTCACCAGTGGCACATTTCAGCATTCTGCGTTCAAGAGTAGCTGCTGGCCAAATGCTAGTATTTTGTTCTCGGCTAACGAGTACTGGAAAYGAGATGGAGAGGTGATACAATAGATGTGTGAAATCATGTGTAGTCGGGACCGATCATTCTTTCTGTCTCCAGGTTCAAAGCAAAGGGGTGATTCCTCATGGAGCAGGTAGCTGATCAGCACACCCCTTGCCACAGTACATTGTGGCTGATGATAYTGGGAAAAGCTGAGGGCTAGGTATGTTTTACAGAAAAAAATCCATTCAGGGTTACAAATACATAGAAACTCTGTCTTGCTTGGGATGTCCTTGCACTGAAAATGGTTGAACACTGACAATCCATGAGGGAAAGATTCACCTATGTTTGCCCTGTTCTTACACTCGTCCAGGGCGTATGCTTTTAGCGTCTATGAGAAAAAGGATATGGGGCTAGATAGGATATCGGTCCGATACGATACATACACAGGCTCTTACATGTAACACCTGTACCAAGTGAGCTGTGTGATATGTTCCCCCAAGTGTTTTGTTAGCTGATATCCGTGCCTCCGTACAGTTGACAYCTGCAGCAGGATTTGGATAATCAGTTGGACAGAGCGCCCCACTCCTCGCTACAGCAGCGTTCATATTACCTACCATTTTACACTGAATGAGGACTAGGGATTGCTCAGACAAACTCTATCATTAATGCACTGCAGAACAAGTTTCTCCAAGCTATCTACATGCACATTGAAGCCCATAAAGCTTCTGACAAGGTTCTAAATCAAACTCATGCATTTGAAAAGAGAAATGCAGACTCTGTAAATCATTGATGTTTTTTCAGCATGCAATTAGAAATTTGTTTTCAAGAATGAATTGAGCAGCGAGGTAAAATAAAAAGGCTCATTCTGCAGTGTGTCAATCTGTTTGCACAGTAAGCTGGAACTTAAGAGATTCCTGACTCATCTGTTTCCCAATGCTTTAAAACCTTCCAGGAAAGACTAAGCCTTCTGCTGACCTAGCAATTTATGAAAACCTATACAGATGATAAACTGACATTAATATTTGATAAATGAACAGACAGGCCATACCCAGCCATTTACAGCTTATTAATAATTTGCTTGAGTGTATTATAAGACAACTGCTGAAGCCAGCTCTTTGTATAAAGGTGAACACMAGCAAAACCACTGCATTTCTGAATTGGAATGCCTTCCATCTAAAAAAGTAGTTCACAATCATTACTCCAGAAGGTCAGTGGCTATGAATGAACACTTGCTGGACACTTAACTGAATGTTTATTCGTTATGCTGCATAAAACTCTACAAACTTAGCAGCCAAAGGTATTCAAGGACTCTATGTTTGCCACTGGTGCTCTCAGTAGTCTTTTAGCTAATATTTTAATACAGAGATSTCTGCAATATAAAGCACATTATTAAGACTATTTAATATCATTATTCCTCTTCCACTACCCCAAAGCTAGGGATACATCTAATTTCTCTAACAACAATACCTTTATCATGCATGTCTGTTTTCTCATCATGGCTATAGACCGAAGTGTGCAGACAATTTCAGACTTAGCCACGCACAAGGCTTCAAACTTTCCCTCTTCCCAGACCCAGCTTGCTGATGTCAATTAAAAGACTTACCTGAGAACTGGGAAAAAAGGTCATTTTCTGCAGTAATTTTAAAAATGTTTTTGTTCTCAAACTTTCACATCATTTTTAATTCTCAAATAAAAGCCAAATGTTCCCATGTCAATGTTTTTGATGTTTCAATGTTTCATATGTTCTCTAAGTGGTGGGTTTAGTTAGCAAACAGCTGTAGATTCAGTACATGGGCCGGGGGGAATTACTTACCTCCGGAGATCTGTTTTTTGCAGGTGTTGGACACTGAAAATTTAACACTTGCCATATTTAAGAGTAACTACAAACTAAGAGCAGCAAAAGTCAAAGGCTTCCACCTCCCATTTCTCAAATCCTTGCATTTTCGGGATCAGAGCCTCTTACATCTACAAAGCATCCATTCAGTGTTGGATGCTGGCACTGAAAGGACTGCATCAAGGAACAGACTCTCATTCTTATAAACATTTCAATTATTAAACGGAACGGTTTTCGTATTGTTAAAAAGCTAGAAGGGCACCGTAATTAGAATTCTTAAGCAAAAGTAGAAATCCTATTCATTTAAAGTTACTTAAAAATAATGATTAAAATAATATATTTTGTTTTCTGATTTTTTTCATTTTTCTCCCTTCATGCAATCAGCTCAGCAGTGCAATCAGCAGACTACTGCACAGATTCAAAGAGACATTTATTAATCTCTGAGCCCAGACCACCCATACTTCTAAAGCTACATATTAATAGATTACAAAAAGTTGTGCATAGCCATGAAAAGTGATTTTATAGCCACAAAGCTATCATAATCTACTGAGAATCTACTGAGCGGCTTCCAGAGTGCAAAGGGATATTTGTTGTGAATTTAGAAAGAAATAATTGCTACAAAATCATATACCTAACAGATAAATGATGACATGTTGACTGCTTTCAGACTCAGTAAAATAATAATACAAATTGGATTAACAAATACATACTTTTTCATTATAGTTATAGGTTAGATGATAAATTTCTTTGCTGTAACTGTAGTTCAGTCTGGGATTTGGTCTTCCTGTTGTCAATTGTATTAGTTTTAAAACACAGTAGCATTCTAAGTCAACAAACAAAATTTGTCTTTTCTGCAGCTGACTTCTTTAAATCAGATGCAGTGAAAATTAGACCTGGAAAGCTCAAGAAGCCAACAGAGGAATACATGGCCTGATCTCTTCTAGCTTCTTTTTGTCTTACTTCTAACTAGGATGAGTTGGATTTTATAGCTCTTTATAACTTATGTGAACCTAGTTTGCTGGCTTCATTTCTTGTTTCAGTAATTGCAGCGTGGACTAAATGATCCAGAACCAAAACTGTCAGAGAAAGGACTGTCCTTTTAGCTCCTTGCTTCAACATTCAGGGAAAGAAAAGGAAGAAAAATGCAGCCAATGCTGTTACCTGCTCAGCGGTTCAATGACAGATTACAGTCTCTAAGTCTCCATCCCTCACAGCGGGGATGTATCCTCCATCCCTTTTTGTCCTCTTAGTTTTCTTTTTTCTTTTGCAGAAGGCAGAGAAAAATTAGGAAAAGATGCATGTTAAAATGTCTTTTTTAGAACTCTCTCATTCTGCAAGTACCTCTTGTAAATGTGTATTTCAAGTAAGAATGAACAACTTCTCTCAAATATACTAAGCACTTAAAAAAATTCTCAAATCCCATGCATCCTTCTTACATATATTATACCTTTAAATATTATTTTCTAAAAACCCACAGGTTTATTATTCCATAATTTCTAGTATACCTAGGTTAGCTTTAAGAGCTTTGAAAAAAATCTATCTTTGCTCTCATTGCATTTACAAACCCCCCACAATCCCAGCATCAGAAAGTCTGTTATTTTTAAATAAAAGGAACTGAGGAGCTCTAACCAGTGAGTTAAAACAGCCTCCTTAATGGACCAGAAAAGTACAAGTTGTCATAACAGTGGAATGCATATGGGTCTCTATCATGTGACAGATAACATACGTTTTTTCTCTTCCTCTGCTCTGTCAGAGATGACTCTAAAGCCAATAAACATGTACTTTCTAATAAAACATAAAAGAAAATAAATTCAGTAAAAAACTACTGACATGACTGTCACTAATTCATGACAATTAATGTTCTCTTCAAGATGCAATTACAGGTACATAACTCATTATACTTTTCATAAGAACACATGTGCAGTATAAAATGAATGACATTTATGCCACAGAGTACCTTACAAGCTACAGCATACCCTGGCAGTCAGTGGAAGCAAGTTTAACCTACAAGCCCCAAACGTATACAGAATGTACTATGCTGTATAACACAAAATAAACACCTTCATTAAGTTCAAAACACGAGTTCAGCCAAGACCTGCCATGGTCACTGGTGCCAACCTGATGTGCTCCATTATTTCCCTTTAGATCAAGTTTTAGYCGGCTCCATGAGAGAGAGAGAGAGAAATATAATATATTGCCGCTTCAGCTAGAAGACTGAAAATCCTGACAAACCTGGCAACTCAGTACTATAATTTGGAGACATGTTGTACTAAAGAGAACCATAACAATGAGTATTGAGAAGCACTGCAATCACCTAAAAAAGCCTGAAAATAAAATTTGTAATCAGAATTAAACCTATGTTAGCAAGGCAGCTCTACAGCAAAGCTTTATTCCTTAATTCATTCATAGGATTAAGAGAATGGCTCAGAAGAGAGACACTTTTGTCATACTCCTCACTCTTAGGCCACAGAGATGCAATCATCACAGAGGTATACATCATCAGACACTAAATCCACCTAAAATTGCCAAGCTGACACCGAGGAGTGCAGAAATAGGACATAATCATCACCATCACTCAACAGTCCACAGGCATTTGTAATCACGTTGGTCCTTGAGAATGGTATGAAAGGTATAGCAAGAAAAACAGGAGAAAGCCCAAGGTGCTCTCACTCATTCCTCCATCTTATCCCCTTTCTAGGTCATGCTGAAGATCTTCAGGAAACAGATTCATATTATGCTGAAAGTTCATCATAATAATTGAATAAGACATGTCATCCACAAGGCCAGTGACCACTCAAAAATAGCATACAGTACCTCTACACGAAGAAACAGGGATGTTGATACATCTGCAAAAATCAAAGCATTACTAAAATGTCTCCTGACATCACATCACACGACGAGTGCTTCTGCTGCTTCCACTTTTGTTACTGCAAATTGCCTTGGTCTACAACTTCTCTCCAATTGTGTTCACCTTTTCCTCCCTGTGCCTATATCTTTTTTTGTTTTGCTTCTTTTTAATCATCCCACCAGTAAAGCTTAGATTTTAACAAAGGTGTGTCTATAACAACCAGTAATAAACCAGAAGTTCAGTATCCAAAAATGGACAAAAATGTGATAAATGCTGTTAACGTCTTCAAAAACCYATTTATGTGTTTCACTGCATACCTTTGCTCTACTTTCTAATGTCCAATAACCCATTACTTTCCCACTGATTTTCCCTTTTCTTCATTTGGACTTTCTCCCATTTGTCTGCTCAGATTTCTGATCTCCACCTGTGTTACTTTCCCCAGTGATGCAATCATTACYTGCCACGTTTCTTTCTTACATTAGCTGATGCAAACAAATTCCACTTATTTTTCAGGATGCGGATTCTCCCTTACTGGTCAATCTGCACTGGAAGAGAGAGCCTTTTGTCAACACAGAAAAGCCCACGTATACGCCTGGAATAAAGCAGTGTTTCCAGAAGTGGCTGAAAACTATGTCTTCTAAGCGCACAGTTAATTCTTCTAACCAATGAATTCCTACAGAGTGGGAGAAACGGGTAAAAGACAGACTTATATGCAAGTTGATCCACTTCATAAATCTAGCCCACATTATGGGCTAGATTTGTGGAGAGTAGGGGGGAATGAAGATAACCTAAATAATAATCACAGCAGGAGTAAAAGATTTCCCAGAAGGGAAGAAATCTCCTATTATCAACATGCAGTCAAGAACACAAGGGAATAAATTGCCCAGTATTTAGTGGCTGGGCAGAGCTACAGCAAAGCACTAGGGCAGAAAGCTCTAGACACACGATCTGTAAAGGGATAGTTCATCACCTGTTGGTCCCCAAGCAAAGGTGACTAATGAACAAGACTTCAGTGATGCACTACTGSAAGAGCCCCTCTGCTTGCAGAGGGGAAAGACTGGAAGGTTTAGAAGACTTCCAGCTATTATGATTTGATCCAAATGTAAAACAGAGCACAAATGTTTATCACAAATGTGTGATAAACAACTGTAGTCGTACTCTGCTGCCCTCCAGGTTGTGGAGCAGAGGAAGCTAAGTGACATGAGTAGCCTCCTTCGGTGGTTCATTTCCAGTTCTCCAGAAGCAGCAATAACACAGTCCGTGGTTACCTCCTTTTCATGCTAGCTTTTAAGTTCAAGAGCCCAGTCAGACACAGGACTCATACCACAGACCCTGAAAAATGGCTTGGCCAAACCAAAAACTATTTTCTTCATTCTTATCACTAGCTGCAACTCCTGGAGCAACATAACAGAAGCCGCCTGCTTCATGATAGCTTTTCCCGCTCACAATGGTTGAGTAGAAGGAAAATGGGGGAAAAGGTATGAGGATAATTTTAAAAGGTGGGTATGTTTAAAGCTTAAGCCTACTTTACAATGCAGTATGAAACTTGGACATCACTATGATGATCCAGGATTAACCTGCAAGTAGGAACAGCAGCTTCCTTCCCTGGCAGTCCATGGGATGCTCATCTGCTGTTCCTCCTACACACGTCTCTCGTGCCTCATTCTCGTTCACCTTTGGCTTTGATATCCCAGGTTTGATCATTCAGCCACCAGGACCTACCTATTTCTTTCTACTCTCTGAACAGGATTATGGCAGCACGGTGACGCTTTCAAAATTCAGTACACCACGGATGATATCCGCAGTACGTGACACCTTTGACCTGCTAGAAAATCCGCACTATTAGCGTATCAAAACCTACAAGAAAAAAATAATAAAACCACAATCACAGCTTATTTTCTTTAAAACGCTTCAGGAATCCTTCAGGATGCTTCTATCTGATTAAATCAAAAGCAAAAAATCACTATTCATCAACGCCAGCCCCGGTATCAGGCTGTGCCAGGGCACCCCCGCGGCTTCTGTCCCGCTGCGTTTCAGCACCACGGACGCCGGCGGCGCGCCCGCGCCCGCGCCCGCGCCCGCGCCCACCTGCAGGGGCCGGGGCTGCCGTCAGGCCCCTCGCTCCTCCCCGGGAGGAGCTGAACTTTTAAAATTACGGTATCAACTTTCTCCTGGGCTTTCCTGAGGCCACCGGTGCAGGATATCCTTTTTTTCCCCGGGGGTGGAGGAAAAAGAAAGGGCAGTCATGGGATTTTCTTTTCAGTTTGGGATACAAAATAAAAAGCTCCATGAGCTCAACCTTCCCAAACTTTTTACAGATTGATTTTTATTAGAGCTGTGCAAATTGTGTACTTTTTGAGCACAGAGTGCARTTAAAAAAAAACCGAGAGGAAAATGCTGTTTGTTGAAATAAATGGTTGTTAGACCCAAAACATCACCAATGACTCCTGAGTTAAAAAAAATAAATAAATTAAGTAGGCCACCCGGAGAGAAAGACAGAATGATTTTTCTTCAAAAGTACTGAGAAAACACATTGCAACTCTCCCTAGGTCTCCTCTTTAAGCACGGTTTTTCCCCAAATTCATGTGAGTTTCTGCGCAAACTCTGAAACATTTGTACCTTCACCTAGGATCAACTGCTGTGAATTTTCTACTGGTGGAAAAGACTTTGCTCAGTTCAAAGGTATAAATTCTGAAATGTCCTTCCAAGCTAAGAGCAAAAGGGCTATCCGGCAACTCCTGGCCCTGCAAAGCCTCCATTCAACCCCACTTGCAAAGAATAAAGGGGGTTTTGGTGGACAGGTAGAACATTTTTTCTATCAGTGTTAATCAGTTTCTGTGAAGGCAGGGTGAATTGATTCTCTTCATTAGCAGAGAGCTCTGGAAATATTACAAAGCCCCAGAAGCACTTTTTAATTTCAGGTCCCTCTGTGTTACATTGTCTGGCCTTCTCTCTGCTTTAGCGTGGGTCACGCTTGCCCCCAGAGATGGGTCGTACTGATTTCACTCTGAGGACCACCTCAAGTCCTCAAAAGGATCAGAGGCAGCTTAACTCCCTCTGGGATTTAACGGGAGCCGATACTTGATTCTCTCTGAAGATCTGAGCTTCTGTGCTGCAAGTTTTATGGGATAAGGAACACATTTTTAAGGGCCCTCGTGACGACTACAGTATTAGGGATGCAATGATTAACTGAGCTCCGCTGGTTGCGCCCCAGCGTTCGACCAAAGCGCTCAACAGCGCCGGCAATGTCGTTAAGCGCCGTGCCCAAGGGCAGCAGCCCAAAAGCCACGGAGCACGCCCGGCAGGGAGCTGAAACAAGGGCCTGTTCAGGGCCGCGGCAGCTCCGGCCGGGCACTCGCCGGCACACGACAAACGCACCGCCATTCACCGCGGCGGCGGCATTACTTGACGCCGCGGAAGACTCGCCGGGCCCGCACCGGCGGCCGAGCCCGCTGCCGCGGCGAGGCGGAGGCTCACCTGCAGGAGGCAGCGGCCGGGCGCGGCGTGCTCGGGCAGGCGGCCGCGGTAGACCTGCCGCTCGAAGCGGGGCTCGTTGTCGTTGGCGTCCTCCACGCGGACGCTGAGGCGGCAGGCGGCGGCGCGCGGCGGGCGCCCGCCGTCCCGCGCCACCACGCGCAGCTCCAGCGCCGCCTGCCGCTCCCGGTCCAGGCGGGCGCGCGTGCTGACGGCGCCGCTCCGCGCGTCGATGCGCAGCAGGGCCAGGGCGGCCGGCTCGCCCTCCAGCGCGTACCGCACCTCGGCGTTGGGCGAGCCCGGCTCGTCGGCGTCGGAGGCGCTGAGGCGGAGCACGGCGGTGCCGGGGGAGGCGGCCTCGGAGACGGCGGCGCGGTAGTGGGGCTGCGGGAAGGCGGGCGCCTCGTCGTTGAGGTCGGCGACGCGCAGCAGCAGCGGCTCCTCGGCGGAGAGCGGCGGCGCGCCGCCGTCCGTGGCCACCAGCCGCAGCTCGTAGAGGTCGCGGCTCTCGCGGTCCAGCGGCCCCGCCACGCAGAGGAAGAAGACGCCGGCGCCGGCCGGCCGCAGGGCGAAGGCGCCGTCGCCGCCCAGCAAGGCCAGCGCGATGCCGCCGCCGCCGCCCTCCGCGCCCTCCTCCCCGCCGCCCTCGTCGGCGTCCGAGACGGAGACGCGGGCCACATAGTCGCCGGGCCGCGCCCCCTCGGAGACCCGCGGGCCGCCGCTCTCGGTGAGGTAGAGCAGGCGGATGGCGGGGCGGTTGTCGTTCACGTCCAGCACGGCCACGGAGACGAGGGCGCTGGAGACCTCGGGCTGGGCGCCGCCGTCCCGCGCCTCCACGACCAGGCGGTGCAGGGCCCGCGCCTCGCGGTCCAGCGGGCGGCGGAGGCGCAGCACGCCGCTGCGCTCCTCCACCGCGAAGTAGCCGTCGGGGTCGCTCTGCCGGCGGTTGATGGCGTAGCGCACCTCGCCGTTGGCGCCCAGGTCGGGGTCGGTGGCCCGCAGGCGGCAGACGGCGGTGCCCGGCGGCGCGTCCTCCCGCAGCCGCGCCCGGTACTCGCCGCGGCTGAAGGCGGGCGCGTTGTCGTTCTCGTCCAGCACCCGCACCGACACCCGCAGGCGCCCGCGGCGCCGCGGGCTGCCGCCGTCCCACGCCTCCACCACCAGCCGGTGCGCCTCCGCCCGCTCGCGGTCCAGCCGCCGCAGCAGCACCAGCTCCAGCGGCTCCGGCCGCCCGTAGCGCAGCTGGAACAGCGGCGGCTCCCCCGCCGCGCCGCCCTCCTCCAGCAGCGCGTAGCCCTGCGTGCCGAAGCGGCCGGCATCGGGGTCACGGGCGGCCGGGAGGCGGAAGGCGGTGCCGGGCGGGCTGAGCTCGGAGACGTTGAGCTGCAGGCAGTCCCGCGGGAAGCGCGGCGGGTGGTCGTTCACGTCGGTGACCGCGATTTCCACCTGCACCACTTCGCCGCGCAGCGTGGCCGCCGCGAAGCTGTAGCGCGCCCGCCGCTCCCGGTCCAGCCGCCGCGCCGTGCGGATGATGCCCGTCTCCGGCTCGACGTGGAAGTCCGCCAGCACCGCCGACTCGCCGCTCCCCTCCGACAGCAGGAAGCCCCCCGGCGGCCCCGCGCCCGCCGGCAGCCCCGCGCGGATGTCCCCCACCAGCGTCTCGGCCGGCAGCCCCTCGTCCACCGCCAGGCTGAGGTTATACACCGGCGCCGCGCCGCCGCCCGCCGCGCACAGCCACAGCGGCACCAGCAGCGCCAGCGCCAGCGCCCGCCCCGTCGGGGGACCGCCGCCTCGCCCGCCCCGGCACCTGCCGCCCCGCAGCCGCCGCGCCATGCTCCGCCGCTAAGCCGGCATCGCGGGCAGCCTGCACCGCGCCGCTCCCCGCCGCCGCCGCCGGGCAGGTGGCTTCGCCCCCGCCGCCGCGGGAGGAAATCCTCTACGCCGCTGCCGGTGCTGGGAAGGACGAGCCTGTGCGAGGGGGCGGGGAGGGCGGCTCCCCGCCGCCACCGCCCCGCGCAGCCCCCGCCCAGCCGGGCCCCGCTGCCCCCCGCAGCGCTGCCGGGCCGCCGCCCGCCCACCCCGCGCCTGGGGGCTGGCGTCCCCCACGCGCAGACACGTCGCGCAGGGTTTGGATGGCGCAGCGCCGCTCTAGGGCCGCCCTGAAGTCTGAGGGGTCTTCGCCGAAATTGATTCCTCGGGGAATCGGCTGGCGTAGCTGCTGATGGGGGAAAGCGGTGACCAGCGCGCGGGCTGCCTCTAGGTGCTGAGGCATGCCTCGTGAAGGAGGAGAATTTAAATGCGACAGAAATCTGCGAGGATGAACGGGTTTGCTCAATTCAGCAAGGATTGTTCTTGCCTTAATAGTCTGGTCCTCATTTTCCATGAAAAGGCTTTTTTGTTATCCTAGCATTAGGTCAGTAAATAGTGCTCAGCACGGCAGGGAAGCATTTACCAGAAATAAGCTTTAAGTAGAAACTTCCATCAGCTTCAGTGAGACCAGAATTTCCTTCCTTTTTCACTGTTCCTGACTCCCATATCTAACTGGGAATGGTCTAAGGATGAATTAGTGTTTCTTCGGTGACACTGAGAATATACAGCATCATATAAATGCTAAGTACCAACCATCCATCTTTCCATGAAAGCTAAGTACAATACTTCAACAGTTACGAGTCTCTTGCTGTTCCTGCTGGTCCTTTACCAAACTTAATTCCACCTTTCTGGTGAGAGTCTGGCAGTCAGTCAGACAAAAGTAAATTCATCCTAGGACAGACAAGTAAAATCAGGGCAAAGAGAATAGAGTAGCAGGAGGAGTTAGTGTAGCTCGGTCCTCTCCTATGAAGGGGCATTTGGGAGGGCAGCTGTTTTGCTATTTGCCACTTTTCCAAGTCGCGGAAGAACTACCCAAGTACCACTGCCAGAGCACCCATTCCCCGAGGAGGGGGCAAAGCTGCTGTAACAGCCCTTGATGTATCCACACAGGGGAGGAGAAGGGGAAAAGAAGTGTTTTTTCCAACACTGTTAGGACCTAACAATTCCACATATCCAGGTAAGAGGGAGAATTAGGTTCTAAAGTAAGTCTACAAGTCTTAGCGTGCATGTGTGTCTACATGCACGGGAGGGGAGACACACAAGATCGTATCCGCTGTATCTGACTTGCCTCCTTACATAGAAAGACAGGGCTGAGCAAAAGCTAGATTTTGTGAGATCTTCTTAGGCACATTCTAAGAAAGTCTCTGTATATTTATATACTGTGATAATTACAAGCATAGAAGCAAGAAGGAAACGCTGAGGCCCTTGCCAGTTTCATTCATATTCATTGAGAAAACACATGGATCCTCCCCAAGTCACAGATGTTCAATATGAAAATGCCTGAATTCCATTGAATCACAGCAAGTTTGGAAAAACAGCCATGTCCCATGCAGCCCATGCAGTCACTAAGAAAACATGTGAATCATGTTCAATCAGGCACATTCACTGAAAAACTAAACAAAACCTTCTGTTGCCAAGGTCAGGCAGTGCCTAAAGAGCAAAGTTCTTGTATTCAGATACAGCATGCATGAAGATAGCGGGGGAAAAAATAAGGTGGACGTAGTTATCTGTGGTTCTGGCAGTATCTGTGTATTTTGTGAGACCAGGGCACTTTTAACAGTTTTATAACAAATGAAGTCATATAAAAGCACTGCCCAACTACAGCATGTTTCCAGAAATACCACATCTTTGGGACACTACAGATGTTCTGACTACTTCAGCATGAGCCTTACCTYGTAAGTGTTCCTCCACCTTCTTTGCCTTTCTGCCTTCTCTGAGCCTTTTCTTCTTTCCTCCGTTCCCTTCTTAAGCTTTTTCTCTCCCTCTCATTTGCCATGTTCATGACCTCATTCCTTTTCTTCCACAAATCACAAACAGAAGTTTCTAAATCTTGAGGAGATGTTTGCCGTCTCCTGGATATATTTAGCTACCCCTGCTGTTCCCCGTCTTCTCAGTGACATGCTGACCTACACAAAAAAGAGAAGTGGCATCACGTAAGACATAGAGGGAAGCTGCCACAATGACATTATCCCAAAGGAAGCAAGGGTGCAAAGTTTTAGTGCACTAGTGACCTCCTACATCCTCAACAGGTCACTCTCGTAATGAAGACACTTGCCAGCTCCTCAGATCTACCAAGTCTTCTAGTGTAAAAAGCGGACAGGAGCATAACCTTGTTTGAGGGCAAGGGATGTTGGTTAGAGCATGCTAAATGCCTGTGCGTCCTAGGTTAGAAGGGATCGTCTGTTTGTGAGCCAGCATGCTCAGTCAGATAGTAGTAACAGTTACTTCTCCAGCTGTCCTCCCATCCCTTTCCTGGAGGTGGCCACCCCTGACTTCGTAGGCAGGTGGACAGCATGTGAATCCACTTTCAACACACTGAAGTTTCCAGCCCTGCCTCTTCGGGCAACCCTACGGAGGCATCACTCTACTCCATTATGCAAGGCAGTGAACTCTGGTACTCCCAGAGCAGCTCCATATGCCAATTCAGCTGTCCTTGTGGCAGGGACCCAACCTCCAGGAAAGGAGCAAGGAAGGAAACTGGAAGGTGGTAACTGTATCAGCTGTTCAAGTTTAATCAGCCCGTATTTGTAAATCAATATTTGCTGTAGCTTAATCCTCCTTGGATTAATTGGAAATTCTTTTTCCTTCAAGGAGAATTAAACTGTAGCAAACTAAAGCTGTGGTACGATACTAGAGCACAAAAGATCGCTGAAACAGAGATAGTGTTGTTACAACCATGAAGGTCCATCGTTATTAGAGTTAATTCTACCTACAAACGTTGCCTTGCCCACACAACAGCTGTGGCAGCTTAAGATGTGACCCTCCCACGCTGAAGACATAGATGGCTGAGGTGGTAAAGCAGCATGACTACTTCCTTTTCTGCAGCTCGCTGGCTTACTGCAAACCATCTTCAGCAGCGGCAGCAGCAGTTTAAGCCAAACCAGCTGACTCGGGACTGACGCAGGGTGGGAGCACCACAGGATCCATTCCAGCGCTCATCGGATGGGCGGTAGCAGCCAGCTGAGGGCAGAGAGTGGCTGAACTGCTCCAGGCAGAGCTGAAGCAAATAAAATAAAATTTAAAAAAATCTTTCCATGAAGTTATTTCCTGTGCTGTTTGAAGGCAGTATGGTCTCAGCTGCTTGTTACTGCCTTTCAGCCAGCGGGCACCGCGCTTCCATTTCTGCCTGCCAGGTGGTGTTCCCTGATCCTCTGTGGGTTTACTTTTAAGGACAAAGATTAGTTTAAGCAACGCTGAAACAATGATTTCCGTTAACGCCAGTGATTTTTTCCTACGCTGGATTACAGAGATTCCATATGAATCAGCTTTCTGGCAAAATTGTGGGGTGAGGAAGCACTAATATCTTCAACTATTGCAGCTGGATCTAAGAAAGGATGGCTATCTACAGCCTTACTGGCTGGGGTCACTACGGATATTCAGCCGTGATGTATGGAGAAAGCGTTAACTTTGCAGAGCATCAGGTGTTTCATTATTTATAGTTCCCCAGGCACACGTATATTGATTTCAGCAACACCTCTTTGAAGGAGTGTCAGCTGCACAAAAGATTTGCTGGTGACCAAATGAAGGCTGGTCACAGTTACTATAATAGAAAGCTAGGTTTAGGACTGGTTTTCTTATAAATGCGGTGAAATGTAGTTGAGTGATTTTTTTTTTTACTGGTAGCCATCCCTTCACTCCTGATCACAAACTAATTTGCAGAACTCATTTTGCTGTGGAACAGATGCTTTGCCTTCACTGATGAAGAATCCTGTTSTTGCCAGAATCTGATTAGAAATAATGTACCTGAGTCTGTCTTCAAAGGTAGGAAAGACTTTGACGCTGGTTTGAGAGCTATGAGGCTATGGTACGAATAGTAGTAGTGGGGTTTTTTTTCTTTCGTTCCAGATGTACCATGATGCCTTCGCTCCGCCTGTGGAGTGGATGTTGCTGCTGCCTTCTGTGGGCAATTATTTCAGAATTTGTCACTCAGATATAACCGTCTAAGTAGGATTACCCAGATCAATATTTTCACATTAACTTTATTTCTAGTTCACTTATCTCATATGCTATCATTCAGGCCTAATCATCTGTCCTGATGTGTTTCCATCTTATGGATCTTCATTAGTCTCTTTGCTGTCAATCCCATTCTGTTTCTACTCCACACCTTCCCAGCTGCAAACCCGAGTGTCACATCACTTGTCAAGATGATTGCTGAAATGTATTTGGATCTGCCTGGAAAATTTGAACGTGTTCTTCTACTCATGTTATATTAATCCCACTATCCCCTGCAGGATAGAGACATTTCTTGTTAAGCATAATACATAACTGATCCTTTTTTATGAGCAAAGTTTCTAGAAAATATGAAATAAAATAAAATATGAAAATAAATATTAACAGAATTAAATGAGCTTCTGCTAGATAGGTAGGTGTTCATTCAGATTTTGACATCCTAACCATTTTTTTTATATTTATCTACATTTGGTTTATAAACTTAGCCACAGATTTTATTGCTCTAGCAATGGGATTTATCCAAAAGTAAAAGACCCTATTTTTGATTGCTGTTCACTTCCTCATGTGGTTTGCAATCTATATCACAATTAACACATTATAAAGTTATCTTTAAAACAGAAGGAAGGCTTCTTTCTTTTGCTGTCTGTTATTCTGACAAGCTGATACAGATTTGAAGCAATCCCTTTAAGATGGCAAAGGGTTCACCCTTTTGGGCCAGGAATAAACACGCAAGAACTTCCCACTGCATAGGTTGCATTTCACATAAAGCTGTCATTTGCCATCTGCTTGCCACCGCTGAATCCAGAGCTCAGTGATCTCTCTAAAACTTGGAGGCAAGCTCCAGAAAGCTTGATGAAATATAATCCCAGGTCGCATTTAATACTCCCTTGATATAATGCCTCCCTTGACTACTGTGTTGAATTTTCACATAAAATGTATGAGATTATCTCGATTATCAGCTTTTCTCACACAATAATAGATTACAACCTGCAATCAGATCCAGTAGTCAAATTCTACATGTGTAGAAGAAGAAAAGAAAAAAAAGACACAGACGTGAGAAGCAAAATGGGACTAAATCATGTTATCTATCTGCTGTGTTTGTCTGAACTGCAGACGATACCAAAAGTCTGCAATGACCAAACGTAGTTGCAGGAGCTCTAAATCCACAGATAATCTTCATCCAGATGCAGCCTCTTAACTAAGGAACACGAGTGCAGCATTAGCAAATTTATTCCATATTTACAGGATGTGATATCCTAGCATTTCCTACACTTCCAAAATCTCTCTCTCTCTAAACTTCGAAGTTTTGTAAAGCAAAACAAGACCATTACAACCATATCTGAAGACATAAGAAGTCATCAAGTAGAGGATYGCTCTGAATTAGCTCTTCCCAGATTTCCCTTCAGGGATGTCAGTTAGCCAATGTCGACGTTGGCTAACGCTGTGMACAGCACCACTGGTGCCAGCAAGCCAAAATACAGTAGTTGGAAGTTAAAAGTCTGTTAACAGAGTTCAAACTGCAAACAAGATGCAAATAGCAAGAACGATTGCAATGGCATGCCATGGGGTAGATTGCATTTTCTGTCACCTGCAGTCTTTAAATCAAGGTTAGACAGCTAACAGACATGTTCTATTTCAGCCACAAATGACAGGGCTTTAGGCAGGAATTACCGAGTAAAATGAAGTCAGGCTAAATGATCAGGCTGTTCCTTTCTGGCTTTCACACCTATGAAAATCCAGTTTCCCGGGGCAGCTGCCCTCATCGCAGAAGAGCAGCCCACACAGCGTGCTTGAGRTCTGGAAACCTGCTGCTATCACTTCATCAGCTGAAGTCCCTGCTGAGGACTCAAGCTTGTGGCACTGAGAGGAGAGAGGGTCGACACATAGCTTAATATGCTAAGCCACTATGCCAGCTGATTCCCTTGCTGATTTGAGCTAAGTAATTATTTAAAATAGCTGTAAATCAGAAAAGGGCTTTGCTTTTAAAAGTAAAATATACTGTAATCCATGTGTGAATTAAGGCCCCTAGCTATTTTCTCTCTCTCACACACGCACAAACACTAAAAGCAACTAATTCACCAGCAGCTTTTGAGCCTTTGCACTCCTTTTCCAGATGATAATTTCATAAGGAGTTTGGATGCCTGAGTCTCGGCTGCTATGCTCCAACTGACACTACCACAATTACGATCCTAAAAGGTTCTCCTATTTTCTTAAAGAGCCCATTAAGGCAAGGCTATAAATACACAAGAACAAAGCAATCCTCCTTGTCCCAGTATGCAAATGCCCTGACCTGCTGATTTTCAGGGCACACGGTATTATGCAGTACTACGCATTTCTCTGAGGAGGTGACAGCTGGAGGAGCAGCTGGACAGGGTGAAACCCCCCAGAAGCCATAGGGGAGCGGATGTTTGCATTACCTCCTGTAGCAGGTTTGTTTTTGTTGGCAGCTGGCAGTAAGCTGCTGCTGGCTAATTCCACTCATTTCATTTCAATAAGTGGTAGCGGAGCACCTAGCAGCTTCTGGATAGGCACCCATTTTTACTATATGTGAAAACACATTTGTGCAAATCCTAATTAATAGATCCTATTTGCTTGAAAGYAAGCCAAAGCGAGTGCCGGAGACAGAAGTTGATTGCCTATTTTAATTTAGGACATACAAGCTGCGTCTAAAAGCAGTTCTGCCAGCTTCCTCCAGGCACTCCATGTATTTAGGGGGAAATCTTATTTTTACGGTGCTCTCACTCAATTATCCAAGGTCCTCATCCTTTTTTAGAGAGTTTATCTTTACAGAATCTTTATGGGGCTGAGAAGGTTCATTATCACCATTGCACAGAGGACCACACGCAGATACTACATTACGTGTCCACAGGGCACATGTGCATCCTGCAATGGATGGGGAGCCCTTAGGTAATGCTGACCCTGCTCTTCAGCTGGAGATGTCATAGCACAACCCTCAGGGACCCCAGCCTGAAATAACAGACCCAAGGGGTGGGTTATATGCCGGAAAAGCCCAACTATCTCACCATCACAGTTTCTAGAGCCAAACTAGTATCTTTGCACAGTGAATGCATTGCAGTGAAGAGCTCCATGCTGCATGCTAGCTCGGTGTGCCCGCAGTCACACAGGGAGTCAGCAACGCAACCTAGTTGCAGTGCCTTCAGACTTGTTTTTTCCCACTTGCTTTTCCCAGCCTGTTCTAGCTGTATTTGACCGCTGACCTTTTTTTCCTGGTGTGCTCAAGAATAAAATAACGCAGGCTTTTACCAATTTCAGCTATGTATCTTCTGCTCTGGTAGCCGGAATGTCAACTATGAGACGCTTGAGATGGCAGCATCACAGCAGTGGTTTTAAAGTTTCAAACATGGAGATTGCACCGTTACCGAAGGCAGATTGTTCCCCAATGTAGAATTGTCAATGAAATCTCTTTTTTAATGTCTTTTCATCGCTCCTGGTCATATTCCTGAATATTCATCTCTTTTGACTATGTTGCCTTTAACTGTTTATGGGTTGTAATGCTTTCATGTATCATTCAGCAGTAAATATAGAAATGGGTGTTTGTATTTCAGAATGAACTCAGCCAAAAAGGATAGGAAGGAGAAGCTTCTCAAGCCTTTAAGTGAGGCTTAAGATAAACTTCTGTGATATATTTAGAGGAAAAAGGAAGACTGCTAGGCGTCTGTAAAAGGAAAGCAGTACTTCTAAACCCATGTACGTACATGCCCTAGAATGTGGCTACAGGAACAAGAAAATATCATAGGAAGACTAAATTCATACAGCTAATTTTAGGCAAGAACTGTCTGTAGGCCTAGTTCGCTATTTCAATTGCACTTGCCATGTGTTCGTGCCTGACTTGACCACATCGCTCCTGAATTCCTGCATAAAAGGCTTTATGGCTGCTTCTTTCAAAATAACATGAAATGCATCCCTTTGCTGAACTGTGCTGAACAATGCCATCGGGCAAATGAAACCGGATTCCTAAACCCGCTCGTCAGAGTAGGTGTCTCGGGGCCAGCACAGCTGGGGATGGCCCCTCCCAACGCCGGGATCCCCCCGGCCTCAGTCATACTCTAAAACTGGGTGCCAGCACTTTGGGGATTAGAAGAGTGCAACTATTTTTAAATATATTTTTCCTAACAAGAGTTACTAGCCTTTTTTAGGACATCAAGGAAAAGAATTACTGCTGTGCTTTTCAGACTTTGCCAATAAGAAAGATATGACACTCTTAAAAGGAATTGCAAAGCGTTTAGGTGTAGAAATGGATGAGCAATGGATTACACTCTGCTGGAAGCAGACCTCAGGCGCAGGGAGGTGTAGCTGCCTGGAAGGGGAGGAAGACGTTTATACCAGCAATCCCAGTGTTGCTCACGTCTAGCAGAAACAAACCAGTACTGAGAAGGGCATAAAATAACCTAGTGAATTCAAATGCCATCGTTCCTGTGCAGCATAGTACTTGCTTGACTGAAAATTCAGAATACAGAGAAATTGGGCACTCTGCTGACTTTGGGCTGTGCCCAGGGCATCATTTTCCCTTCACACGAACCAGAGAAAGCACATTTCTGCAGCCGGCCTCTGGGCTGGTCCCTAGGAGGGGACCTTCCTCAGGGATGCCACAGCCATCCCGGGGGCCCCACACTGCACAGGAAGAGCTGCTGCCGGGATGACACACATGGGCTCCCCGCTGCCGCACAGGGGCAGGGACACCGGGCTCCACACCGTGCCCGCCTCGCATGGGGCCTCGCTCTGCCTTTCGGCTTCCCAGCCCTGACCACCGTGTCCCTGCCCCTGCCCACCACATCCCTACATCTGCTCACCACGTCTCAAATGAAAACAGGCAAGACTCTCAGACCACCACACCAACCCAAATAGTTACACAGGGCAAAATGACGTTGTCCCCTCAGTAAAATCTGGATGTTTTATCTCTGGCTCCATCTTCAGTTTATTGCTGCATGGTGGTGAGGGAAGGGGAGGAGACCATGGGGCAGCAGGACTCACTGGGGGGTACAGGTATTTTTCTAGGTCTAGGAGCAGTTCACCACTTCCTCGCTGATGCTAAAGAAAACAATACACGTGAAAGTGCTCCTGCGAGGCTCAATATAGGGTCTCTCTCAGGCTCAAAGCTCAGTTTACACCCATAGAAAAAACCATATTGCCAGCATGAGCTCATGACACAGCGATCTCTCTCTGAACGCTCATTTTGGCTTACACGCTTGGAACAGCCTGCTATTTTCTCTGTAGCTCAGTTGTGTGATATTTCACCTCACTCTTCATCAAGAACCAGGAGGGGTCCGTATTGCGATGGAATGAAAAAAATAACAGCGGTTCTAATTTAACGTGCATTTCTTTTATGAGAGGGCCTTTTGAAATGACAGACACAATTTTTATTTTCATACACAAAGACATTCTCTGTAAGGGGAAGAGTTCAGGCCTGCATTTTCTCTTTTTCTTTTTTCTCTCTGTCATGAAAGAGCTGCTTTCAGTTGTTGACACAGGCTGTCAGGATTTCATTGCACTAAACAGATTGTTGGCAGCCAGTGGGAAGGTGAAATGAATTAATCTACACTGAAATAACAGTTTGTACTTTAAAAAGTGGCATTCGTTTGCGAGTCTTAAAGCTCTCTACAGATGTAAATGAATGAAGCTTTATAGCGATCCTGTCAGAGGGGTAAGCCAGAGCATGCACATTTCATTCCCAAGCACAGAAGGCACCTGACTTGTCCAAGGTCAGACTGAATGCACCTGATCCAAAATCTACTGAAATCAAGAAAAGATTTCCTGCGACTTCAAGGTGGTCTGAGCTGAGACCTAAGGTAGTGACAGACATAGAAAATAATTCATGACCCTCAAATCTCTCTTCTAATTGCTATTGTAGGCTACTTTCCTTCCTTCTGTTTTAGAACAGACTTAAACCAGAACATCAGCTAAACCATGATAATTTATTATAAGACAATATGATACAAGCGAACTTGTGTTAAAGCTTTCCAGCAAAAATTCATATTGCAAGGACAAATAATAGTACTTTGTGGCCAAGATAATCTTTAAAGGAAATCAGAATGAGTTGAAATATCCCCATGGGCTTTTTTGCTTGAGCACTAAAGCACTTATCTGAAATGCTTTACTTACTGCAACAATTTCATGCCGTTATTGCCTAGATTAATTGCCTGACAGAGCTATAGCAGAAGTACCAACTAGAAGTCAGGACTCAATAATGTACTGGGGAAATGAAAAATCCGGACCATTCAGAATTGCACACTGTTAGGCTGCTGAACAGATGCAAGTCTTTTGCAATGAGCAATTAAATCTTCTTATTAATTTAAAATACACCTTTTTAATTGCATAAATAACAGCCATGTAGTCGTAACTCTAGGATCCATTTGGATATATAGACAGCTCTCAATTACGTGGAAGTAAAGTGTCGTGGCTGGGAATTAACCRTACCACAGGTATGGAAGACACCCAAGTTGCTCTGAAAAAACAAGCTTATTTACTTGCACACAATACCACCCGAACAGCTTTACTGCTTCCACACCTGAGCTGGGCAATGTGGATTTGTCAGCAAAGGCTTGGGACTTCTGCTCTCTGCAGTCAACAGCATCACCAACATTTTTCTCCTACCAGTTGTTTGTAATATCTTCTCACACTCTGATTTACATAGGCTTTATATTAGCTATGGTTTTATTTTCTCTGGGTGGCCACTTCTTACTCCACTTCACTGAATATTTAAACCGATTGCAGTTACAATAATGCAGGATTCCCCCGATTGCCTGCTAACAGTCGTGCAACAGAAAATAGCATGACATTAGCTTCATCCTCTTTCTCTCCTTCCCTAAGCTCCAAACCACTTATTCACCCCACTCGAGACGTTCTGACCAAGAAGAGAAAGCGAGTTTCCAAGTCAAAGATCTTGAACAGAAAATGGCTCTCCAGCTACCCCTTTTCTCTCTCACATTAGCAGCCTTCCAGGCTGAGGGCCAGCACTAACTGGTGGCTGGGCCAGGAAAAGACAAGCTCCCTCAGATTGCTGGAGCTTCCCGAGCCAAAACTAACATGTTCAAATCAAGGCAAGAGGTGGCCAAAGCGGACTGTGGAGCACAGGCACTACACGCTCGCAGGGGGATAAAACCAGCTCATAATCTCCATGGGTATCCGTTTCTGATCAGAGGGAAGCTGCATCTTCGTAAGGAACATGTTGAACGAACCTGCTGTTGGGAGGCAAAGGCCTGGATAAAGTGACAAGGTCTGTCTCCAGAAGGATTCATCAGAATCTCTCCTGGCCAGGCAACAAACAGAAACAAAAAAAAAGAAAAAAAAAAAAAGTTTGTCCTGGCTACTAATGCTGTCCTAAGCATTTAGAAATCCAGCCAGAATGAGACTGGAAACCCAACCAGGCCTTTGCGTCGTAGACTTGGAACAACCTAAGACAGACACACTCAAAGGGCAAGATACTCTCTTTGCTTTCTCCTCGTGTTACAACCCCACCCAGACAACATCACCTCAGCTCCCTTCAGATCCGGTTTCAGACATTTTCTTCCCATCTGTGCTCCTTTCTCAGCTAACCTCTGTGTGATGCTGCTGTTGATGGATTATACAAAAGAGAGATACAAGATATAGTATGTATCGTTAATGTAGTAAAGACTCTCCCATCCATATTTCTTTCCAAGGACCCCGATATAGTAAGCAACAAATGAAGATTGCTCCCCCCAAGGTCAAGAAGAACAATCCTCATATATTCTCTACAAGGATTGTTTTACTTCATTCATGAATTATCGTAACATATAAAAACATATGTAAAAAGTATTGGGTGAAACGCTGGCCTGACTGAGGTCAATGGCAAATCTCCCATTTACTCTAATGGGACAGGATTTCATCCACTAAGTTCCAAAATAAACCTTTTTTGCCTACATTTCCTTGGATATGCATAGCGCATATTAGGCGGATGCTCTGTATTTGCTCAACAGCTAAAGAAAGTTATTCCTTTCCCCCAAAACACTGTCTTCTCTCCCCACTAGAAAATAGACTTGGAATAGTTTCTTTAGAAAACAATACCAAATTGTCAGGGTTTGTACTGTCTCATCTGGGTTTGGCATAACCAAGTGAACTCGCTGGCTGCTAGCCTTGCCATTAGTAGTGTGTAACAGCACAGTTTGGGACCTGTCCTTTGGTTTTCCACTCGTACATGTCTCTGTGTCCAATTTCAAACACAGTCAATCATGAAACAAGGAATAAACWGTAAAGTGGAAAGGTTAAGGACAGGGAAATGTATTGAAACTCCTCTCCCCGAGTACAAGGGCAATTACCTGAGCACCAGGGAGAGTAAGTTGGGGCAGAGAAAAATGTTCAGAGAGGATGCCTAGCCATCACAGCAGCGGCGCGCGACTTACCTCTCCCCGCTCTCTGCTGCTCCTCTGCACGGGTCGCTGCCCTGCAGCCACAGGACGAGACCCAGGCCAGCATTTCATCTGCTCCAGTTCACGCTCCCGTGAGTTAACATTAACTGCCTCAATTTGTACTAATAAACCAGGCGCTGAATTGCAAYGGGCTGGGACATAGGCAGGCTCCTGCCAACAGCTGCCTGTGCCTGGGGCACCGTGACCAGGCAGGTACAGGGGTGATGACCCAGGGACTGCAGCCCGTTCTCCCGTGCACCCAAGTCACGGGCAGCAATGTGGGATATCTGAGGACATCAAACTGTTGCAGATAACAGGTGAGCAACTCCCCAAGAGGGGGAGATCATTGGGAAAATAAGTATCTTTTGGGGAAGGAGAAAGGGTGTTAAGTTTCTCCCTTGGGAGACTTTGATTTCCTACTAAATTACTCCTCCGTGAATTCGTGCCTGGATTTCCCCCTGCACGTCAATTCAGGTATTAAAAAGCCTCACCAGAGCGCTGGGAGATGCAATTCCCTCTTCAAAACCTAGATCTAAAGCAGTCGTTCGATGGGGGAAGTTTTTGTGTGCCTAAGTTCAGAAGCCACTTCAAGTTATTTGACCTCTCTGTTAGAAAGACAAAACACTTGGGCTAGTATCTCAGCCTGGGGATTTTTCCCTCTTTGAAGAAACGTGGAGAAAAGGCAAGGGCACAAAAATGAGAAAGTGGTTCAAACTGGAGTTTTAAACAGGTGTTTAGACAGAACAAATATTGATCCCTCAGTTCATCGCTTTCTGAGCTGGGGAAGGACATGAAAGAAAGAAGCAGTACATTAATGCTGTTAGAACATTTTAAAAGGAATGAAAACATCCCATCCCAGCACGCCTAGCTTACCCTCTCTGTCTGCCTCACCTCAATTAACATTAACTGTAACTGAATATACTTTGAAAAATGAAACTGCTCGGTATGGTAGAAATCAACTGCCCTGTTATTACTAGTACAGCTTCAAGGCACAAATATGACTACAGAATTTGCTGCAAAGGGCTTATGACCAAAAGTACTGGCAGACAAAAGACGTTTTAGAAAATGCAGCCATGAGGACAATGTAACTTTTTAATTTCCCCGCAGGTGTATGTTGGGTGGATTTATTGACCTTTGAGCTATAAGGCAAGACTTATCTGTTGGCTTAAATCTTTGCAAAGGGGAAAAGAGGAAGAATGAAGGGCTTGATAGAGGAAGCTTTATAGTATGAAATTTGGAAGGCTTGATCCTATGGTCCTACTTCTGTGGTGGGTTTATAGGACACAAAGAGCACATGAAAAATTGCACTTCAGCATTACTTCTCAAAACTCATTCTCTTGTGCACTCTTTTTTTATTTTTTATTTCTACTTCCTTCTGTTAAAGGAGCAAAATCCCAGAACAGATGTGGAAAATGTAGAGATAGATGGAAAGTGAGTCAGGCAACCGGCCGAGACAGATATTTTAAAAATTATAATACTGCTTCTTAACCACACCTTGCATTTTTCACCTATTATCATCTTGTCCCTGGTACCTCCAGTGTCCTGTTCCCAGCACACAGGTCAGCTGGGCTCTCCCTGAGAGAGTACATGGCTGTCGTGGTTTAACCCCAGTCAGCAGCCAAGCACCACACAGCCGCTTGCTCACCCTCCCCACCCTGGTGGGATGGGGGAGACAATCAGAAGGACAAAAGTAAGAAAAATCGTGGGTTGAGAGAAGAACAGTTTAATGATTGAAATAAAATAAAATAAAATAAAATAATAATAATAGTAATGAAAATGAAAACAACAAAAAAGGGAGAGAGAAACAAAACCCAGGAAAAACAAGTGATGCAATCGCTCACCACCCGCCGACYGATGCCCAGCCAGTCCCCGAGCAGCAATCTCTGCCCCCTGGCCAGCTCCCCCCAGTTTATATACTGAGCATGACCTCATATGGTATGGAATATCCCTTTGGCCAGTTTGGGTCAGCTGTCCTGGCTATGCTCCCTCCCTGCTTCTTGTGCACCCCCTCACTGGCAGAGCATGGGAAGCTGAAAAGTCCTTGACTTAGTATAAGCACTGTGTAGCAATAACTAAAACATCAGTGTGTTATCACATTATTCTCATGCTAAATGCAAAACACAGCACTATACCAGCTACTAGGAGGAAAATTAACTCTATCCCAGCCAAAACCAGGACAATGGCAGACTTGGGACTTGGGATTACAGTGGGAGTTTCTGTGTGCAGCACAATGAACATGAAAACACATTAAACTTGCTGTGTGGGTGAGCAAGGGTGGCTCAAAGAAAAGGAATGAAACAAAGAAAAAAAGAAGGAAAATGAGTGAAAAGAAGACCGTGAGGCAAAGAGAGCAAATCATCTTCCAGCAATTTATCAGACCATTGGAGCGTGTTATTTTTCATTTAAAATGCAATATTTAAGAATAATAAGAAAGAAACTCATCATATTAACTGAGGCAACTAATGGAAAACAAATGCATGGCTCCGATGAGCCAGATATGGAGAAAATGCCAATGAAGAGATTTTGGCAAGGCAAAGAAGACTTCAGAGCAGAGCATATACAAGCAACACTTCCTCTCCTCCTYCTGTTATGGGATGCAGCAGCAAGGATTGCCACACACACACAGTGCAACTCACAACATTGCTGTCTTGATGCTTCATTTAAAATGAGAAGAAAAGAATGTGAAATAGGAGCTGCAATCTTAGCTTCCCAAAATTTATTTCCTCAGGAATGTGCATATGCTTTATTTTTCTAGCTTAGTGTCCATCATGCAAAGTAGATGGTTAAGTTGTGGAGCACACTAGGTTTGGCATAAAGACCTCACATTTTTAATGAGAAGGGAGATTGGGCTGGGCTTTTTGAGTGGAAGCTGTGCTATTACAGACATCAGCCTTGGCCAGCTGTGTCTCGGGGTTTCACTGGAGCCAAAGTCAAAGGCTCCAGGATTTCAGTCCTGGAGTCTAGAAGAGATGCTGCTCCTGAAGAAGCGGTGCAAGTCCGACATGGTGCCCATCAGCAGCACTTTGGGAATTTGGCGGCCACAGACTGTCACTCCCAGGTGCCTGGTGGAGTTCTGCCAGGAGCCTTCCTCCCCAACCAAGTTTGGCAGCACAGGCCAAAGCAGTGGCCTGGCTGGATCTAGCACGTGTTTCATTTGGCCTACTGCCCCTTTCCCAGAGGGGACAGGGGACAGATGATCAGGCAGCAAACAGCCTGAACAGCTTGGGCACATTTCAAAATAGTTGGCACCGTACTGCCAAAGCTGCTGTCACTGCCGCTCGTCCCTAGGAAAGGGAGACAAGAGGTGGGACACGTATGCAGCAGCACAGGTGGGATCTACCTCTGCACCTGTGAGGAAACCTCCAAACTGGGACATGGCCCCCAGGGCTGACAGGATTAGACCACCCTGAGCCCTGTGGGAAACATTTTATTTTTTTTAACAGCAAAAATATTTCAACACTAGCATCTTGGATCAGCAGCCTAGATGCAAAACCATCCTAGCAACCACCAGAGATAATGCAATTTGTAAGGAACAAGCTTTGCAAGTAACTATAGTCATGCAGTCCTATAGTCATAGCTATAGGAGCAGGATCCCATGGTGCTGTGCTTAGTTACCGCTCAGGCTGTATGTTTGCTAGGGACAATGATTGCTGTAGGGAGGCAGTGAGCAAAGCCAGCTACGTTTTATATTCAGCTGTAGAGTTTCTTTTCCCTAAACTGCATTGATCTCACAAAACAAAATTTAGAAATCCAATGGAGTGAATCAGTGATGCTGCCCAGTCCCATTTCAAAGGCAAAAAAAAGATATATGAAACTCTTTGGAGGAAAGCATGTGCAAATGCAACTCCAAACTCAGTGCTTTTTGTGGCAAATGATAGATCACAAACTTTTTTTTTATCGTTGTGATGGTTTCAGACAGGAGAAACAATAAAGTTGTCAGCAAAGCACTTTTAAAGTTCATGTTTCTACAAACTCCGCACTGAATTTTAGAAGATATGACCCTATAAACACAGCTCCAGTGTTTCTAGCAGGTGATCCTTTCTCACCTCTAAGCACCAAAGGAAAAAAAGAAAACCATTCCTTCTTTCCCTGTAACACACTCACCTCCCTGATGGTCTCTGGTGCACAGGAGGGAAACAACAGATTATTCTTTTATTCTGCTCATGAACAAACAGAAGATTAACAGGCTTTGGGTACGACTGGAGGAAGGGGCAGAGCTCTGGGTTGGGAGGAGAGGGTTCTGGCTGGGTTTCTGCCCACCACCTCCCTCCCCTCTGGAAGAGGCAGGCTGAGGATGAGGGAGGACGTGGTGTGCCCAGGAAGGAGGGAAGCAGAATTTCACTCYGCTGCGCCAGTGTCCTAATCAGCCTTGGCACAGGGGCAAATTACAGCAGCCTAAGGAAATCTGAAAGCACTGAAAATGATTTTAAAAGCTGAGACATCAAACACATTTTTGCAAGAGTCTTAGCTGACTATATCTACTTTATATCCACTTATCACCAAAACGTGAAGCTAATTCTTCTTAATCTTTCCCAGGTAAAGTCTCAGGGAACATTACTTTTACCTTGGACATTAGGAAAAATTTCTTTACTGAAAGAGTGGTTGAGCATTGGAACAGGCTGCCCAGGGAAGTGGTGGAGTCACCATCCCTGGAAATATTTAAAAGACGTGTGGATGAGGCGCTTAGGGACATGGTTTAGTGTGCATGGTGGTGTTGGGTTGACGGTTGGACTTGATGATCTTAGAGGTCTTTTCCAACCTTAATGATTCTATGATTCTATGATTCTATGATTCTACCCTTTCTTGCTTAATACTAATTTTGTTCCCCTTCTATTGAGGGAGAGAAGTGACTTTACATGAACTGCATGTGAGAATGCACAGCAAAACCTTTAAACAAAAACCATGGGAGAGAGAAGATGAAAGAGGATGAGGTTTCCTGTTCTTGGCAAAGCCTATTCTCCATACGGGAACATTTCTACATTCCACCACATATTACTTCGGCCCTGTCCGCACCAGAGAAATGCACCATGTTAAAAAATGTGTGAACTGACATGTCTTAAAACTAGGACGGTGTGAAAACACAGTATTGCCCTGAGGTATGAATGACAACAGCTGTGTTATTTTAAAATGTGCTGGCTCCTGGTGGTTAATTGTAAGGTGTCCCACAGGTAATCACCAGTTTTGTTTTCCACATCCAACGTGCCTCTCTCCGTACAGATACCAGTTATCATCAGAGATGTTTCAAATTAACTGCCTGGGTATAAACAGGGCGTAAGGCATACATTTACAGAACAGCATGTGGACTTTTATGCTCTGGCCATTCATTTTCTAAACACACACCCAGCCCACCACCCCTCCTGTTTTCTCTTTGAACAGAACAACAACATTCAGGCTTTTCTTTTTTTTGAAGATGTGGATGGAGATGCAATATTCTGAGGAGCAGAAAGTTCTCCCGTTTCCTGATTGTGACCATTATTGATACTGGCTTCTTGTCTGTCATTTTTTTATAGTAAAAGATACCATGTTATTGTGAGTCTTGCATGTCCTGGGATATTCCCAAGTCCACAATTTTAAGACAATTTAGAAGTTCTGTCCATAATTTAAAGACCTGTATTACCTGCAATACTATGCTATTCATAGCAACTATTTATGGGGTTTAAGAAATTAAGTATAGTAAAGAGCACTTTTTGTGAAACAGAGAAAAGCTAGACACTTTCCCGTCACAAGGAGGACAGCCTTTCACCAGCAGAGATTTTGGCATTACTCCACCACATCTTCCCCCGCTCAGCTTCACCAATACAAACCATTTGCCAGGACAGTCTCAACTGGATCAGTCTGAACTTACCCTAGAGTAAGCTGAGGCTAATAAACTGTTACTGAGCACGATGCTGAGCAGAACAGGAGGTTAAAGAGAAAAAGCCCACGGACATGATTTACTTGAACATCTTCCTGACTTTGGTTTAGGTTTCCTTGATGTGTGTCTCATTCAGTCTTAGGCTTTACCACTTGCCTTTATTCGGCCAAGAGTGCGAAAATTGTTGTCAGATTTTGTTATTAAAACCAGTGTGGGGTGTTGCTAGCAACCACTGGCGTATTTTATACACAGTGTGCTGTATCACTAGAAGGATTGCTCAAGAAAAATCAACAACTGGGAGGATGGAGGGAGAACAGTCATCTGTCAACATCAGGTTACATATCAGGAGAGAAAATAAGATTTTATCTAGTCAGTATTTTCCACGTCTCCAAGAACAACTTCCCACCACAAAAATGCTCCCATCGCATAATTCAGTCACCATGTTTGATGCAGTGAGGCAGAGCCCCGTGGGGACCTGGAAGAGCGATCCATAGGACTGCATACTGCGCCTGGACAATGGGAAGCTCTCCAGAACAGCTGAGGATCTCACAGGCTCCATGGGGATGCTGTTGATGGAAAAAGGCCAGGACCTGTCTCTGAGCCTGGTGTCACCAGCAGAATTTTGGGTTTTTTGATCATGGGTTGGTCTACATGGCACCAGGCCTGCTGGCGACAGATGGGGTACACCTGTCTCAAAGGTGGAAAAGGATCTTTGCACAGGAGTTAGCAGGGCTCATTGAAAGAGCTTTAAACCAGATTTGAAGGGGGAAAGGGATAAAACCAGGCTTGCTAGAGATAAGCCTGGGGGCAGCATGCCAATGTTTGAGGGACAGTGTGCTGGTGAGGTCTTTCGGTCTGCCATGGAGGTAGTGGATGGAGATCCATGCGGCAGCAAAGATGCAAGGGTTATGGATGTGTTAGAAACCACGGAAGCACCCGAGAATGGTCACGTGGGAATTAGGGTTTCTCCCCCAAAAAATGTGGTGGGATCAATAGCCCAACTGAAGTGCATCTACACCAATGCACGCAGCATGGGCAACAAACAGGAGGAGCTAGAAGTCATTGTGCAGCAGGAAAACTATGATATAGTTCCCATCACAGAAACATGGTGGGATGACTCGCACAACTGGAGTGCTGCAATGGATGGCTATAAACTCTTCAGAAGGGATAGGCAAGGAAGGAGAGGCGGTGGGGTAGCCCTGGACATCACGGAGTGTTTTGATTGTCTAGAGCTTAATGACGGTGACGATAGGGTTGAGTGTTTATGGGTGAGAATCAGGGGGAAGGCCAACAAGGCAGATATCATGGTGGGAGTCTGTTATGGACCACCCAACCAGGATGAAGAGGCAGACAAAATAGTCTATAAGCAGCTGGGAGAAGTCTCACAATCGCTAGCCCTTGTTCTCATGGGGGACTTCAACTTACCAGATGTCCACTGGAAATACAATACAGCAGAGAGGAAACAGTCTAGGAGGTTCCTGGAGTGTGTGGAAGAGAACTTCCTGACACAGCTGGTGAATGAGCTAACTAGGGAAGGCGCCCTGCTGGACCTGTTGTTTGTGACCAGAGAAGGACTTGTGGGTGATGTGATGGTTGGAGGCCATCTTGGGCATAGCGATCACAAAATKGWWAGAGTTTTTGATTTTTGGAGAAGTAAGGAGGGGGGTCAGCAGAACTGCCACCTTGGCCTTACGGAGGGCAGACTTTGGCCTGTTTAGGAGCCTGGTTGACAGCGTCCCTTGGGAGGCAGTCCTGAAGGGCAAAGGAGTCTAGGAAGGCTGGACATTCTTCAAGAAGGAAATCTTAAAGGYRCAGCAGCAGGCCGTCCCCATGTGCCGAAAGAYRAGCC
>JAYKAV010000789.1:282852-351652 GCA_035582835.1 Phoebastria nigripes | reverse complement strand
GCAAGAAGACCATCCTGGCTGAACAGRGAGCTTTGGCTGGAACCCAGGAAAAAAAGGAGAGTTTATGACCTTTGGAAGAAGGGGCAGGCAACTCAGGAGGACTACAAGGATGTCATGAGGTTATGCAGGGAGAAAATTAGAAGGGCCAAAGCCCAACTAGAACTTAATCTGGCTACTGCCGTAAAAGACAACAAAAAAGGCTTCTAATAAACACATTAGCAACAAGAGGAGGGCCAAGGAGAATCTCCATCCTTTATTGGATGCAGGGGGAAACATAGTGACAAAGGATGAGGAAAAGGCTGAGGTACTTAATGCCTTCTTTGCCTCAGTCTTTAATAGTAAGACCAGTTCTCCATGTACCCAGCCCCCTGAGCTGGAAGACAGGGACGGGGAGCTGAATGAAACCCCCATAATCCAAGGGGAAATGGTTAGCGACCTGCTACACCACCTAGACACACACAAGTCTATGGGGCCGGATGGGATCACCCAAGGGTACTGAGGGAGCTGGCAGAAGTGCTCACCAAGCCACTTTCAATCCTTTATCAGCAGTCCTGGCTAACCGAGGAGGTCCCGGTTGACTGGAAGTTAGCAAATGTGACGCTCATCTACAAGAAGGGCCAGAAGGAAGTTCTGTGGAACTACAGGCCTGTCAGTCTGACCTCTGCCAGGGAAGGTTATGGAGCAGATCATCTTGAGCGCCATCACGTGGCACATACAGAACAACCAGGTGATCTGGCCCAGTCAGCATGGGTTTATGAAAGGCAGGTCCTGCTTGACCAACCTGATCTCCTTCTATGACAAGGTGACCCGCTTAGTGGATGAGGGAAAGGCTGTGGATGTGGTCTACCTGGACTTCAGTAAAGCCTTTGACACCGTTTCCCACAGCATTCTCCTGGAGAAACGGGCTGCTCATGGTTTGGACGGGCATACTCTTTGCTGGGTGAAAAACCTGGCTGGATGGCCAGGCCCAAAGAATTGTGGTGAATGGAATTAAATCCAGTTGGCAGCCCGTCACAAGTGGTGTTCCCCAGGGCTCAGTATTGGGGCCAGTCTTGTTCAATATCTTTATCAATGATCTGGATGAGGGGATTGAGTGCTCCCTCAGTAAGTTTGCAGATGACACCGAGTTGGGTGGGAGTGTTGATCTGCTTGCAGATAGGAAGGCTCTGCAGGGGGATCTAGACAGGCTGGATCCATGGGCTGAGGCCAATTGTATGAGGTTCAACAAGGTCAAGTGCCAAGTCCTGCACTTTGGCCACAACAACCCCATGCAACGCTACAGGCTTGGAGAAGAGCAGCTGGAAAGCTGCCTGGCAGAAAAGGAACTGGGGGTGTTGGTCAACAGCTGGCTGAATATGAGCCAGCAGTGTGCCCAGGTGGCCAAGAAGGCCAACGGCATCCTGGCCTGTATCAGAAATAGTGTAGCCAGCAGGAGTAGGGAGGTGATCGTCCCCCTGTACTCAGCACTGGTGAGGCCGCACCTCAAATACTGTGTTCAGTTTTGGGCCCCTCACTACAAGAAGGACATTGAGGTGCTGGAGCGTGTCCAGAGAAGGGCAACAAAGCTGGTGAAGGGTCAAGAGCACAAGCCTTATGAGGAGAGCAGCTGAGGGAACTGGGGTTGTTTAGCCTGGAGAAAAGGAGGCTCAGGGGAGACCTTATCACTCTCTACAACTACCTGAAAGGAGGTTGTAGCAAGGTGGGTGTCAGTCTCTTCTCCCAAGTAACAAGCTATAGGACAAGAAGAAACAGCCTCAAGTTGTGCCAGGAAAGGTTTAGATTGGATATTAGGAACACTTTCTTCACCGAAAGGGTTGTCAAGCCCAGGGAAGTGGTTGAGTCACCATCCCTGGAGGAATTGAAAAGATGTGTAGATGTGGTGCTTAGGGACATGGGTTAGTGGTGGACTTGGCAGTGCTAGGTTAACGGTTGGACTTGATGATCTTAAGGGTCTTTTCCAACCTAAACGATTCTATGATTCTATGACAAGTTTAGGGGAGAGGAAGAAAAGAAAGGAGTTACCAAGTCATAATTAATCAGGCTGGAGATACAGGCTAGAGATAGCTTCCAATTTCTTAGCAGTGTTTTCCCCGTTAAAGGCTACACAGTTGCCTAAAAAAAAAAAAAAATCAAGGAGAAATTGAAACCTGTGAGAGAGAACACAACACTAAAAAATGTGCACTGCCATAGACCACAGGGCTATGTTACCGGAAAGCGTGTGGACCTTTTCTTCAGTGTGTGCAAGTTTGAAACACACTGTACCATTTTAAGCACAGTCATCCTATTTTAATGGCTGGAGAAAACCTGCATCATTGACCTGGCAACCGCATGTACCAACACCACTAAAACTGGAGAAACACCAGGAGTAGTTTTCTTTCCCCTTACGTAATTAAAGGACATTTACAACCTCACCTACAAACTAAAAAAAAAAGGGGTTGCTCAGGAAGAGAAATACACTGCATTTCACTACATTTGTTTTAATTAACAGCAAGCTTTATCTACAATTTCATTTAGCTACCATGACAAGTTTGAGTCGCTAGTTACTTTTGAATTTCCTGTTAAACATTGTTTTAGAGCAACGTGGAATAATAAAACTCCTTCACTGGGATTTTCAGTTCCAAAATAGAACAAAGTCATTAACAGAATTGATAGATTCCAGTAGGTTTGCATTGCCAAGCTTTCTTTGAAAGAAGCATGTTCATTACCATGTTGCATGGGAAGAAAAGAAATTGAATGAGCAGGAATGAATTAATATACTTACAGGACATTAAATTTGACTCATCTGGCAGCCGAAGCCATGTTTAAATTTTTGTATGGAATTTTTCTATTCATACTCTATATTGCTGCTTTATTGAGAGCAGATCTCTAGTTGTCAATGCAGGAAGCTTGCTTGTCAAGGGGATTTACTTGGAAATAGTTAAGTCATGTTACAGTTCGTAGTGTCTTTTCCTAGTTAAAAAAGCACTGTTGGATGCAACACAAAAGTTTTTCTGATTGCACAAGCTACGCCCTTATTTATCACGATAGTCTCCCAACAGCAATGCATCCTGTCAGCATGATACTCCATAGCTATAAACTCATGTCTCATTCTACAGCTCACCATTTGCCTGTCAGAAAGAAGCAAACTCAGTGTTGTAAGGTGATCCTTACATTCAATCAGCTGTAAAATCAGCTTCACTATCCTTCTAAGCTCTCCACAATGCAAACTTTGGCTTCACTCTTCATGCTTTATGCTTAAGCCTTGTTTAGAATTGTACTTGCAAGTGCTTCCTCTGTAAAAATCCCACTGCAGCAGCAAAACCCTCCAGGCTCCGAACTCGGCATTGCTCTGCAATTCTTTATGTGCCACAGAATTTCCTAAAGTGTCTTGAGTTATACTTCAGAGCATGAGGGTACCGGAACATGCAGATACATACAATACCAGCGCTTCTCAGAAATGCATTTATAGGTTGCTGTCAAAAGAATTCGTATCAGGATGCCCACATTTTCATTGTCACCATTGACTGCACTCACATTAGCACACTATTCTCTCCCATTCCTTCATTTATACCCATGCAGCATTCATCTAATCCAGAAATACCTCCTCTCCTCCAGCCTGCCAGGTAAATGTAGCATGTTTTCAAATATTTCCTTTCAGATGTCATAGCTCTGGTCTCTTCTAGGCTTAGTTTTTCCGCTGTCCTTTTCACCTCCCTGAGAGATTTAAGTTAATTACAGTTCTTTCTTATCTGGTCTCTAGGAAGTCTTTCTCTTCTCTAGGTGTAGCCCTTGGTATTCATAATTCATACTGATGCTGCATTGACTCTCCCTTGCTCTGGAGGGCTTAACCCTTCAGCCCTCCTCTTAGCAATGCATCAGCTGGGGAAAAAAAAAAAAACGCAAAACACCAAACAGACATTTGCAGCACCCAAAAGCCCAAGAGTTGTTACTGCAGCAGAAAGAGTAAAGGTGAGGTGTCTTGCAAGGACACATGCTCTCCCTAAAAATAAAGCAGAGAGGTTGCAAAAAAATGTTGGCAGAAACCAGTGTTTCACACACATTATCTGCACTTCTCAAACACAAGTGTAAAATGTGGGGTTTTTTGAGGAAAGAAGAAACCCAGCACAATACAGTTTTCCCAAGCCTGTGCAAACTTAAGATTTCTTATTTTCAACTGCAGTTTTCTTGTCAGTGATTTCAATCTTCCTTATCTGGAGACAAGCATTTAGCTCAATTATTGTTTGTACTGTTGAGGTCTAATTTGCAGGCACATGCCCCAATTAATCCATGCTTAAGATCCACATTTGGGGCTTGTGTACTCATTACATTCAGAAAGGTAACTCATTACTTCAAAGAAAGGTTAACAAAAGCCTGGTGATAACATGCACCTGAAGGAAGTTAACATGTTACCGGCTTAAAGGTTCACAACTACACATTAAAAAGGCAATACTACATAGTTTCAATACAAGCAGCAATGGGAAAACAGTAACACCTAAGGGTTAATCCTGCAAATCCCTCAAGTCAAAATCTTTAAAAAGATTTTCAAGAGAACATTTTGAAAAAAAAAAGTCCACATCTAGAAACTCCATAGCTCCCATCTAAGGCAAACCCTACACAGTTTTTCATACATCTTTAAAAATATCTGAGTGCTGCTTTACAGCAACTGGTAGAATACACACTAATTAAAGATAAAATTCTCTTGGTTAGATTTGGTCATTTTGCTGGAAAACCTCTCAAGTAATTTCCAACATCAGAATATGCTTATGCTGGTATTTTTCAAGTTTCTGACACATCCTAGATGAAATTACAATACCAAATGACTCCTGATGAACTACTTTTTTTTAAGATAAGGAAGCATAGGAAAAATGCTGACACAAAATGTGAAAAAGTGTTCACAGAAGCAATTACATTTTGCTAGCCCTGCAATCAGAGCTTACTTACAGAACCTTACTGAAAATCAAAACAAGAAATGCAGATTCCCCTCTATGCATCAAAATTCTTGGATCACCTTTAATCATCTTTAGACAGTGATGGCCATTCATTTCTTATCCAACTTTTTTGCCAGTTTTCAGCCAACTTCTGACCTAAGCACAGAACTAAATTCGTAAGGCTTCAAGATGTAAAGGCCAGAAAACTGATTCTTAGCTGCTGCCGTTAAAGAAGCATCAGATGGATTTTTGTCCCAAAGTGACAAGCTCTACCTAAATGACCACCCGTGAAATCTGTAGTTCCCTGCCTGCCAAGTTTTCAACTACAGACAAAAACCAAGTCAAAAAGCTTCTCTCTCTTCATGCAGCCTTCAAGCTCATTTCAGCTGAAGACTTGTTTGCTTTCAAAGGAATGAATTGATTCACCAACTGCATATTCTGCTTATGGAACAGCTTCCGTAGAAAGTCGTATTTATGCTAGTTTCAAGTCCTGCTAATCTAGTGTTAAATTTTATAGAATAAAATTGCAGGTTGACCTTTTTCAGCTGATCAGGCTTACTGGCATTCACTAATTTCCAAATCCTCACCATTTTCTTAGGTGTACAAATAAAAATTTAGAAGCCTCATCTAAAAATGAATGATGCATCTTGTGCACAAAAAAATGCACGTTGTGTGGATACTTACATGATGTGCCAGACTGATAGTTTTTCCAACTCACTTGAGGAAAAAAAAACAAACCACAAAACAAGGCACCCCACTGAGTGAAATCTTGATTTCAAAAATCAATGATAAAACTCCCATTGATTTCACTGTGACCAAATTTTCAGTTATGTGCCACGGACAGAAATATCCCTTTAATTTGCTCCCAGTAAGACATATCAAAATGAGTTTAACTCAGCTTCTTTCCACACACACAGCTCCCATCCAGAACCTCATACTTAACTCCAGAGAGGTTTCAATTTTTTTTTTTTTTTAAACATGGTAGAGAAAATTAATGAGCAATTCTACATTTGTTTTGCTAATCCCTTCACACAGATACAAAACTCTTCATCAGATAGCCATCAGTACTTTCTCTCTCCATTTCAGCTGATCTGCAAAAATATTTGTTACTGTACTATGGGAAACAGTCATCAATTTTAATCCTAAATTACTTTAACTTTCAATACATATTTAGTTATTTTTTGTTGTTCTTACTACAAAACCCAAAATGGAAAAAAGACATGAAATCATACTGTATTGAAGGTTTTATTGATGGCTGAATTGCTGTCACTTAAATCAGGCATAGCACTTTAATTCTTACGTAACAGGACTAAAAAGAAACTGGCTATTGAAGATTTACTTCTGTAAGCCTTTAAGTTGCCAAAGACATACTCTTCTGCACAACTTCCATGCTGCCAGCAAATGACAGCATTCTAGCTGCATAGCTTACATTGTATGCTTTAGTATACAGCAAAGAGTGATCTCAAAATTTATCACTTTTACCAGTTACACTTTTTTGAATTATGTTACAATCAAAAAACATTTTCCTTCTTCTCTGCAATTATGTACAGTATAAAACAAAACCCAAGATTTGTGGTAGAAATGTGTATGATTTGATCATATACAGGAGACATCAAATTTTATGAAATAAATGACAATAATTTTTCTGAGATTAGACTCCAGTTCAACATTACTTTAACTGACATTGCGGTGTGACACTTTCCAGAAGCATGGAAATACATCCAATGGACCAGATCCTCCTCTTTTGCTTCATCTTACGACTTACGTGGACAAATCTAACGTCACTATGTCCTACACAGATACATGTGTATCACAACTCACTATATAGGCTTACTTTGCACTAGGGAAGCACTTAAATGAAATCTGATAATCTCGATGTGTCATAAATAATACTTATAGAAGTATGTGTGATGATATTCACATTACTGCCAAGTGGAAGAAAAAACTGCTGGGAAGGAAATGAACAGGCAAATAAAATGTTAAAGAATACAATTTAAAAAAAAAAATCACACTTAGAACTGGGACAGCGTATTATAGAGTCCAAAAGGAGAAGTATTATTCCAAATAATAGTGCATAGCGTTTAATTTGCAAACCAAATCTTTGCCCAGGGCACAAAAAGAATGCCCTGGCAACCATTGCCCCATGCTAGCAGATTCCCACAGAAGTCCAGGGAAGAAACGCAGGTTCTGCAGGAGACTTTCTGATCTCTCTTCAAAGCAATGAACAGTTGAATAAATGCAGTTTTTAAAGGAAAGTGCCAGTACAGAGAAGATGTGCTAGAACTGTGATCCAAAACCTCTAATTTCCCATTCCTGATTCCAAATTATCAAAAGAAATAGAGACTTCTAAAAAAAAAAACCTCCCCAAGAAAACAAACCACAAAAAAAAACCCACCCCCTTTTTCAAGTAAGTTATTCCTCTCCATTCTGGTTTCCTACAGAGGATTTCACTGTGAGCAAGAAAATTCTGTGTCACACCAATGCTTCATCGATTTCTGGAATGAAGCATTAGCAGCAGTATAAAATATGCATAAGCTACAACCTGTATTTTTCCCCATTATGTTAGTTAAAATGGAAACAGCTGTAATAAAGATCTAGAAAAATTCAAATTACTGTCCAAATAAAAGATGTTTAATCCAACTTGTAAATACCAAATACTCCCCTCCCTTTTTTCTGAAGATGCTTCAGACAATAGCTGTCAACCAAAATTCAGTTATTTATGCAGCACAGACTGCCTTAAAACGACATTTTCAAACATTCAAATTATAAATACAAGACCTCCTATGCATCATAAAAGACAAGACAAAAATTCTCATAATATAAAAAAACACTTGTTTTACTAGCTTTTTGTAAGCTACATTGCAAGTAACTGTCATTTCTCTAACATAAATCCCAGATTTGAAAGAAGTCAGACTGGCAGAGAACAGAAATAATTCTTGTGAACTGCTTACTATCAATGCCATGGCCACAGAATAATTCTCAGCATCTACCCAGCATGACACTTGCCACTGCAGCTATTAACACCACCAGCAAAGTTGCCAACAACTGAAGGGCTCAATGATATAACGCTTTTATCCCTCACCCCGCCATGAAGAGAAAGTGCTTTAGAGCAGCACAGACATCACAGATAAGCTGTAGCAAGGAGGCTTACACGTTTACTGCTTGTTATGTGACTGTTTGTAAACACAATGAAAGATTTGTCCCTTCAGGAGTACAAATTATCTTTCAGTAATATTTTTAAATTTATTTTAAATTCCTTCATAAGATCATGGGGAGACAGCAACATGTAAAATTAAGGCTGGAATGACTTAAGAGCTTTTCCTCTTAGAGCTCAGTTTTAAAAGTTTACTGTACTCTAATGTCATATATGCTTTGCATAACTGGAAAAAACAAACAGGTGATTTACAAAGAAAGTCAACTGGTCCTAACCCTGTAATGACTGTGAACAATATGATTTGCAGTGGTCCTTGCTATAGAAGGTCCACTCTGAAATGAAATGAGTGAAGATGAGTAGTTGCATATGAAAGCTTTCCTAGGGAAAGAAACACTTTGAAGATCCATTTCATTCAATAACACAGCACTGGTAATGCTCAGTGGCTGTATTCATAAAGCAAACTACATTATTATTATGATATTGTCCTGCTTCTTTCTTGATTACTCTATTACTCTAATTTAGTACATATACTGTTCCATTACAGTATATACTTAGCATATGCACAGTAAACAATACTGGTCTAAAATCTAAAAGTGTCACTCAAGAAATTTCCAGCAGATGGCTTCTATGCATAAATTTACAATTAACTTTGGGAGTCAAGGAAGGGTCTTTCAGAAAACCTAGCTCATCAAAATATTTTTAGACTTACACTGAATAGATTCCTATAAAAAAGTAACCACCTGCACATCTACCCTTTTCATGAACTATACATGCTCCACAAAGAGAAAGTTAACAGCTGCAACTGGTTTGCTGGGATCACACCAAAACAAGACAAAAGGAAAGAGAAATAAAATTTATTATAAAACATGTTGAAATAGCAATGACTTAGCTGACTTCCTGCTCAGCTGTTCTAGGCAGAATAAAATGTGACTGAATGCTCTCAGGAAAGCCAAAACAAAATTACAGCATAAGTATGTTGCCACACTAAAACCGCTTTCTCTTGATAATTTCTGGTTTCCAGCTGACAGGATGAGTTTCTTCAGTCTAAAGGGAAAAAAAAAATCTCATAAGGATTATTTTTAACTTGAAATTCACCTGTAATTAGGGTTTAGTTTAAAATATTACTCACATAGTATTATATACTCTATTTCATATGTAACATTATAATTACCTAATCTATTATGTCATTAATTTACCCAAATGAAATTTTATATCATCCCACTGCCTGAAGTACATGACAAGATTTGTTCTTGTTTGGTTTTTTTGGTTTGGTTTTTTTTTGTTTGGTTGGTTTTTTTTTTTTYTTCAGCAAGGACAAAAATCAGGTTACCAATGGCATTTCAGAAACATTGTAGTGATCAAAGCACAGGAACAGGAATTCCAGAGACAGTCCTTCCAGTGATATCTACATCAGCATTGGCAGATGCCACAGAGTCTACAGTTTGCCAAATTGCAAAATGGACAAAACATTCCTTACTCCTTTATATCTAAGAGTTGCTCCAAGTCTAATTAATGCAAAAATTCCAAGGTTTAATAAAAATCCTTATATTCATTATATTGAAGATATACTCCAATAAACTATACAGTAATCTGTCTTCTCCATTAGTAAATGGATTCAGATTTGAGAATAACAGTTTGAAAATAAGCTATTTACTCTGAATTCTAAAAACCGTTAAGGCAAATGACTAATCTAGATCATATACAGAAGTACAATAAATCTTTGAAATGTAATCTTTTTGCCAATTCCCATGTTTTAATCAATACAACCACATGCAGTCCCCTACTGGCTACAAAACACAATGTATGTTATTGTATTAAGATTTCTCCAAACTTTATCCCAAAGGACTTTGCAGAAGAGTTGATAGACCTGACACTTATTTGTACTATAGCAATTAAGAAATTAGGAGTGCAGAAACTAGCTGCTGTCCTCTTAACATTATTACATACACATTGCTTTCAAACTTCAATAAAATGGATTACACAAGTCTGTGCATGTCCCTTATTGATATGTGTAACATTTGTTTGAAATTTTTTGATTTCATGAAAATACATTAAAAAGACCCTTTGACATACCGCAGTATCATCTTCTTTGTATACTTTTATGGTTTTATCAGCTTCAGCAGTTAGCAATCTGCTTTCTGACTGGTCAAAAACACAAGCAAATATTCCTGATTCACTGTCCAAGGAGCCCGGCTGTACAGCTGCATGTACTCTCTGGAAATTGTATCCAGTTCTCCAGTCCCAAAGATGCATAGTACCATTATCAGCTAAAACAAACAAACAAACATACTTAGTATCTTAACCAGTTAATTTCTATCAGTTTTCTAAAAACAGTATCATGAACAACTAATTAATACATCAGGAATACATCAGCTATAACATTTACGTAGAATAGCTCAGACACCCTACAAGGTTTCCCATTTTCTACTGGTTTCCTTAGTTAAAGGCTGATCTTGTCTAAGACGACTGATGGAAGCTTCCTCAGAATCCCATCCAGTTTTGCATCAGATAACCCAGGCAGATGATACACTACATCACAAGGCAATTGCAGCAAGTTGCTTTGGAAGCACACTAAGGACTGGCATTCTGAATATCAAGCTCCCTGTTCAGTAGCTCCACTGAAGTTGAACAAAGAGGCATCATCCTGTCAAACAGATTACAGACATTAAGGAGTCTGTCACGGGACATAGGCTTAATGTTTGCTGAGGTTCTATTTCAAATACAGTTTAAACCACTGCCAGTATTACTGCTGCTGGCATCAGCTACAGGGTATTCACAGCAATCTGAACTCTATGTTCAGAAGGATGCTCTCAAAGCAATTTTTCAGTTACAAAAAACAATCCCCTCCCAAAGCATTATCTAGCCAAAACAGATCTATTAAATTTCTCCACAGCTGCCAGCTAGACAAGAAAGCCAGAAGGGCTTCAAGAAGGGTGTTTCTACAGTAAAATACTCTAAGGTAACCTCAACTTATTTTAATTCAGCATCAACTTCAAAGAAGTTGCTGTAGATAGCATGACGATGTAAAGAGGGGGAAATCAATATTTAAATTTTAATTTTTAAAGAAGTCACAAATATTACTAAAATGGTAGGGGTTTTTTATGTGGAGAAGGAACAAGTTTTTCTAAAGCCTCAACTACTACTAACTCAAAATAGTCCTACAAAGACCTTCTAGAAGTGTCTTCAAAATAACACAGAATGAAATATGACCCCAGTCCAGTACTTTGTCAAGTTCTTGCTCTCATTATCAATGTGCCAATTGTTAAATAGAGCTTTATCCAAATTTTAAAAATCAAGGGCCCCCTTTATACATACTTGAAAACATAACCAGGGTAAGCTGACTATATAATTAGCTATCTTCCAACTCCTGCTTAGCACATTTCCATCTTACTCCACATCCCTAGCCTCCAGGACATACTGTATCAAATGGGACCAAGAGCACATGTGACCAAATGGGACCAAATGCATTTCAGTGTTCCAAAGTGTAACTTAACTGTTACTTTCTTTTTGTTATGCTCTGGTTACAAACACAGAAATGTTTTTCTTAAGTGTCTGCTTCTGCAAACTCATGGAACCCATCTTAAACTGTCTTACCACATGTGATGCTGTGAATTGAGTCCCATCCTTGTTTACAACTACCCAAAAGATTAGACAAGCAAAACCAAGAGGTGAAAACTCAGGCTCTGCAAGTTATGTGGAGCAATACAGTCTAGCCTCTTAATTCACTTTCCTCTGACTGCTAGAGCTCTCCCAGGACAATCTCATGATTAAGCAACTGGTCTAGGACCTCAGAGATTTGCGTTTAACCTCCTGCTTTAACTCTGTTTTCCCATGCAATCTTGGACTATTTCTCTAGAGCTCAGCTCTCAAGCTGTAAAATTGGCACTTCCTTTTTCCACACTACTTACTCATTTCCTGTTTATAACAGCATCTACATTAAAACTACACTTACCATCTCCCTACTATGTAGACACAACACCTTAACAAAAAGATCTGGTTTCAGCTGGGATTTCTAGAAGCTACTTTCAAAAACACTTGTCACTAAAAAAGGTCTACATATGTACTTTGTCTTGTACAAACAAAACTCTCAGAAACATCACAGATTATGGTTTTAGTAACACATACTTCCACCAAAATATTTTTATTACAGTGCTTGGGTAACTAATACATAGAAAAATGCTACCTGCAATATGAGATAAATGTTCTTACATGAAATTAGTCACAATCAGATACAGTAAGCATTCAGGATTCTCCTCCTACACCCACAACAGATACATGAATACAAACTACGAGTTCCAAGATTTTGGGGGCTCACAGACCACTAACAATACTCTAATGTATCAGATGATTATCAAATTCTTGAAGCTTTTGAGTGAAAGAATTAAATCGATGTGTCACAATAGACACAAAATCCTCCCATAGGCACTGGAGCCAAGTGGCTGGTTTCTTAATTTCAGAACGCTTGAACATATAATATTGCTGAGCAAACATGGTTTTGATTCACAGAGCCAAATAAAATTTGGAGATTAGCTATCAATCTTTTAAACGATACAAATATAACATCAGAAAATGCATGCAAGAAACTTTGAGACAACAGAACTAATGCACTGTGCTGCATAAAAAACAGGGAAGAGTTCACATTTAAATGGTACAGCAAGCTTTAGCAAGATGTTTCTATACCCTCTATCCATTCTCACTGCATCAACATGCTACTAAGAGAGCAGCCAAAGAACCAGATGTCTCCCAGGCAGCTTCCAATTTCCACACCGCTCCTGAGGGGACACTAACAATTCAGACTCAGGAGATCACAGAGGATGGTCTCTGGAGCCTTGTGGCAGCAGCCAACTTCCTGCTGCAGATTAAAAGCCCTTTCAAATACATTTTTGTGCATGCAGCTCAGTGACACCCAAGAAAATAAAAGTGGCCCTACTCACTATAAAATGAAGTTGTATGCTGTAGCAGGCTTATAGGCCCAGATAGAGGACAGCTCAGTGAGCATCTTTGTCTAAGGACCTCCAGCCATATATACATGGGGGAGTAGAGAGGGGAAATATGAATGTGCATTTCTCATTTTTTACCTCCGGAGACCAGAACACCATCGGAATTTACAGCCAGTGTGTTGATAATAGCATTATGACCAGAGAGGTTCTGAATGAAGTTTCCATCTGGGAATTTCCACTGTTTAATATTATCTGGAGAACCAGATGCAAATGTGTAACTGAAAGAAAATAAGCACAGTATATTAAAGTTCAAAAAAGCCATAGGGATAGCGAACGTCCTTCATTGAAACTACTGTTAAATGCTAGTTGCAAAGTTACTTAACACTAAGACTGCTTTTCTGACATTTTTACTTCACATAAAATGAAGCAATTTCATGAAGTCACGAATTACCTATCTTTACTGTTTCCTTTCCATAGACTACCTAAACTTTACAAATCGTATGCCGTATAGAATGTTAATATGCAAACGAACATGAAAAATGCAYATTAAGTTCTTGTCAGTTGTTACTCTGGCAAATTTTCAGGTATAAGGGCATCATAAGCAAAGGTATCAGGAAAAAAACCAAACAGAACAAGAAACCAGTATTGGCTAGTCTTCCAAAGCTACACAACCAAGAATAAAGCACTGCAAAAAAGTGAACTATGAAAGATAATTTGTTTTACTGAGTTACCCTAAAATAATCAATTCCCTCATTTTAACATGTGCAAGCAGTCACAAGGTTATTTGGGTAGCACATACAAAAGCCTGTAGGAGTATTTTCAGTTGCCCCAACATCTAAGCAGTTTGCTGTCTATTTAATAGATTCTTCAATAACAAAATAGACTATTAGGAAAAAATACTGGAATATTAAAAAAACAGAAATACTGAAATATAAAAATACTAGGCTGACATTTGCTACTGCTTGATAAAAACACTTCAAGTTTTTTTTCAAACAGGTATGACCAATGAATCTGAAACTAGAGAATTTTTTTTTGCACAATATAACTAGGGTTTTTCTCTGCTACAGCTAACAGGCATAGCATGAGATTTTTATGATTTTTCAGACACACAGATTGGATCAGAATTGATTCAAAGACTCTGAATTTCTGCACTGACAGAATTGTGTTATAAAATATTGAAGGTGCAGAAGTACTGCAGTTCTATGTGAACTCCTTTTCTCCTTTGTTTTAATGGGGATTTATCCAAACAGGCAACTGTTGATGCATCAAAATATAGCATCTAAATTCAGACCACTTCCAACAACACCCACCTTCAAAGATGGTTCTTTGAAACTCACAAGAAGTTTCTTTTTAAGGCCAGTTAGATTGAAATGTCTTGTGCAGTGAAGCACATATTAAAAGAGCCCTTTGTAGTAATCACTGTCTTCCAAAACTACTTCACTTTCTGCTAACAATCATTCAGTTACATATTTATTATTAGCCTTACAAAGCCCAGTGTCACCGATTTCTCAAGGACTGCATCAAAGGCACATACATAAGTTCAGTGGGATATAAGACATTCTCAGGATTGCTAATGTACACCAGTGCCAATACTTTGGTAGCACAGTGTAGTGAAGGTATTTGAGAACTGGTATGTACATTTTTACGACATTCTAAGCTCATTAGTTTTTCACATTATTATACCCTACCATTCTAAATCATCACTTACATTGGCTTTCTGTCACCATTCAATATTACAAACTGTGAAAGTGTAAAAGAACAAGGAAAACTTACTGTCTTGGATGTAGCACTACTGCTCTTACAGATTTCTTGTGATTTGTTAAAGTAACACGAGTTTTTCCCGCCACTAAATCCCAGAGCCGTATAGTAGTATCATGACTGCCTACAATGAAAAGAAAATAAAAAATAGTAGAAACCATCATATTGATTCTATCATCATTATTATTTTGATAAAGCAGCCAAAACTTTGTATGTGAGACAAAAATATTATGCTTGTTACAAAAATATGATACTAATGCCACCTCAGACGAGAAAGATGCTGAGTTGTAATAGTCTTTTTACACAGTTTGAAATTCAAGAATTAAGTAGTTACACAGCAAAGCTAGATTTTGACATAATGGGAAGGAAGATGAACTTTATATTTAACCATGGTACTGGGCACTTCTTAACTGAACTGGGGAGAACTGTGAAATATCACAGAAGATGCAAGTCTCAATACATATTACAACAAAAAATGTAAACACCAGAAACAAAGAAAGTGCAGAAAAACGTTCAAACAATGCATAGCTATATTTGCTTAAACATACCATTAATAGTATGAAGTAACCATTGAATGGCCCACTTTCAACAGAAAACTAGTAAGAGAAATTGAGTAAATTAACAAAGATAACATTATGAACCTCACATAATTACTGAACAAATACATTCATGATTAGGTTTTTCAGTCATGTTGCTTGTGAAACCATGCCCACTATACCTGTAATAATTTGTGGTTCTGCAGCTTGGCACTTCACTGTTGCTACCGCATTTGTGTGTCCTGATAGTGTGTGCACACTGGCTTTCGTCCTCACATCCCAAATCTATGAATTCACAGTAAGTCAGTCACAGAGGTCAATAACAGGAGCATATTCAATGTATTTTAGGCACTGTCATTAATTACATGACTTCCTTGCCATATTTCTACAGATTAAACAATGTTATTTAGGTTGTATTTTTCATCCAACAATTCATCACACAACTGCCCCAGCTGGCAAATTTCAAGGGGAGCATGGAGCCTGCCACTGAATTTCTAGACATACAGATAACTTAAAGTCACCATAAAACCATACTATCTTCTAAATACAGTGATCTGTATACACTTCTAATAAAGTGATCCTAGATATACTATGCAGTCTACCTACTAAATTAAGAAATAAAACATTCTCCTGAAGTGACACTGCATTTTTGTGTATTCAGGCTTCAGTTTTATCAACAATGGAAGACAAAGCTAACAAATTATCTTAGTATTTTCATCTTTTGATTCATGTTAACTTTTGGCAAGTATTCACTTTTACAAATGGAAGATGTTGAAACACACTGACATACCAAGATGTTAAAACGTAACAATGCTATACTTACTCGTGCTGTTGAATCTCTGCTACATGTTACCAGCACATCTATTGTTGGATGCAAGTCTAAACCATAGACAGCACTTAGATGACCATGGTAATGTCTGATAACCTAGATGAATAAAAAACAATACATACACTTTAACTGGATATTTGAAAGAATATTCTAAATGCTTTGATTTTTATATTTGCCACCACCAATTAATTCCAATTAAAGAAACTACAGCCTACCTTATTGTATTCAAGATCCCAGCATTTTACTTGTTTGTCTTCTCCACAAGAAAAGAGGTATGGACTTCTTGCACTTACTATCACCCCTCGTACAGTACTGATGTGTCCCGTCAAAGACAATTTCAATTTGCCACTAGCAAGGTCCCAAATCTGCATCAGAATAGGTATTTTGAGGTAGACAGGTAAAAGCTACACAGTGATAGTCTGAGTAAACAGCCCAGATGTAATTGATCCTGCTGCATTTTAAGTTAAAAATTACAATAACATAAACATTTGCTCTCCAGCTACTACCATGTAACAAATGAAATCTCAAGAAGTAATATTCCACAAATCCTTTATGACTAGGTAATAAAAGAAAGATGTTCTGCAGTTCATTATTCTGCAAGCAGTAACCAAAAAATTGTTTCCAAGGGCTGAAGACTTTTTAAAATAAGAGAACAAAAAAAACCACCCCCAAACTTTGTCAGTGATTTCTTCCAACCGCTTACCTTTATAGTTCTGTCAGCAGAGCCAGTAACAAACCACTGATTTCCTGGTTCTACTGCAATACATCTCACCCACCCCAGGTGACCACTGATAACCTTTAAAAAAAACCAAAAATTTTTCTAAATCAGAAATAATACACAAATCTGTCAATATAATTTCCATTCTCCAACACTGGAATTTGTTAGTATTCACCAGGAAACATATGCTCCCCAAAAAGGTCAAATGTGAAATTAGTTCTGAAGAGAGCTTGATTTCTACTTTAATTAAATGAAGAGACTACTAGAAATGCACGTCCCATGCTAGACTTGCAGCACAGAAAGACCCTGCTCCTATAAGCAAATTTTTCAAATCCTTTGAGAGTCCATAACACTGTGGCTCAACACTTGAGGCTTTGCAGAGAAAGACTGTATTTAAGCACAAGTTCCTTATGCTTCTGCATAGTGTTTATACAATAACAGTTAAAGAACAATTCTATAAAATCATGGCTATTAAATCACATTGCCATATAATAGCTACCTCTTAAAGCATGCCACCACCTCCTTTTCCCCAAATAAGGGGTAATATGAGTATGTTGGAAACTTTCTGGTAACAAAATACTGGAGACAGATCTCACAGGAAAAGCTCTACCAATACATGGCTGCTTACAGCAGCCTTCCTGTTTCTCTAATTTCTCCGAAGTCAGACAGCTAAAAATCAAAACCCATAGTTGTTTTCACTGGATGTCAAACTTCATGTACTGTCATACAGCTCACTTCAAAAAACCTAGAACACACCAAAAGTTCTTAGGCAGAAAAAAAGGCAGAAACACTTTGGAAAGCTAAAGTTGATTCTTCTGACTAGATGAAACCACAGCCACATACATTTGAGATAGCTGTCTAGATTTCTTCATAGTCTAGGAATAGAAGTAGGCATTTCCGGGGCAGAAATCCAAGAAATAAATTATCTGACCTATTTTAAGTCCCCATCTTTCACAAATGATTTCTAACCAAGCTTAGGAAGACCAGTTAAAATGTAGATCTTAAGCAACAGATAAGATGAAACCCACATTTGGTGTTAGAGCTATGCTTGTACTTCTGAGTTGCTTGAACAAGCTTTTATCCTGTTGAGCAAGGATTTTGACACCAAACTTCCACTAAAACTGCTGACATGTAGAATTAGTACAGTTACTTGAACTGTATTTACATTCTCTCTCTGAAAACAAAGTGCTCCTAACAAGCAGTCATTTTCCATTTGTTTACCTTAAATCTCTCATGGGTTTATTTTGGTGCCATTTTTTTCAAATGACATTTGCCTTAATTTTTTATATAGAGCATGTTCTAATACTGCTGTATTTAGAAAACCTGGTCAACACACTGGAGGGAAGGGATGCCATCCAGAGGGACCTTGACAGGCTGGAGAGGTGGGCCTGTGCGAACCTCATGAAGTCCAACAAGGCCAAGTGCAAGGTCCTGCATGTGGGTCAGGGCAATCCCAAGCACTAATACAGGCTGGGTGGAGAATGGATTGAGAGCAGCCCTGAGGAGAAGGACTTGGGGGTGTTGGTTCATGAGAAGCTCAACATGACCCAGCAATGTGCGCTTGCAGCCCAGAAAGCCAACCATATCCTGGGCTGCATCAAAAGAAGCGTGGCCAGCAGGTCGAGGGAGAAGATTCTCCCCCTCTACTCTACTCTGGTGAGAGCCCATCTGGAGTACTGCGTTCAGCTCTGGGGCCCCCAACGTAAGAAGGACATGGACCTGTTGGAGTGAGTCCAGAGGAGGGCCACAAAGATTATCAGAGGCCTGGAGCACCTCTCCTATGAAGACAGGCTGAGAGAGTTGGGGTTGTTCAGCCTGGAGAAGAGAAGGCTCCAGGGAGACCTTATAGCTTTCCAGAACCTGAAGGGGGCCTACAAGAAAGCTGGGGAGGGACTTTTTACAAGGGCATGTAGTGATAGGAGACAAGCGGTAATGGCTTTAAACTGAAAGAGGGTAGATTTAGATTAGATATAAAGAATAAATTCTTCACTACGAGGGTGATGAGGCACTGGAAGAGGTTGCCCAGAGAGGTGGTAGACGTCCCATCCCTGGAAGTGTTCAAGGCCAGGTTGGATGGGGCTTTGAGCAACATGGTATGGTGGAAGGCATCCCTGCCCATGGCAGGGGGGTTGGAACTAGATGATCTTTAAGGTCCCTTCCAACCCAAACCATTCTATGATTCTATGATACATTCCTTTGAGCTCAAGTGTTTTTCAAAAAACTACTTTAAGATTAGCCTTAAGATTTATGACTCAGAGTATTCAGGACTCTTCTGAAGATCTAAATGCCTACATATGGTGCTATATTTAGATGAACAGTGCTAAAACAATACAATTCTGATACTAGAGCATGAGATTTTTAAATATCAGGAAAGCCTAACATTCCTAAAATAACATTCACCCTTTCTCAGACAAAATATGAAATTGCTTGAATTTCATAGTAAGAATCAGCCCCTTAGAAAAAAAAATAAGATATGTAAGATATGTACACATTCAAAACAGATGCACCTGAAAAGTTAGAGATCTGAAGCAATACATATGCTTAGAGGTTTTCCCTTCAACTTGGCTACCCTGCCATGCTGATCACCAAAATGTTTGAAGATGATATGAGATTTTGGGGGAATGGCTATTATTACTCCCTAAGAAAATTAAAAGGCAAATTAGACTAATTCAAAAACAAGACTAGAAGTCAAGCAATCTAAACAGCAGAGATAATTTGTGATTAAAGTATTCACATGTTTTTCCCCATTTTCATAGTAAGAGAAGTCTGGCCGACTCAGACACTGACTGCCTTTAAGTGTTTTTGGAGACAATTTCATCATGTTAACATTGCTAGAGTATTTCTTTAACATGTTATTAGTTTCAAATTTTGCACCTTGTGTTTGAGTTCCTCCACCAAAGAATCTGACTAGAAAAAACAACTCTTTCATGAATTTATCATACTACAGCTAAACCTACGTAAGCAGAAGCGTAGAATTAATAATATTCACAAAATAATTAGCTAAATAGAATGAAAAATGTTTGTAATCCAATCTCTTTGTTATTTAAGGAGAGAGTGTGTGTATGCAACTTAGTTGTGATCACTTTTCATTTGATTTCATTTTTGTGAATGAGAAGCAAAAATTATGCTTTGAGGTCTTTACAGAACACAAAATATTCACTTACTTTCATATGCATTTTCATGTCATACATTTGTAACTTACTCTGTACAGTTTCCAAGGTGGATGCCACTGAGGTTTGGGCATGGTCGGAGCCTTCTTTGCCATTAGCGCAGAATTTTTGTTTCCACCAGCTTCCACCATAGCCTGTAAGTTAAAAGGAAGGTTACTCTTATGCTTTATAACTTACCTCTTTGCCTAAAGCCTTCGCGCTCTGACATCTCAACACTGATTAAATTTAGTCAGTCAGGAGATCTCCACACAACACACAAATGAAGCCAGAAGCAATGTGGTGAACGCTACATACTTTTCACATTAGATGTGCAACAGACTCACCACGGACATCCCAGGAGGCTGCGAACGCTCAGATATTCCAGCATGCCTGTAAATATCACCCACGCCAGCAGCTGTCCGATTTGCATCCAACCTAGGTTGAATAAAAATGGTTGATGGATTGGAATCAACTTTGTCTCTCACTAAGTGATAAGGTATCACAGGGCTGCATCCAGTTGAGTGCTGTACACCTCCAAGGATGGAAACTTCACAACCTCTCTGGGCAACCTGTTCCAGTGCCCGACCACCTCAAGGTGAAAGACACCCACAAAGCCCCACTTTTTCCCTCTTGTATCTAAACAGAATTTCCCTTGTTCCAACTTTTGCCCATTGCCTCTCATGACATCCAAGAAAAACATGTGTACAGAAAAATGATGCCTGGCCACACTGAAAGTAGTTTCTTTAAACATTTTATAAATTAGAGTATTCAAAATACTCAAAGTAGCTCTTATCCTGTGTTTTGCCTTGAAATTCCCATAGATTACAGAAGTGTTAATGAAGTAACACAGCAGTACCTGGACTGAGAAGCAGGAAGTGCTACTGCTAAGGACTGTGCTGCAGATTCACTAGGCATCCTCTGGACCTTAGTATCTGCTGTCAGAGCCACACCTTGAAAAAAAATAACACAGCAAAAGCAAAGACAACTCTATTAAAAAGAAAATCCAGAAAAGCATATTATACAAACACATATATACACATACATCTGCAAACAAGGACTTGTCACACCCCTGTAATATTAAATTCCATCATTCAATGACATTATTTTTCACATGCGAGTCAAGTCTACTGAAATTTTTATTTTGGCCAAAATCCTTTCCATCTTGATTCTACTACATACACAAGTACACAATTTCTAGAGCAGAAAATGGTATGATTCTGTCATTGGAAACAAAAAAAAGCCTAACTAGGAGCAGCATCCATCTTTTTATCCAGCTTCAACTACTATGGAAATCCAAACATCATAAAAATAAACATGATCTTGAGAAGTATTTGCTAACTTAGGTCCTTCAGTGCAGTTTATTATGCCATCCCTATATGGTGCTTGGCATTATGCAGTGGTGCCAGAACTACAAAAGGTTTAGCCCTACTGAAGTGAGAATTTCAGACTACAACTGATCATTTAACACCTCATCCTAACAACAGCAGATCACTTTCTTAAAAAATTTAAAAACTCTTTGCAAAGTGTAGTTTTGGTGCAGACCGGTGAATTTATTCCACTCCCATTTCTCTATTTCTTTTCCTAACCAAAGTTCTGGCAGTTGACAACAAAGACAGTATTTGGGTGAGATGCCCAGGTTAAAACAAGAAACAAAACGAAAGAAATCTAATTTAACTGTGACATATCTGATTCTATTAAAAGAACACTGAACTTGAGGAAACCTCTGTGAGCAAGTCTTGTCCCCACAGTTAGTCAACTATGTCTGTTTTTTTAATGGCTGAGGGTCCATTGAACACTCACATTTGTTAACTTACAAATCAAGCTGCAACACATTTCCCATCATACTTGCAATAAACTTAAGCACTAACAGTAAAAGATCAACAGCTAAAACTGCACTGCTACAAGGAGAGAGCAGACTGATCAGTAACAGTGACAATTAGCAATGGCCAATGTAACACAGAAACATAACCCTTCCAAGTACAGACAAAACCAAATAACACTAAAATTATTAGACCCTAATGTCTCTTTCTCAGGGCAAGGTGGTGATACCTACACCTGTCTGCTCTGGTGGTGAAAAGCAGGATACGTTCTCTCTTTTCATTCAACTTCCTTCTAGCTGGAACCCTCCCCCTCCTTGCTCACAACAAAATTCTAAGAGCAGCTCTGCCACAACAGTGGAGGCACCAGGGATCTGTAGGTCTTGGTAAGCTCTCCAAGAGAAAGGGGACCACAATATCAGAGAAGGGATTCCTAGAACGTTTTTGTGATTATGTTACCACGGGAGGTGAAATCTCATAGAAATGAATGACCGCTTCACAGCAAGCTCACATCCACTGAGGCTTAGTGAGAAGACACTGCATCTGTACCTAAATCCTCCTCCTACCTCCTATCCCAGAACATTTAGAAGCCATAAAACTCTCTGCATCAATACTAAGACAGACTTCAATGGTATTTCCCACTATCAGCTATGGATTTACAGCAACAGGAAGCCTGCTCCTGCTAGGATGGAGGATGCCTACTTCTTACAGGAAGGCAAAAATCCCAGGCAAACACTCACAGAATCTTACTTACCAGGACCAGGTGGGTATGGATGTGTACCAGTTATCAAATACTCAAGTTCTTGTCCTAAAGAGCAACAAAATGTCATATTAATGATTAYACTTTATACTGCACTGCAAATGATGCACTCAAAACAGGAAAACAGAAAAGGAAAAGGAAAACAGAGCAGGTCATCCATAGAAGTGATGCTCATTTCTCCTGCTAATGTACTACACTTAAGACATTTCTTATTTTCATTGATTTCATTTGTTCTGGTTACCTCAGTTTTCTAAAACTCAAGAGTAAAATAACATTTTTAAAATGGTGATGCCACTTGTTATCAAGAGGGACTCTCTCTCAAGAGAAAAATCTTCACACTGCCAAAGATGCCTTTTGAAGTAGGTAACATGGAAAAGGACTCAGGTACACAAATGGCATGGGTGTCTAAAACCTAAGCTAGTCAAGACAATTGATTGTGTGTTGTATCAGAAAACAAAAAGGTTCTTTTCTTAAAAAACTTTTCATTATCTCTCAACATCTTTTACTCTCAGAATACTTCCAAATAAAGTACCTCGAAAAAAAAATCTCAACCAAAATAAGGTGGTATTTAGCATTCTTTAGAAGTTTCTGTATGGGATCTACCCAATACATACACATTTTATATATAACAAAACATAGGTTAAAAAAACCCCAGATTTAAAATAGTTTTCTGATTTAATAGTTGCACAGCTAAAGGAAGTCTGAAAAAATTCTGTGAAACAAAATAAAAAAGGCAAAACAACAAAAGAACATGTCCTTGACCATCATGAACCTGTGAAAAGGAGAAATACATTACTGATCTTTCTCTTTCTAACACCTAAGTACATCACACACTAATGTTACCATAAAAATTACTCATTTTTCTAATGAGTTATTGTAAAAAATTCAAAGCATCCTATTATTCTTTTGTTAAAACAAACTTCTTCTTGTTCTGAATCACCTACCTCCTGTGGACCTTAGCAAGAAAAATACCAAACAATGAAAAAATGGTATTTTGATTTCCGTCTTTGTCTCTGATGGATTAACATTGGACTGCATTCTCCAGATTTTACATCAGTGAGACTGTCACAAAAGAAAGGACAAATATACCACTAAAAGCAAACTAACCTTGATTTCCAGAATACTGTTTGTGTCCATAAGGATCCCCGGAGTTTGGGCCTCCTTTCTCTCTCAAGTTTTCTTTAAGAGTAGGCATGTGTAACACTGAGCCGTACTCTGTACGCAGCTTGACTGCCATCTTTACTTTGTGACTGTTAGAAGAGTAAACCATAATACTGATTAAACACCAATTTCTGAATTGTTATTAAGTTTTGAAGTATTTTAGAGAAGGTTTTATACAACTTACTTTACAATTCCAATATTTTTCTTCCCTCAAGACTACACTGTTAACTCTACAGAAACATCTGAACTTCTGACTTGGATGGAGCTATCACTAACATAATTTAAAACTTTGAGGCATACCAGTAATTCACTGATTGCAGTACTTACCTTTCTTCATCTAATGGGATAGGCTTGGCATTATCAGCTACAAACATATCATGGGTTCTCTTCAAAGATCTGAACACAAGTGTGTGCACAGAATGCTTTTGGACTTCCTAAAATAAAAAAAAAAAATATATTTAAATACATTTGGACATAACTAAATGAAAAATTGAAAATGGAAAGAAATTGAACTGAGTAGCTATTTCAGACTTCAGTACTGTTAGATGATACAGCACTAAGTTCACAGAAAACACTGCTCTTCTTGGAAACTAAAAGACTAAGTTTATTTGTTAATCGTTTTAATTCAGTGTTTACTCAAAATAACACTCCCTTTTCTTGGAAACTGCCAAGACTTTGAAAAGCAAGCCAAAAAACTTCGATCAAACTTTCTGCACTGGCATCTACATGACAAATCCATGAGTGTGCAAGCTTTTTCCCCCTCATGCTTTCCAGTTCTGTTTTCATAGCTGGCAATAAAGTAACCAATTCTGAAAACATTCCTGTAAATTTCACTACCACCATAAAAAGAACAAGAGCAATCATCAGTTTCTGTGCACAGTGTCACTTTACATAAGCACAGCACAGTTTACTGAGAYAAAACTTGGGATCAAACCTGACCAAACTTGTTCTCCTTTTATAATTTTTATTTGTTACTAAAATCAAAACATACTTAATCTCATTCAGGAACTTAAAAGCAGCATTAAAAAGCTCTTAACTTATACAGAATACTTGTTTATCAACAACACAATTCAGTTTTTTATTAATATTTTCCTCCCAATGGATAAAAAAAAAAATCATTAGAAATGTCAGCCTACTTGCTTAGGTGCAAAACCAAACTCTCTACATGACTGTACTTGTTCTGTATGTCATACAATGAGAACAAACTGGAAGCTACTTTAATAACTTTTGACATTGGATATCACTCAACCGGCCAGTTTCCAAGATTCATTACACAGATGCCTTCCTTGTTAAGCTCTTTCTAGGTTCTGTTTTCCTGCCCTGGAAGCTGTCCACTCACCAACCCATTCTGTGATGGCTGTCACCCTCCTAACTCAGTAGCACCTACACACAGTTTTTTGCTCTGGCTCAGTGAGCTCCTGCAAGCTCCAAGTATTAAGTGAAAAAAACCCCCAGCATTTGGAATTGGGTTAGGAATTTCATAAAACTGGAGAAAGAAATAAGAATCATAATTCCAATCTGGAGATCAAGTAAAGGAGGCAGTTGTCTGGTACAGTGTTTTCTGGTCAGAGTGAAGGACTTAGATTGGACATTAGGAAAAATTTCTTTACTGAAAGAGTGGTTAAACATTGGAACAGGCTGCCCAGGGAAGTGGTGGAGTCACCATCCCTGGAAATATTTAAAAGACGTGTAGATGAGGCGCTTAGGGACATGGTTTAGTGGGCATGGTGGTGTTGGGTTGACGGTTGGACTTGATGATCTTAGAGGTCTTTTCCAACCTTAATGATTCTATTCTATGATTCTATTCAACAACAGCAGCTGTTGAAATCACCACACGAGTAGTAGATAACACAATGCCTCCCCAGTAGGGAAGAAGCATCTACAAGTATTTTTTGACAGCGACACCACTCTGTAAAAAACAGCTGGTAGTGTTATGTGAGGCAGCAGTCTTTGCATCTTCTTCCACACTCCTGACAGCAACACTTGCTTTTAGAAGTGCACGATATTCAACCCACAGTAATTATTCGATAGCCTGTAAAACCAGTGGCCTTCTCCCCAGCTTTACTTCCAAGCCCTCACAAAAAAGCTACCGCTTTCTTGACTAGCTGAGAAAGCCAGTAAGTCACCGGAGGTGGGGCATCACAGCATCACCTCCCCAGCCCCCAGCACCAATTCCGTATCCGCCGTAAGCCTGGCAAAGCAAAACTGCCGCCTGCTGCTTACTCCTGCCCCAGACCCACAGAGCCCACGGACCCGCACCACGGCCCCCGCGAGCCCTCAGACCGGCCAGAAACTCCCCTCTCGCTTCCTGCCCGCAACTCGCTGTCCCCCGGGGCGGACTGGGCAGGCGGAGGGACCGCCATGGTCTATTCCCACAGCGGCGCCTTCGTATCAAGGGGGAAGTGAGGGTGGGGGGTGCGGTGCGACGCTCCGTGGTCCGCGCACGCCCCCCCCCCCCCCGGCCCCGGCCCCCTCACGGGCCCAATCCGCCCCGCGGTATCGCCCAGGGCGCCTCAAGGGCGAGGCAGGGAGGACGCGAGGGGCCCAGCGGCGGGCGGGCGGGCCGACCACCCCCCCGCCCCTCACCTCACCTCCACCATGGCGCCGGCGAACTGCCACCGCTCTCGGCGGACCGCAATGGAGGCGCTTCCGGCGCCTGCCCCGCGCCGCACTGGAAGTGACGCGCTAGGAGGGCGCGCGTGAGGGGCGGGTTAGATAAAGAGAGAGGGGCGGGGCCGAGGGAGGGGGCGGGGCTTACAGCACCCTCGCGGCAGGCTGTGGGTCGCGGGTTCGAGCCCCGCCGTGCGGTCCGACTCGGGGGGCGGCGCCCACGCGGGACACCTACGGGCGGCTCCCCCAGACGCCGTCCCCCGCGGCGAGAGGGCTGCAGTGACGGATACCGACCAGAAGAGCGCAATATTCAGCTTTCTGAAAGGCACCTGGTGTTTTACTAAGCCTGCCCCAAGGTGATGAGGGAGTAGATGACATCTATGCAATGGTTCCCCACGCTGAGGGACTGAATATGCTCTGGGCAGCCTGATTTTGTAGAAATCCTTGGCCATTGCAATTGTTTTGGGTCGTGCAGCTACGGCTTTTAAGTGTTGTTTTCTCCATGAGTTCTCAAGTGTAAAGCCTGTTCAGGGAACCACACAAAATGAGGGGGATGTGGAAAAATAGTCCCAGGACTGAAATGCAACCTCTAAACAAGAGAACACTGTGTGATATGGGATGGTAACTGTTATACATGGTAACTGCCTTTTGGAAAAAGTATCTTTAGGTCCACAGGACCTCCTTCCAATGAAGACTGAAGTTGTGTGTGAACGAGCTGGCAACCCCTGCATCTCATGGCAAGGTGCACGCTGTGAAAGGGCAGAGGTTGCAGTTCTTTTCAAAATGTATCCTGATACTCCAGCCGATTTTTCACTTGCCTTCATAAGCAGAATAACCAAATGCATACGTGCAAATTGCAAATAGGCACCTACTTTCTTCACATATGCTCATCTGCTCTTACATTCAGGAAGTCTTGTCCTCTCGAGCTAAAGCCAGGATTTGGCAAGCACATCTTTTGCAGCCCCACCATCATGTTGCTCTTCTTTACCACTACACCAGCCACTTACTATGGCTGTCTGTGTGCCTGAGCTGTGAACAGTTTGCAAAGTCATTTGGGTTAAAAATAATCTAGTGTAACATCTGTTGGTTCAAACCTGTCCTCTTTATTAGCCACAGGACGGCATTAGCCTGGGATTATTTCTGGCATACAAATTGCCAGCTTGACATAATGACCGTCTCTTCTTTTTTCCAGACCTGATGGATCATTTCTGGTGGCTGCACTGCTGGTTTATATTTAGTTATTTGAGATACCGTGATAGCTAGAAATGTGCCCCAAGTGGCTTTGACCCCCAGTTCCTGGTCTGGGGTTGAGGTGGGGGTGAGATGTCCATTACGTTGTGCCACCAACGGCAGAGGAGCATTGCCAGCTCGGTTTCAAGCCAAGCCAGCCAGGTTTCATGTTTAACATGAGGACTTATTTCGGTAGTCCCACCAGTGATGCTGGGGATCCCCACCGGGTTTCGGAACCTCCAGTAAAGGTCAGCACAGCACCTTGCCGAGGGGGAGCATCATCTGTCCTTGCTTAAATTGCAACCAAGAGTGCAAACTCCACGGGGCAGTGTGTCAAAATGGGGCAAGTCTGTTGCGTCCTGCTGGGCTGGTGAGGTTAGACTGAAGCTACACAAGGTTTAAAAGGAGATATTGGGGGCAAGGGATTTCAAACAGGTTTTTTTTTTTAAGTTTACACACAGATCAATGTGTGCCTGGTGACTGGTTGGTTGACTAGTTGGTGGATTTGATGTGTGGAAATGGTTTAAGGGCTAATCTCTGGCAACATATAAAGTATCATGATACAGTTGTTTCCCTTCTATTGTCTGTTGAAAGAAATCAGGCTTATTTTTAGTGCCTTTTTAAAGGAAAGCAAATTTGAAATACAGATGCTTGTAGCAGTCCAAGAAAAAAGTTCTCCATTTATATGTTGTAAGAAAACTTCACTTGTATGTGCTGTTTATTACTATTATTATTAGTGTTCACCCTGGCCCTGTAGTTGTTCTCATTTTTTTACAGGTAAACACTCCCCTCAGAAATTTATAATCTCAGCTTATTTCCTGGTGTCCTTGTAATGCTTTAGAAAATCAGAAGACAAATTAACCTCTGTAATGATTTCATTTTTCCTAGAAGATTTAGTCTAGGGTGAAATTTAGTCCCAGAACTTCAATAGATCATGTCAGCAATATTAATTAGAATATGCACATTATTTATTTTTTTGTTACATGCAGCTACTTGATGTCTTCTTGAATGTCAGCTGCATCTGCAATTCTGGAAATAACAAACTAGGTAATTTTTTATAAATCACTACTTAGAAGAAGGTGACTAGTAGGTTGCATGTGCTTTTAGTGCTGTTTTAAGGCCAAAGTTAACAGCTCCACTAATTAATGTTTAAGAATTTGCTTGCTCCCAGAACAAGAAGATAGCATCAATTCTCATTTACGAGAAACCTTTGAAGTAATATTTGTTACCAGTAAAAGCAAGAAATGAGGATGTTCATCTCACCAGAGATGAACATCTAAGTTTACAGTATTCTTTCCATAATATGACACTATTACGCCACTAGTTGTTTAAAAGGACATTTCTAAATCAACCGCTGTTTTTAAATTTAATTTAGTAAACACTGTGGTTCATCGTGGCCCAAGAAGGTTCTGTTCCTCCACCCCAAGACCGCCTCGGGGGGCACATTCAGCTCTGAAGAGCCGTGATCCAGCGACCATGACTCGTCTGATGGGGGTTTGTGTAAAGAGGGCTCTACCACTGACAGATACGGCGGCACAACAAACACGAGGGCCAGCAAGCAAATAGTCATTCTTAAAAACACACGCGTACGCCTCTGCCAGTAAGTGCCTTTTCAGTACAAAAATACTATACAAAGGAATGTCCTGGAACACCACCAGGTCCATGATGTATTATTACAGTTCATAATAGCAGGTGTATCACTACCACGTTAAGTCCGGGAACAGCTTCTCATTAACCGTATGAGTTGGAGGAGAGAATATGAAGGAAAAAAGATTAGGTGTCCTGTTTTGAAGAGAAAGCCTCTTTGATATCATTTTTAGAAGAAATTTAAGCCATGGTTTTGGTTGTTCATAAGGCTTCATTCAATCCTTAGAAAGTGTCAGCCTAACTGTAATGGTTGCAAGCACGAGAGAAAAATCACATCTCATAACCAGCATGCTAACTAACGTAGATTAAGTCCTACTGCCAAAATGTTTTTCTATATATGTGTATGTTTGCCAGCATAGATTGCTCTGCATGTGGTTCCAGATTTGGACTGGTTTTTTGCTGGTAAAACTCTCCAGGCAAAACCCTTGCAGTGTAGACAAGGCCTCTGCTTACCAGATGAGCGGTCGCACAATCCCCATCCTGGAGCATCTGCTCATTTGACACAAAGCCGCAAACCCGCTGTGGTATGACATGCATGTGTTGTTCGTGGTAAATCCCCAGGGAGACACAGCCACCCAACTCTCTTGGGGAAGCCAGTGAAAAGTACTGGAGCTGGGAAGGTCAAAGGCTGAGTTTCAAAGGGGAAATCCCATCTGAAGGCAGATGAAGCCTGGGGGTTTCCCATGCTGGAACTCTGCAGCAGGCTTGGGGGATCCCACACCAACCCCCATCATCTGGTCCCTGACACCCTCCGCGCAGACACAGCCATGTTTCTTCATAGTGGGGTGAAGAGTACTTAATGCCTGAAGAAAGACACCATAAGTTACTGCAGAATGTGGTGATGGTTTCAGAATGGATTTAGGACAAATATCATACATTTAATTAAGATTTGTTTGGAGTGAGCCAGGATAATTTAAGAGTAAGTTTCTAGCTCAGGACTAGTGAGACCTTGTTTTATTTCCACTGTACTATGAGCTACCCGTAAGCCCTGGGCCAGGGTTCAGCATTACTATGTCCCTTCCTTATATGTAAGATGAGGGTGACTGAACTTCCCTCAGAGGTACATGGGGGTAAAACTGCATTTAAGGTTAGGAGATGCCCAGAATCAGTGATAATATCTTGGCTAGCATCTTTAAGTGGAAGTAACACGTTAACGATGTCAGTTTTGGCCTTAGGCAGATTTCTTTAATGCCTGTAGGGAGAAGTTTGTGTTCTTCCAAATCTAATAGTGTTGGTGATGTCCTCATGCAAGGGTTCAAATTCAGTGGAGTAAGAGCTCCTTGAGCCACGGCTGATTTTGGTCAAAGCTGTTTAATAATTAAACCAGTCAGGTTAAACAGTTTTCATATTTCGGGAATCTCCATTTAGTTTACAAGAACTCTGACAACAGCACGAATACAGGAAAAAGGCCTAAACCAAGCAATTTTAGCTGTTCTCATCTCTGTTTATCACAAGATCTCCTGCTCCATCAAGTCAGTCTCTGAAATGGAAGCTCAGCCCATGGTTTGCATCTCTTCATGTCTTCAGACACTGATATGAATGACTTCAGAAAAGTGTGCTGGCCCTCACTCGGCACTTTTTATTTAATTCAGTATATTATGATCATTTATAATGCACAAGAAAATCACAGGATATGCACACACTGAAATGTTAAAATTCTGCTAATATGAGAGCAGTGATATGCCATATTCTTATAAAGCATCAGAAAGCATGTTTGAGTATTCCACTATGATTACAAATAACTTCATACTGTATTCTTTTAAAAGATTATTAAAATATTTAAATAATGTTTATGACATATACTTTTTCTATTAAAAAAGGAAAACAGCAAATTAATATATAAAATCTAATTATTTTAATTAATTTACAATGTCATTTCTAAAGTAATGGAATAGCATTGTTTTCTGCTTACAATGTTAATCTGATCTTTAATTAGAGCTAAACAATGTTTTCACACAAAATTATCAATGTAATGAACATAATGTACTCTTTTTTTATCTTGTACTTAAAGAGACCCAAAGTCTTGCATGCCTATCCAGGCACCATCAGAACTATTTAGAAGAATGTAACAATCTGTATGATGTGAGTTTAATTCACATTTAATATGATATTTCTGAAACGTTCATATTTTCAGGAGGGAGAAAAAAAAGGAAATGTCACAGACTGTGACATCTGACCATGTTTCTTTTCTTTGGATGTTCACCTTTTTCAGCTTGTGATTTTTGAGAAAATGGTACCCTTGTGTAATCTGAGCAGGAGGTACATTTAAGGATTTAAACATTTATTTGATGCCAGCATCAACAGAGGTCTCTGGGACATGTAGATAAGGGTTGTCCAGAGAGATTGCTCAACAACAAATGTATTCTGGCATGCAGTGAAGAGAAAGGTTGAATATTAACAGAGATACAGTGATTGCTCAGAAGGGTTGGTCCTATCACTGTCAAGCTGGGAAATGAGGGTTGCCGCCCGTATATATAGGAACAGAGAGGACCTCTCCCTCTCAGAGCTGCCGGTGGGAGAAGGTCACTGAGCTGCTCAAGCAAGCCAGCACCATGAAACTGCTCCTGCTCTTCTTGCTCTGTGTTTCCTCCGTTAAATCCCAGGGCTCTACTGACTATGACGAGGAGGTTGTAATACTGATCATAATTAATAATAATAATAAGAGTAAAAATTATTAATTTTATTTAATTGCATGCATGACTTATTCAGCTTATGTGAGTTAGCTAAGGTAGAAGCTGGTGGGAAAAATGATCCAGTGCATGTTCTTTTTCCACTTGAAGTGTTCAAAGAAATAACCTTTGTATTATTTCTTTGAGTATATGTAACTGCACAATAGTTACTTTCTAGTTTTGGATATAATGTCTTCCTATTCCTTTTCTTTCTCTGTAGGGAATGAAGAATGTATGATGGTAAGATTAGTTATTTAGCTGAATTTATTTARGGATATTAATTTAGCAAAGTTGACATATGATGTTGAAGACAATTAATTTGTCAGGTGCAAATAAGTAGAAATATGTAATTAATCATGTCCTGTCTCAAAGACAGTAAAAACTTTTCCATGGATTCAGCAGACATTGGAAAAAAAAAAAAACAACTGCCAGCTCATATAGCTTTACATTTAAAATGGAGAGGTAACAATTGTTAAACAAAAAGGCAAACAAGGAGGATCAATCTAAAATAACAATTTAACCTATATTTAGTTTTGTTTAAGTAAAATATTTTAATGGGAAATACAATTTAGAATCTCAGTACATTTTTTATATTTTGAAAATCCCTGCAAAAATGAAATAGGTCAGGGTGATCAGAAATGAGATTTTTTTCTTTTATACAATCTAAGAGTTTGTGTCTGTACATTGACTACTAATAAGACTACTATGCTAAATCATTTTCAGCAATTTTGTGATTTGTTTGCTGCCTACTTTTGAAACTACTTGAAGCCTCTGATCCTGGATCCTTACAAACATTTGTTATTTGTAGCTAAGTCTGACTGGGATTGGAGATGGTCAAAGATTTTGATCCAGTTGTTCAAACAACGATTAATTCAAATGGTTTAGTTTCAACAACTGCTTAGGAACAAAGCCTGTTTTCCTTGCCTAGCCTCTTAGACTTTCTCGTTTCTGGCAGTGATGGGGAATGCATGCATCAGAGGGAGCTCTAAAAACCTACCCTGAGAGATGTTATTGAATGGTTTTCCTAATTCCATCAGTTAATAGCTGGCTTGTGGCCTGAGACCTGATGATGTATTTGACTGTGGCCTGATTTTCTGAGACCTTGCAAATTTTGCTGTAGCCCAATAAAAAATTGGGACACTGATAACATGATGATGAATATTCTTCTTAGATCCAAGAATGTCTAATTACCTTTTTTTTATATCCTACTACTTCAAGCTTCATGGTGCTTAGTGGATCTGAGCTATATAAACTTTATTCTTTGGTCAGAATGAACTATTGAAATATTGTTTTGCTTTGGTTTGAAGTCTTTAGTTCGTCTATATCTAGGTGGAGGGAGTGTGACTAGTCTTACAAGGGAGGGCATAGCAATGACTTCTACATAATGTCAGTGTAATATTTCTCATTATTGCTTTTTTCATTCCGTTCCATGGTTTTCTTTGCTGTTTAAAATACTAAAGAGTGCTGAACGGATGCCTCCACCTTGTGCATAGCATTTTACAATAGCAATCCCAGATTCAGAGAGTTTCCTCTCCCCCTGGCTTTGCAGGATGACAGCCCTCAGCCCGGGGTTCGAGGCCACCGACCCCTGGACAAAAGGCGGGAAGTGGCCCCCACGCTTCGACCGGTGGCACCTCCCATCAGCGGAATCGGATACCAGCCCCGGCCCCCAAAGCGGGGGAAGCCGGGCGACAAGAAAGAACGTATCATCTACCCCGACGCTGGTGGCTGCAAGCATCCTCTAGAGGAGCTGGTGGGTGTCTGCCTGTTGATGCAGCTGATAACAGACTGTCGTTTTCTTCTAGTGTGCCCAACAGGGAGTTTTCTTCGCCAAATAAGGGACGGTCATTCATTTAAAGCAGCCCAACTTTGCATCTTTTTGGTTGAGTTTGGTAGGACTGCATTCAGAAGAGTAATGCCACAGAGTCCGTGGGATTAGTCACAGTCAGACAGCCTACAGTGAAGACGGGGAGATGAGATTTGAACTGTGTATGAGGAAAGGAGGTATCTGTGCGTTAACCTGTGCTTTTCCCTTTGCTCTGCGTAGGTAACTATTAGGAAGGACAGAAAAAAGCTCTGCAGGAGCACTGGCTTGAATTTCAGATAATCTTAAGGAAACCTAGGGACCAAAATAATAACCTCCCATGTCTTTCTTAAAATTTGTTTCAAACGGTAATTATAGTCTACCCTCAGACACTACCCCAGCTCTTATGGAAAAGCATGCAAGCATGCTGAGATCTAGCATACTCCTTGCTGCCTTGCAGTAGTCTATCACACTGTCCCTGCTGTGTTCTCTGCCAGAAAATGCAAGCTGTAACGGTGCTGAGAGGCATCTTAGTGTCTGAGAGCAAATTTGAGTGTGGAAGTTTCCCACAAATGAAGTCTGTTAAAGCTTAATGAATACATGATTGTGGCAGAGTCCCACTGCTGCCTGGGTATTTTGGTTCTCATGGGACTTCAGAATTTTCCACCTCTTTTTAAAACACAGTTGTCCTTGATGGTGCAGCACTTGTTGCAGAAGCAATGGTGCTCAGCTTCTTGAGATGATAATTTTTTAACAAATCGTATGGCCATTTCACGAGAGATACATATAACAAGATGTAGAGAACATGGTTGATTCTCTGAGGCTAGTGGAAGAGGAAAGGGGTAGATATAAACATGCACAGGCACCAGGTAGTTCCTGACAGGCTTTAATCATAGTTCAGGTGGCTTAACACCATGAAYATTTAACAGTGCAGAGAAGTGAAAAGCAGATAGTGGACCAAAAAAGTGTGAAGAGAGAGGGCTTTTCCCAAGAGTTTCAACAAGACTCCTCCTGGGGGACTCAGGGCTCCTTCCTGCCCTTCAGACTGCAGCTTCTTTATAGAAGTTGAATGTCTTGAGTCCTTATCTAGATGCTTAAATATCTGGTCTGACATTACTAGCTATTCAGTGTGTTCAAAGGTATGGTCATTCACTGATGGGATTAGAAACTTTTTATCTTGACTTTTATTCACAGCCCTTTTTATTTTTTTCAAGGGAGTGCTGTGTCCAACTGGATGTGAGCTGCAAACTACACTGGTAAAACAGGAAAAAAATGTGAAATCAGTTGTTCATGATCTAAAGGACAAAGTGAGCAAACTGTCTGAAACCTCTACAACTTTCTATGAATACGTGACTGTTCTAGACGATAAACTGGTAAAGAGGCAAAAGCAAAGAAAAGGTATGCTATTTCTGTGAATTATTAGTGTAAATGGTATTGCAGTTCTATTGGCATTGCTGCTGTTACTTGTTAATGGGACTTCTTAAAAAAATTGAAAATACAGTGGAATATCTAGCAAAGTAGGGTTCCGTGACCATGTCCTCTTAAATCTTAAAAAAAATCCTTTGAGAGAGGCAAAGGAATGGATCTCATACTAAGGCAAGATTCATATGAGGCCCCTAAATGTAAGGGTTATGTGTTCCCCCCCTTACCTGCTTTCCTATGTCCATCCAATCCCTTTATGCCTAGCTCCTGGCTTGGCGCCATGGCTCCCTGGAAAGAAGCTAATTATAGTTCTTTGACAGAATATAGCACCACTGACAAATCTACTAGCTAGCAAAGAAATATCAATACACATGTACCACTTTCCTGAGAATCTCTGCATAGTTTTTGCACATTTTGGAAAAGTAAGCAAAAGAAATGCATATCCTTCCTCCCCGCTAAGGAAAGAAGTGGCTTTTCAAGTTGTGCTTACAGATTGCTCTTCATTACTTCATAACTGGAAAACATGTTGAAAACTAATCTACTTTTCATCTCTTTGCTTTTCTAGACAATGATGATATACTTTCTCAGTACAACACAGAAGTGGAATTGCATTATAATTATATAAAGGATAATCTGGACAATAACATCCCATCAAGCCTCAGGGTCCTCCGTGCAGTTGTGGATTCTTTACACAAAAAGATCCAAAAACTGGAAAATGCCATTGCAACCCAGGTGGACTACTGCCGTTCCCCATGTGTTGTTTCCTGTAATATTCCAGTGGTTTCAGGCAAAGGTACTCATTTAACTATAATGACATCTCTTCTCCCATTTATCTCACTGTGCAAATTGATAGACACATCATTTGATTGGTGTGAACGTTCCTCTGAAGCCTGTGTCATTGATTAGGATAGCAGAAAAGATGGAAGGTGATCCTAAATGAAAAAAATCTTTTATGGATGCCTGTACTGGTCAGACCAAAGATCCTCTTACCCAATATCAGTCTTCATCAGTGGCCAGTAGCATTTTAAAGAAATATGTGCTTCAGGGTCTTTGTAAGGTGGAGGTGATACATTTGCGACTATCATAGTTGTACGTTTGATTTTTTTCAATCAAGAAAGGTTTTTCTTTCACAAGGTTGTCTAATTCAAAAAATCATTGAAAAGTATACAGTCTTCCATCACTCAGGTTGAACTTTTAGAAATTCCTATTTGGAAAAGTAGAACAATGCAGGTGCACTGTTCTTTCTTCCCTGATTCTTTCACATGATGTACCACAGAAATCAAAATGAAAGTAGAATTAGATATATCTTTAAAATTGTTCCCTACCCTACCGAAGGGTAAGAAGATTGTTGAAGAAGTTCAAAGCTCTTTCAGTAACAGAGTCTCTGGTTTATTCTTGCAGAATGTGAGGATATTATCAGAAAGGGAGGCGAGATATCCGAAATGTACCTCATCCAGCCAGATCCTTTTGTCAGACCATACAGAGTATACTGTGACATGCAAACCGATAATGGAGGTTAGTGTGAAATAACTATGTTGTTAAAATATTAATTAACGTGGATGCTACAAAAAATTCATAATAGTAATTTGCATTTTATACAAACTAATATGGAGTTACAACTTTTGTAATTACTTGAGAATTAAGCCTGATTGACTCGTTCAGAAAAGTCTTGCTGGTCATCTTCAGATGCACAGTAGGATACTTCCATAATGAAAATGGAAATAAATTGTTGGGATGAGACTGGTAGATAAAAACATATCTTGCTATGATGAGAATGGACAATGTATGACTGGGCAGGCAAGAAGGGCCTGGCTCATTTCTTACCATGCTACTATGCACTAGACAAAAGACCAGGGCAGTCCTTCAAGTTCTGCTTTTTCCACCTTTCCTTATGAAGCAATGTGCTACTCGAGTGTGAGTAAAAATGGCAAGGCTGAACTCATAAGCAGTGAAAACTCAGACCTGCTGCAAGGAAGCCATATGCTCCGCTCACCTTAAGGTGAAGATAGAAGGGCTGTATCTTAAGATTTCATGCTTCTGTCTCAATGGCAATTTAATCTAAATACTGTCGCTCCTGCAGGCTGGACTTTGATTCAGAACCGCCAGGATGGCAGTGTTAATTTCGGAAGAGTATGGGATCAGTATAAAAAAGGATTTGGAAATGTTGCGAAGAGTGGAGGGAAGAACTACTGTGATACACCAGGTAAAACACCGAGCGTGAAAGATGAAGAACTCTTCTTATTGAAACTGTTTTCTCATATTTCTTGAAGCTCTTTGATTTTTTAAAATTAACTAATGCCCTTTGGCAGACCTATAGGCAAATCATAAAGTTGCCATGAAGTATATTGTGAAGTCTGTTTCACAGAGCTCTCACTTGTTGCTTCTCAGGTGAATATTGGCTTGGAAATGACAAGATCAGCCAGCTTACCAAAATAGGGCCCACTGAAGTTTTAATTGAAATGGAGGACTGGAATGGCGATAAAGTATCAGCTCATTATGGAGGTTTCACCATACAGAATGAAGGAAACAAATATCAGCTTTCAGTTAGTAACTACAAAGGCAATGCAGGCAACGCGCTGATGGAAGGAGCTTCACAGGTGCATGGAGAAAACAGGACAATGACAATTCACAACGGCATGTTCTTCAGTACTTATGACAGAGACAATGATGGATGGTACGTACTTGCATTAGACATTTAAAATAAAAATAGAGCTTAAAATAGAGCTGAATATAGACTATTTCTCTAATTTGCTGTTAGTTTTCACAGCATGTCGTAGTATCTTAAAATATGTTTTATCCCTGCAAGTTACCAGCCAAATGTCCATGCAGTTCCCCTGATGTAGCCAAGGGCAGGTAAAACTATGTATTAGGTTAGTGCTGCTCCACAGCCAAGTAAGAAGCAAGCACACTGAATTTTATTGATTCCATGGATGTCGTTACTGTAGACAAATCAGCAAATCCCGATGCAATATATTCATTGTCAGAGACTGACGGTGGCAGTGCTGAGGACCACTGTCTTGCTTAAGCAGGAATATTGGTACTCACTCCAGTAACACATAATGGGTCCTGAGGAAAGAGACAGGTAGCACGTCCTATTTAAAAAATACAGTTCTGCCTACTCAGAAGACAGGAGCTCAATTGTAAAGTACTTGATTTAGCATTGTATCTCTAAACTATGTGCTATGTCTTTATCTTAATACCTGATTACATATTTATGAATAAAGGAATTGTTTAGATCGGGGAAGATGTACAGTTCTCATTGTTTTATATCTTCAAATTGCGTTGATTTGCAATTATCATTATGAACTGCAAGTAATTGTAGTTATCAATCGGTAAACTAAAATGACATTCCCAAAGAGATGCAGCTAAAATTTGACTTGTTTTTCTTAGCTGCTTCACCTTCCAAGTGCACTGTGTAGCACACACACACTTGTGATGGTCAATCTTTTACAGAAAGTTCAGAGAGGATTTTAAATGTTTATTATGGTTTGAAAATTTCAGTACACGGGCAGGTGTATGTACTCTGTTGATCTGTTTGCTTACAGTTCATCTGTCACTCTTAACACCTTCTTTTCCTTCATCAGGTTAACTGCAGATCCAAGAAAACAGTGTTCCAAAGAAGATGGTGGTGGATGGTGGTACAACCGCTGCCACTCAGCCAACCCCAATGGCAGATACTATTGGGGAGGGACCTACAGTTGGGATATGGCAAAACATGGTACAGATGATGGTGTTGTATGGATGAACTGGAAAGGGTCATGGTATTCAATGAAGAAGATGAGCATGAAAATCAGGCCATACTTTCCACAGTAACCATTATCAAAATGTACAGAATCAGGGATTTTCTTTTAATATTTGTACATGGTTATCTTTTTAGGCACAGTATTCAGGCTTGTCTTTACATATGAGAACCAAATATGTATGTACGAGCATATTGTGACCTGAAGTGAAAAGCTATGTCAACTGTAAATCAAAATCTGACTGATGAAAATAACTCACAAGTGTATTTTGTTCCATTTTTCATTTGTTCACAAGACAGAAGTAACTACTATAGAATAATGCTGATAAAAAAAACCAAAAAACCCAACTTGTTTCACTCTTTTACAAAGGACTTCTATACCACATTTGAAGAGGGAGAGGATTATTTTAAAATGTTTTTTAAAAATTAAATAAAGCCTTAAAACTAAAGTTTTCTTCACATGATTCCTATGTATTTATGCATTATCCAGGGAGAAGCAAACACATTCCACCAAATAAGGGACGGTCATTTTCTTTTAGATCATAAAGGTATGGTAACTACCTGTGTAACAAATTGAGAAGGAATAAAGTGAAAAGATAGTATCTAACAAATGGGTAGGTCACCAGTCACTTAGTTCGAATCATAGAATCATAGAATCATAAAGGTTGGAAATCCTGTATGCTGGATAAAATATGCCCTTTCTTGGGGCCTGACTCACATACTGTGCCTCTTAATAACCTTTCCACCATCCCACATCCTTTTATCATAGAATAAAATACAGTATTAGAAGACCTGGCTGGTATGTCTTTCACACAATCACTATCATGGGACTAGAGCAATTAGTGACTCCAATCATAGGGTAGGTGGAGGTTAGGTATTTCATGGAAGCTAGTGGTCTAGGCTCCCTCTGTAGCCAGGAGCAGAGGTTGTCCCAAAGACAGGACTTCCCAACCCTGGTATGCAGAATCAACCATCTCTCAGAGGGGACTGCCTTCCTCCACAAAGGAGGGGACCCAGATCTCTAGCAGTAGATGGATTCCCATCTGAAACCTCTCATGTTGATTTAATCTGTGGAGACCAGGAGGGCAAGGAGGAGACATCATGGCAGCATCTCACTACATGAGCGCAAATGTTCAGCATCCCCACAGGCAGGCTTCCATTGAGGCTAGGGAACAAAAACACAAGGCGTAAAACAGAAGCACCTTTTCCAAAAGCACAGACACTTCTCCGCACATGGCTGTAAAGATGTCTTTGCTCTTCAGCAAACTCTCCAAAAATGTTAGACAGTGACTGTGTTTGAGAAAGCACTGAAAAAAGGCTAAAAGTGAGCTGCTTTGTCAGTATTTRGTGATATTGCTAAATGGTATGAAACATGCTGGCCTGTGAGATTGGAGGCAAGGAAGTTTGCTCATGCTTGTTTCTCAATAGAAGCACAGAAATATTAAACAGAGTAAATACTTGTGTAATTTTATGTCATAAGGTATAAAGGTATATACAGCATGTTCTTGTGTAATTGTGTATCCAATATAACTGTTTTTCCATGCAGCAAGCTTTTTGCTAAAAAATCCTTACCACACACTGTCAGCAAGTTGCTGATTTAAACCCCTTATCTGTAGAAGAATCCCTGCTTGACACATGCCAAGAAACATTCTAAACCAAGGAAATATATACTATAGCCATCCAGGTGCTCCTCATCTTACTTGTGCTGGTTACAGTCATAACCTTTTGGTGGTCACTAGAAAATAATAACCTGTTTTGGGAGTTGTATTTTGATGAGTTATCATGAACTATCTTATTTTGAAACTACAGTATGCATGGTAAACTACCTAGAATTCATCAATGGGATGGAAAGTCTACCTTCATATTTGTAAAATCAAAGCTTAGGAGATCCTTAAAAGTCAGTCCTAAAATGCATGCATCATTTAGCAAAGTGTACACCACGTTAGGTGTGTGGCAAAAGTGAGAACCCAAACCACGCACGCTCTGCCTGAGAATTGACTCCCACCGCTGTTGTGCTCCCCTCGAAATGGAAATGAGAGGAGACGGATGGCCCAGAAGCATGACTGTTGAACTTGATCAGACTTTCACAGTTCATGTTAGTGGTGGCAGGAGTTTGTGGTGAACATACTTCTAAATTCTTTTACTTCTTTAGCACTCTTAAACAAAGTAAATAATTCAAATTATAAATATTTTTATCTCCAGTCAAGGTGTGAGCTGCCAAAGACATAGACATAGACAAAGACATAGTCAAAGTTTATATATAAAAAGGGTTTTAAAATCACTATTTCCTTGAAAAAGTTTGTCAGTTATAAATAAGCTGAAAGAACTATTTTGTTGATAATTAATCAGTGTTTATTTTTTAAGCCATAGATGTGCCCAGTTGCCTTCAAATTCACAGGGTAAATGTACATCATGCACATATATATAAAAAAATCTTTTCAACTTGTAGTTGTAAAATATATATTTAAAGCCTGTCTTTCTACAAGGTTTCTGTGGGCCTGATTTTCATTCTAACAATTTTGAGGGAATAGTCAGAGGCTCTAAATGGCAGCCAGACCACGCCGTTTTCGATCTCATAAGGAATGTTGTACCTGGGGTCGTAGTGGCCCCCCAGGTAGTAAATGCCATTGAGGTTGGCCGCCTGGCAGCTGTTGTACCACCAGCCACCCCCGTACATCTCTGCACAGCTCTCCTCCCAGCGGTCCTGGTCCCGGTCGAAGGTGCTGAACCGCATCTGGGCATGGGACGTGTATTCGGTGCCCTCTTCCAGCCAGCCGGTGATCAGCGCGTCCCCGGCGGTCCCCTCGTAGGAGGACACGGCAAGGGTGTACCCTTCTGCTTCAGACCCTACCTGTATAATATACTCTGCATACACAGCATTTCCATCCCAGTCTTCTAACTCTACCCGAAGGAGAGTGTCGTTCTGAGTCAGCAAGTGTATGTTTTCATTGCCCAGCCAGAACTCTCCTCGCCCTCTGCCATCCACGCTGCCGAAACCTCTCTTGTAGTCTTGCCAGGTCCGGTTAAAATTCACTGATCCATCCATTCTCTGTTGGATCAATAGCCATCCTCCCAAAGTGGTCTCTTGGTCGCAATAAACTGACAAAACCTTATTGGATCCCGCTGGCTTGATTTTGAAAATGCCACTTTTGGCACCAAAAGTGTGTTTCTGGCGGATATCATCACAGTCTAAAAAAAAAAGTTGATCTGGTTTGACAGGAGTTATCAGCAAAATTTAATAAAAGGTTCAGAGGAATCCAAGTACCAATAGGTCTGAGGAAAATCGTTAAACATGTCTTGGACTACACTAGGTATAGTGACAGGCAACATTAAAAAGAATTCAGAAAAGAAAACTTTACATACTTCTTAAATTGTGAATTGTCTATGTAATACCTGAGCATTAATGAAATATTTTCCTTTTTGTTTCCAAGCTGGCAACAGACACAGTGCTTGCATTTTATCATCACACTGTTGTACTGCAGTATCTAAAACCAATGTGTCAGTTTGATTATGGATGGAGTTTGGCTCCACTACCTCAATAACTACTTCTGTGATGCCTGTGTACCTTTCCCAGTGTTGGCTGTCCTTTGCTTCACTCCTGATGGTCTGAAGCTGCGTGCCTGAAAGTCTGGGGTATCCTCTGCACTCTGATCATGTTGCACCCCACCTAGCTGCTCAGTTATTTCACGGGTCTTTAGTGATTTGGTTTCGAAAGTGGAGCCTCCCTTGTTGAAACTAGAAGAGGCGCTGGTCACTACAGTCTTGGAGTGACTTGCACTGCCCAATGGGAATCCAGATGGCTGAAGGTGAAGTCCTCCAAAGTCATCTTCTTCCTCCTCTCCTAAGTCTGCAAATTTGTCTCTCCCCCCATAAGTCCCTGAATGACTGAATGCTCCAGTACCTAAGTGACTACTGCCTGTGCCAGCTACGTGGCTGCTAGTTGAAATGCTGCTAGATCCACCAAAGCGCCTATTAGTAGTGGATGAAGAGTCAGGGGTAAAAAATGGCTCTAGGTCAGGGAATAACCTCTCTAGCTTGTGGAAGCCATCTGTCCCACCAACATGGTACATGCCCCCTTCCCCTCCAACATTTCCTGCTCCTTGTAGATAGGAGCAGTCTGAGCCATCAGAAGAAACCATTTTTTCAACTACTTCTTCTCTAGGGCCATCAGGGCCAGTGACAAATTTTGTGGTGGTAGTTTTGGTGCATCTACGAACAGTGGAGGAGGTTTTGTCTCCCAGACTAAGAGTTTCTCTCCCATGAGTAGGAGCAACTAACTTGCTGGTGTGTGAAGGTCCATCCCCCCTCGATTCTGCTATGTGATACAAGCTGTCGCCTCGGTGGGGGGTTGTGTCTGTTTCTGATCTTTCTAATACTGCTTGCATCTGCCTGATGTTATTAACTATGTTCAGAGCTTGCATTTCTGGCAGAGGCTTATGCTTAAAATGATCAGGAACATTCGAGTCCTTAAGTGGCCTCATTTTCAGTGTGCTCAAGGTGATTGTTTGAAGCTCTGGGTGCAAGTTGATGGAGTTAGCTTGGGTAAGCTGCTTCTGGATGTTGTCATAGCTTTCTTTGTCCACCTGGTAATCAAAACTTCTAGCACATGTTCCTTTGCAAGCTCGTATCTTAATATCAATGTCCACCTACATAAACAGAGAGAAATAATTTGGTTAGGGAGCTTTCCTGACTTTCTGAAGCAAGTATATCCTTTAACTGGACTGGGGAAAGGTGGGAGCTGCCCTGGTACCTCCCACCTGCAGCTGAGCTTTTCCAAAGCTCAGTTTTGAAATCATCCCTGGGTTTATTTCCACTGTAAATATGACACGTGCWATAGCACAGTGCACATGAGCTCCATGGAGAAGTACATTGTAGCACGTTCCCAATCTCTGCTCCCTTTATTCTCGGGGCATAGGGGTGTCTTCCTGGGTTTGGCGGGAGTGCTACAGAGCTGGGCACATTCCCTGGGGACCAGGGCAGAAACAGGTCCTCCAAGGAGAGGGGAAGATACTGGACTTGTCCCAGAGCTTGTCGTGGCCCTGCTGTGAGGCCTTCCATCCTGGGGGTAACATTGCTTTCCCAAATGATCCAAAAGCTGCATCTCTGATCCAGGGATCAAAACGGGCTTTTGAGCAAAACCGCTGTTTGTGCCAGGACTTTTCCTTGCATTACCATCAGAGGAATCAGCTGCAACCTGGGAACACGGGCTCTAATGCCAGGACTGGCTGTGGGCAGCAGTGGCAGCACTGGGGAAGGACAGGGCACGTCCCCCTCATCCTAGCTGCTCAGCATCTCCTTACAGGAGGAGAAATGCCTCATACAGACGCAGTTATCAGCATCCTTGCTGCCTGTCTGAGAGCAGAAGCGGCAGATGGGACTAGGAGTTCTCCTGAGCTCATGCTGGTTCCCACACAGCAGGGAAAGAAAAACATGCCCAGAAAGCATCTCATTTGGGGATTTGCCTCAGCAGGTCAGATCCTGTGAGAGTTGCATCATGTTTTCTTTCCAGAGGGAGCACTGCTCGCCATGTACGGTATAATGGATAGACCCTCTTTCTGTAGCTAAGCCCTGGAAAAAATGGAAATTATATAGCAGCTACCTACCTCCAAGCGCTTCATCTCCAGCACCTGTTCCTGGATGCTGCTCTGCAGAGCTTTAATTCTGTTTACTTGAGTGACAACTCTCTGCTTTAATGTCACAATTCTCCGCCTCAGTTCTCCTGACGTGTGACCATAAGTCTCGTCAATCTCTGAAACAGAAATGCATCACAGTCACCTATGCATGTGTGGTTTTCTTCCCTAAAAGAGTAGCGTATTTTAAAATATGTAATTAAAACATGTAGTTAAGAAGATATTTCTCATAGTACTGAGCAGGTAAAAATTACATTAGTTTTTACTAGTTAGCAGTTAAGAGTCTTGTATTACTATGTTTATTCTGGTTCTTGATACTAAGGTCCAGTTCAGCATATATTTTCACTACATATTGCTTGTGCAAAGAAACCAATAATTCAGCAATGGATAATAAAACTGGATGCAAGATACTCACGCTGAGCGCTGTCCAGGTTTGGTTTTAGTACATTTATGGTTTCCACAATTATCCGATTGGACTTTTTATAGTTGTTTTGATTTTCTGCGAGCAGCTTCTTGATTTTGTCTATTCTGTGACTATAATCCTGGTCTGTTTCATCAATCAGTCCCTGCATTCTGCAGCCTGATGGGCATTTTGTACCCTAAGATTGGAAGAGGGAAATAATTGTGTTAAAATCTTCACGAGTAAACCTTTTTTTAACATTACGTTTGCAGACTTTTGGCCAACACTGGAAACACATTAAAAAAAATTAGGGCACGATTCTGCTAGTTCTCTTCAGATGTCCTGTCCTATTCATYCAACGGCTTCGCCAAGGACTTGTGTGACTTAGAGCAAGCCAGCTGGGGGCTGATCCTTTACCTCCTATGCCTCTGACACTGGTGTGATGGAATCAGTGAAGTGCATCCTCAGAAACCTGCCATAAAGGGAGGATCAAGTAAACCCTTAATTTTCCCTCTCCTCTGTTCCTCAGTGGTGAAATTATATATATATATACACACACATATATATTTCCCAAAGGGCTGTTGTAAGGCGAAGTTTGTTGTCCAGTTTGAGCAAGGATGTCAGAGGCCAACTTATTTAAGCAAAATTTTCCTCAGAAAAGCTTAACGTTCTTACAGACTAAAGCTCTTTGCCAAGATTTCATCAGATAAATGTAGGATAGAGATGGGCTGAGATGCAAGAGGCAAGAGGGAGACAAATTAACAGCTTATACACAAAGACATACAGCCAATCATTACGAATCATTTACTGAACATTTTGTCATCAGACTTCCTAAAAAGTAACTTGTGAAGAGTAAGTTATTTCTAGTTATTTCTTTTCTTCATCGCACATCTTTCTTTCCCATTTTCCCTCTTACCAACTCCCAAAGTGGCAATATCAAAACTCCGAAAAGAAATCCTTCTTATTCTTTTTTATAGGAATAGCCTTCTTTTATTTCATCTTTCTCTTCCAGACTTACTTTCTCTTCTGATTCTGCACCCCTGCAAACTTCTCTTCGCCCTCTTTCTTTCTCCTCATATTTTTCTTTCTTTCTTTCTTTCCCACAGGAGATCTCTCCAGGCTGCCCCTATGTGAAGCGTTACCTGTCCTCCCTCAGACCTAAAGCCCAACCGTGATGGCACCCATCGGAGAGGTCCGGCTGAGGTCCGTGAGTGCCCTACTGATGGGCCCCGCTTTTGCCCCCAGAGCTCATTGCTTACCCAGTCATCGTCCGCACAGATGGGCCAGTTCTTCTCATACTGGCAGGTGGTCTGGGACATGTGCTCCACAATCCTGGGACCACGCACTCCTGCACCCTCCTTTTCAAAGGTACTCTCTCCATCTTGTGCCTGCCAGGAGGAAAAAGGGGAAAAGCAAAACCGAGATTGACTAAACAGCTGCCAGGAGAACAGAAACATAATGCTGATGTCCTCAAACACTCAGTGGCATAGCTGACGTGTGGCAATTACAGCCATCTGGAAAGTATCACACCAAACAGTGCAAGGATTTTATTCCTGACATTTCTTGTCAGACATGATTTTGTTCGCTTTGTCGGAATAAAGTTTTTCATCTCTTAAAATTAATGCTGCTACGGAGGGAGCTGGTGATGCTCAGAATATATTACGATATTATTATTCCACAGAAATCTTGTGCTCTGTGTGTAAATATAAAATTAACTTGAAATTAGGTTGAAACTGGTTAAATTAAAGCAAATACTTTAAAAATCCGATGTTCTATTTCCATTTGCTGCAATATTGCTAAATTTCTAATTTCATTCTACCACCTTCAGTCTACACAAAACTGGCTTAAAGATATAGATGAATAGAGTTTCGCCATTAGTGTTTCTGATTTTAATCGCAGTTGCTAACTCTAAGCTTGTAGCACTGTTTTGCCTGGAATAAAGAGCAAGAAAGCTAATAGTATCATAATAAAAATAACAATGAAGTCAGCGATGGATGGATTCCACTGTGCTAATGGAAAGAAGAGAAATAAATATACTGAGATTTTCTTCAAACTTGAGAAGCAAAAGTGCGTATACACAAGCTAATTCTAAGCCAAAATACTGTAAGGATTCCTACTGTGTTATTGCTCAGTAAAGGACTTGAAAATAATTCTTTTTCATAAAAGAAAGCCCTGTTTTAGGGCTTGAGATGTAATTAGGTCTGACTGGATTCCTCTGCACACCTTAAGTTCTTTTCAAGCAGCATAATTAATGCTTGAAAAGATTAATGATTAATTATTATTATGACTAATGATTAATTCTGAGGTAGAGAAAATTTTCCTAATCCTAGCCTCCAGTGCCAGAACCTCAGCCCTGGGGAACTGGAATGTCATTGTTAAAATCAGCAGATTCATGCTGGTTTGATTCATCCTGAGTGCCTCTTAAAAGTAATAAATAAAAACTTTACTTTTAGGTGGTCTGTGCCCTTTCAGCATTGACAGCTCAAACATGAGTGCCTCTGTTTTGTCACACCTGCTCCCTATAATTTCTGTCATTTATTAAAACATTCACATTCTTCAAAAAACAGTCACAAAAAGAAACTTAAAGAATCTAACATAGGATTATGGGCTGAGACCTAAATGAGAAAAGAGCAACGTTATATTAGCATAGTTGAAAATCAAGTCTATCACTTTCCTTATCTAAAAATTGATTCTTACTTAGCTCTAGTTCAAGCTGATGTTGCTGCCACAGGAATCATTGTTTTTTAATGTGTATTTTATAATAAAGGTATTGTGTGTCATTTGTAGGTGGAAAATCCTGCTCAAGTACCGCCCAAAGGAGATAGAATTCACCCTAATAAACATGAAAATTCCTGACTGGCTGGAACCACTAGCATGCCGTCAGTTAGGTTTAAGACTTACAGCATCACCTATGCATCTATGAGTTCATGTTAATGTATCTGCTTTGCTGCTCCTGAAGCCAGGCAGATTCAGCAAAACTGAATTAAGCAACACTAGACATCTGGATACTCAAGAACTACTGATGAAAGTCCAGCAGTGAAGTGGTTACAGTAAGCTTGTGCATATGTGTGTGCATTGAATTTTATGAGCTAAGTGACAGCGAGAATGTATCTGTCTAATGAATGAACATTAAATAAATGCTCACTCTTCAAAACAGAATGATATGAAAAGAATCAAAWAAGCAAACTCATACCCAGGCTAAGTTGAGGCACAGCAACACACAGAGGATCCTCACTGATATCATCTTCAGGAGAAGAGCAAGCAGAACTCTGACTGAGAGTATGCTCTTCAGGAGTCTTTTGGTTCAATTTAAACCTTAATGCAAAGCTGAGATTAATCATTATGCTCCCTTCTGTTTGGAGACAAAACATGCCAAATGATCCCCTCCCCCTTAGGTGATTACCTAATGCCTCTTGCACAAGTTTCTGATGTTATTTGCTCCAGGTAAGTTTCTACAACACCAGCATGCGGGCAACACCATTTATTCCAGGAAAAAATCTGTCTAAAGCTTAGTTTCTTGTAACTGGATGTGCAACTAAGGTGTATGCAGGACCTAGCGGGATCCAGCAATACTTACCTGCTGGAAGACACATACTCTGTGCGATGGGTATTTAGCTAGCATAATCAAAGAGTTGATATTTGGAAAAGGAAGTCATTGGTTTGCCCTTTCTGTGTGACTGTGTTCCACTGCTATGAAATCCACTGGCCTTTCCAAAGCAAGTACTAGCCTGAGAAAGTTTGATACAGTCTATCTGTGACCATGTGGTCATCAACTGAAATTAATTCCTGAGGAGTGCAGAGCTCAGTTTACATCAGTTTTTACAGCTGGACCTTACTGGTGTTTGTATAATGCATGATGTGTTTGACATTATGCTGCCTCTTACACAAGTGGTATATTATAATTTTTTATCATAGAATCATAGAATAGTTTGGGTCGGAAGGGACCTTTAAAGGTCATCTAGTCCAACCCCCCTGCCATGGGCAGGGACAATCTTCAACTAGATCAGGTTGCTCAGAGCCTCGTCCAGCCTGACCTTGAATGTTTCCAGGGATGGGGCATCTACCACCTCTCCGGGCAACCTGTGCCAGTGTTTCACCACCCTCAGCGTAAAAAATTTCTTCCTTATATCTAGTCTAAATCTACCCTCTTTTAGTTTAAAGCCATTCCCCTTTGTCCTGTCGCAACAGGCCCTGCTAAAAAGTTTGTCCCCATCTTTCTTATAAGCCCCCTTTAAGTACRGATAGGCTGCAATAAGGTCTCCCCAAAGCCTTCTCTTCTCCAAGCTGAACAACCCCAACTCTCTCAGCCTTTCTTCATGGGAGAGGCATTCCATCCCCCTGATCATTTTCGTGGCCCTCCTCTGGACCCGCCCCAACAGGTCCATGTCTTTCTTGTGCTGAGGACTCCAGAGCTGGACGCGGTACTGCAGGTGGGGTCTCACCAGAGCAGAGTAGAGGGGCAGAATCACCTCCCTCGACCTGCTGGCCACGCTTCTTTTGATGCAGCCCAGGGTACGGTTGGCCTTCTGGGCTGTGAGCGCATATTGCCAGCTCATGTCCAGCTTTTCATCCACCTGTACCCGCAAGTCCTTCTCAGCAAGGCTGCTCTCAATCACTTCATCGCCCAGCCTGTATTGATACCGGGGGTTGCCCCGACTCAGGTGCAGGACCTTGCACTTGGCCTTGTTGAACCTCATGAGGTTCACACAGGCCCACTTCTCCAGCTTGTCCAGGTCCCTCTGGATGGCATCCTGTCCCTCAGGCGTGTCGACCGCACCACTCAGCTTGGTGTCATCTGCAAACTTGCTGAGGGTGCACTCGATCCCACTGTCTATGTCACCGATGAAGATATTAAATAGTACTGGTCCCAATACAGACCCCTGCAGGATGCCATTCGTCACCGATCTCCATCTGGACATTGAGCCATTGACCACTACCCTCTGGATGCGACCATCCAACCAATTCCTCACGCACTGGACAGTCCACCCATCAAATCCATACCTCTCCAGTTTAGAGAGAAGGATGTTGTGGGGGACCGTGTCAAAGGCCTTACAGAGGTCCAGATAGATGACATCTGTAGCCCTTCCCATGTCCACTGATGTAGTCACTCCATCRTAGAAGGCCACTAGGTTAGTCAGGCAGGACTTGCCCTTGGTGAAGCCATGCTGGCTGTCTCAAGTCACCTCCCTGTCCTCCATGTGCCTTAGCATAGCTTCCAGGAGGATCTCGTCCATGATCGGGTAGGATTTGTTTGATACGAACACATATTTATGAAGAGCACAGTAGAGTGGTACTTGAAAATGTCCCAGAACAGATGTTAAGCGTAATTAAATCTTCCTAAGGAGCCATGTCTCCTTAAATGTTTGTATAACGGGTATAGTTTGTGTGCAGCAATTGATGATAATATGCTGCTGCTGTGAGCTCTATAACAAGCCTTACTGTTACTGGGGAGTGTTGTACGTGGCTGTCAGACACTGATGTTTCCCATCTCAAAAGTTGCCACCGCAGTGAGCAGGAATGAGCAAGAATCTGTTTTTGCATGACAAAGGGTTTCTGTTATATTTGAGGTTTAATCTTATCTTAACTGTGCACATTCTGAAACATCTGTTTTGTTTATTTCAATTCCCTGCAACATGCTTTGTAAAGTCTTCTGTTGAATCCCATGCAGTGCCAGTAATACTATGATGCAACAAACCTCTTCTGATTTCAGCAACAAGACAGCCCAACTAACTTCAGCAACAAATGTCCAAACAGACCACATATTACCTTTGCTCAGTTTGAAGATCAGCCAGCGATGGCTGTGTTGTTTGGTTGATAAGTATCTGTAAGGCAGCTCCTGAACTCAAAGCAGATAATAAATATACTTACACACCAAAATGCTCAGGTGCTAACTTCAGCAGGGGTAAGATTGGTGATGCTTCCCTCCTCCAAGTCCTACACAGTTTTGTTCACTCTGTTGCAGCAGTTCTGTGAAAGAGTTATAAAAAGCTCGAGGACAATAAAATTCTTAAAGGAGGGGAAGACCACAATGAGAGGAAGTCTTGCAGGATTAGGATTAATTATTTTACAGAACAGAGTAAAATGGGCTTCATCCAAAATATACTGGGGTCCATGGAGAGTCTCCCACTCAAACCAACAAGCTCTAATTTAGCTTCCACAATAGATACAAAACTCTGCTCAAAGATCACAACCTTAGGACCTCTGTGCTCAGGAGCACAAGAATTGCAGGTACAACCTTCATATGCTCTCCTTGTGCATACACTCGTGGACTCTGCTTTACCACAGGATCACGTGCGGTGTTTCTTCCACCGAACCCCTTCCTCCTCACATTGAGCATGGAGCAGGCAAGCAGCTGCCCAGAGCTGTACACTCTTTTCATTGTATGATGATGCTCTGCAGACTGTTAAAAGCTTCAAGGGTTTTCCTATGGTGCTCATCACTCAGCTACGCCAGTGCTTTACAAACATTCATTCCCTGGGCACAACTTTCCCCTTTTCACAGCTGCAGAAACCAGGTGAGAAAGTTAAGTCAAAAGGTAGTTATTAATTTTGGGGATCCATTTTGATAGTCTGAGCCTTCAGAGCTCACCATACGTGCAGGTCCCACTGACGGCAGCTGTAGCCCTGTGCCTGCACTGGGGCTCAGGAGGAACATCCAGCAGCCAGCTCTGAGACACCTGAGTGTCTCGCCTCTGGTCCCACAGGAACCGGGTGATGAGGGCAGGAATAGTGCCTAATTCTTCAGGGTATCAGCTGTAAGTAAGAGACAACTGTGCTCCACCTGGTCTTACTCACTACATACATGACAACCTATGCAACAACTAAAGTATCCTTCGTAATTCAGATGTGATGTGACATGCCACCTCAATTGGCTTTTCCCAATTTGGAAGAGCTTGATTTTGTGATCTTCAATAATCTCTGAACATTATTTTTGTAATTTAATAGGCCTTAAAAATCAAGAGTAGTCCAAGCACATCAAGCAGAAGAATTTCTGCCTTTTCAACCATGCTAACAGAGGATGTGACAATTTGCTAGGTGGTGTCCCAGGTACCGGCTACCAGTGTAACACTGGACATGGCAGCATCATGTGCCAGGCCTCCTCTGACCCTGATGGGGAGTGCAGCTCTCTGGTGACCTTCAAACGCAGAAACTTAAGCTCTGGTCCAAGTAAAACTCAGCCACCAAGGCTAGAGGGACTGGAAAAAGCCGATAACCGATCATAAACATTAGGTAAGCTAAGAAGGGTTTCCTGCTTCATGCGAAGGGGATTGCTGGGTGAAGGTGGGGTGAAGGAGGAGCTCCTCAGGCTTTCCAGTTGAGGGCTGAATCCAGGCCTAACCTTCAGCCTGTACCTTTGCTTTCATGTTGCAATCATCCAGTCACTTCTCCCTGTGTTTGTTTGAAAGGCTAAAGGCCAAGAGCTAGATAAACTTTGGATTTAACTTTAATTCATGATCAAAGGACAGAAGTGCAGTTTACTGCTTCAGCTGCCCTGCTCTTGGCAGGCTGCCATAGCAATAGTCGGGGAGTCTGGGATTTAATCCTGGTTTGTGCGCCCGAGGTGTGAGCCAGCTCTTGTTTGCACAGCACTGCCCCTGTCTCCAGTCCTACCACCAGTCCCCACCACCAGTTTCCAAGCGGCGCCTTCTCCTCCTCTTACCTGCTCATTCCTGTCCCTCCTCTGGATACCCTGGCTTAGACTCCGTTCTCCCTCAGCCCCGCCTCTCAGCTCCACTTTCTCTTCATACGCTCCTCAGACTACTTAACTCTTTTGAATTCGTTACTAGCATCTGGTCCCACATTTTCCCCATGCAGTTTCCCAGGGACTGAGGGACCCAGCAAGTCCTCCAGTCTGTCCACCTTATTTGCCTCATTCTACCTCTATCCCTTCGTCATCCACTTTTTCTTCTTTTTTTTTTTTTTTTTTTTTTTTTTTTTTTTTTTTGCTTTGGAGTAAGCATGCAAAAAAGAAAGTATTTCTGTTCCCAGTTCCTCTGTTCTGTGCTACAGTGGTCTTTGGAAGAGTGACTGCAAGCACAAGGTATGAAAGAAAGGCAAACTCATTGTAGCCATCAAATCCTATAATGAACTTTTATAAACTCGGAGGGGGACAGGCTTGCCTAAATACAGACGACTTTCACTTTATGCTGTGGTCTGAGGGTCATATACGATAAAGACTGATTTAGAAAAGAGAAATATGACCTCTCAGTATACAAAAAAAGGTCATTGAGTCAAATTGCAATGTATTTACTTGCAAAAAAATAATACTGAGACTATTATTCTCTCTCTAAGAGAAGAAATAGGAGATCTTTTCAGGCCCCTTTCTGATAGTTAGAGGGTTCGAAACAGTAGAAAGGATCTCCAAAGGGCATGAATCTTGCCAGTCTTCTTTCAGGGCCTAGAGAATATCACTGCGGGCTGGGATTCTGCAGACACCCTGACGAGCTCTGGTATAGGACTTCTGTGAAAGATCAGGCTTCTTGGACTTGATAGCTCTGACCCTCCCGACTGCTCGAGCAGATAGTCCTCTCCAAAGAGGTTCAAAATGATTTGTGAGACCTTAGGACACCAATCAACAAATCAGCTGGAATAATAAGCCAATCTTAGTTCTGATGAGCAACCCATAAAATGCCAGTTCACACCAGTGAAATGTGTGTAGTTACAGCAGATTGTCATCAAACAAATCATTGCAGCCAAAAGCTAAACTGGGAGAGGCAAATCACAGTTCAGACCGAGACGAGTGTGGAACACAGAAGTCAAAGTGACAGAGATGAAAGGAATATTTTTTAATTCCATGTTGCAAATATATAAATAATAACAACCTTAAAGTCATGTCATAGGTGGGATAAACTGAAAACAGAAAGCAGAAGGGATTTGGCCAATGCCATTCAAGTGGCAGGATCAGACTGGGCTTATCAACCCTCAGCTCGCATCCTTCCCGCAGGCCTCTCTATGCATACTGCTTCAGCTACAAGGAACCACGGGAGAGGCCTCACTGCACAAGAATGTTCAGGAAAATGGTGAGGAATTGGACATCAAGGCTGGCAGTGAGCTGCGCAGCATGGCTGGTTGCATGGGTGCAGYGGTGTGGAGGGGTTGTCCCTCATCCCAAACAGTTGTTAACCCCATGATGACCCTATGCTAACAATGGCTTCTTCTCACCTACTCCTAAGAAACCTGCCTTCCTCTTACACTTTGGCTTAAGGGTAAAACTTGAACTAAGTCGAAACAACCTCAGTAAAAATGACACAGGGACAGCAGCTTGTTATGCTATGGAGACTCAGGTCCAGGGAAAGAAGCTCAGCAGCAGCCTCGCTAGAGACCTGGGCACCAAAACTGGGAAAGTGTTGAGGCAGCATAAACTGCCTTTAAGATCTGTCTTATTAGCGTAATGTCTCTCTGTCTTTAAAATAAAGCATTTGAATGTGCTCTTCAGAAACACCAGGTGAACTTCTGGCCTCTCAATAGTAGCTAAAAATAAAGACCAAGTCTCATTTAATATTTCACTTCTTAATATATCAACTTGATATATCTCATACATATATAAAAATATATTTTTATTCTAGCTCTGAGTGTATTTTCTGTTGAGCAATTTATCCACAAACCTAATCTGATTTGCTAATGCACCCCTCAAATGCACTCATCAAATATTCTGAGTGAGTACATTCAGACAGCATTGCAAACTCTTTGCTGTTCTTGATCTGTGCTGTGAGTTTGCTCATGTGGATCACATGGAAAATTATTACCATATCTAGAAAAAGAAAATGCAAGTAAAATACAATGAATTTATGCTGCAAATGTTAACATTTTTTCGTCCGACAATGGCAATAAATACATTAGATTAATTTTTAAGTATTTATGAATCAAAAGGGGGTATTCAGGAATAATAGTTGTACAGTGTAATACTATGTACTATATAGCAAATGAAAGTTTGAGTAATGTTTGAGAAACTTGTTAATATGTATGCTCTGGAGTAAAATATCTGTTCTTGGTCATTCATAGTATACTTCCTAACACTTCCCGATTGAAAATGTATTCATTACTTCATGATAAGCTCAGTTAAGTAGCCTTCAGCAGTAAACTCTGAAGTTGCTCTTCAACCTCTTTCAAGTTGCTATGTACGTTGATCTATCTCACAAATCAATTTCATCAGAAAACAGAATGAAAACTTTTGGAAACAAGCCACATTTTACGGAGGAATAGCTCCAACACTCGCCTCTAAACAAACAGCAGAAACTACTGGCATGCAATTCAGGAATGACTGAATCAAACAGGTTTGGTCACAGTAACCTTCCAACCATCATAAAGTTTACTTTGTTTTGCTTGGCTAACAGTAGAGCACAGATAAGAAGTTCAGGTTTTTTGTAATAATCAAAAATTTATTGAGAATTTGTACAGAAAAAAAATAACCATGTACAGAGGTAAGCACTGCTCAGGGAAAAGGCTTGGGCATTTTACAGTCAACGGTGTTTTATAGTCAAAACTGAACTGTGTAATGTTAGGTAAGTTCAGTGTCCAAGAGATAAAAGATTTGTTTTCCCTGTTCAGATCAGTCCTTGTGAAATTGTCCCTTTACGAGTCTCCAACCTACAACAGAAAAAAAAAGAGCATTTTAATGTTCTTCTAAAGAAAGAAGTGCATAAGGCTATGATGACATGTTGATAGTGTCATACATAGTTATACTAGTTGGAAATTAAAAATGTAGCATTTAAAACACATGAAGGCAAGGAATTACTTCTGATCACGAGACTATCCATTTATCTATCTGTTAAAAGAAACAGTAATGTGGAAGGTATACTAAAATCAAAGTACAAATATTTCTGTGACAAAATGGTAAACAAAGCCAACTTCTCTAAGATGCTTAACACTTCAGCTGTCCATGCTTAGCATTTGAAATGATAACTATGTTCCTGTCATTTTAAATATCTCCTCAGCCCTGTGGTCGAACCTGTTTGGCGCTGCCTAAGTTGTGCTGCTGTCCATCTACTGACAGTCTGTTGAATGGGATGATTTTCATTGCGGTTTTCTTCATGGAGTACCACCGGTCACGCCAGGTTGCCCAGATAATGCCATTGTCATATCCAGATGGACTAGCATCTTTCGATGTATACACACCATCTAAAAAATACCAGTTGGAGCAAAACAGTTAAGTGCTTTCTAAAGTAGTAAATGTGTCCATACATTTTTCTGGTACTAACACCTCCATGGCATCCCTGGGTGTGCTAACAGGCCCGGCTCACTGCCCTTCGCCCCCTAGTTTGCTTCTCTCAGGACTAATTCTCCCACTTTGGGCTGGAGAGCAGACACAAGTTCCTACTGCTCATGTTTTCAGTTATTGCAAAGAACGGGCTATGCCAGCTTTGGAAGAACCAGATGGCAAAACATACTCAATGAAAGCGACCCATTTTCCTTTGTCATTGAAATGTGGTGTACTGGGTTATTGGTATTTGGAAGATACTTCACCTATATAATATTTGCCATTGAGGTGGCCAGCATGACATCTATTCATCCACCATCCAGATCCATCTTGCTCAGCACAGTTGCCAGTGAATTTATCATTGTCATTATCATAGGTACTGAACTGCATGCCATTATGATAAGTAAAGGATTTGTCACTTGGATCGTCTCCAAATGAAAAGCCATCAAAGGCATCCCCGGCTTCACCACCGATAAAGTAGGCATAAGTCAGTCGATACTTGTCTTCTTCACTTCCCACTTTGAATACAGCATAGTCAGCAGTGCTGTTAACAAAGGATAACGGTGAATATGAGCATGCTGCATTCCCAGTACATGCCCGAATGAAAATTACATAGGTGTTAGCACTGCAGAAAAGGCATTTATGGCATCCTAGCATTTGAAAAGGAATTGGTTTTGCATGATTGTGTGCCTCAGTTCAATGACATACATCCAACCAACTTTTGTGCTCCAGCATCAGACATGTTTTCTGACTACTAGTCTTCAGTGATGTATGAAAGATCTACATTATATAAACACACATATATATATCTCCTAGGTTCATAATGCTTAGGCTTACTTAGGTCATGAGGAAATTCTTGGTAAGAGGAAGGAGCGGATGTCTCAAGAAATAGCAAGGATAGTAAGCCCTCCTGGAGAATGGAATACATGGAATAGAATAGAATAGAATAGAATAGAATAGAATAGTTCAGTTGGAAGGGACCTACAATGATCATCTAGTCCATAAGATGCATAAGATGTGAAGAAACTTGAAGAGAAGAAACAGATTCCTTCTGCCAGATAAACTAGGGCTGCCAGCACGTGGCCTTCAGACACCCACGTGTGCCTGGCAGCAAGTCACACACGGTGCCAATGCAGTGTCCTATGCATGTTAGCAGGTCTAAGGGCTCATCATTTTTTCAGAGAGCTGTACAAACTGACGCAGCAGTGGGAGCAGTAGGTTTTAAGCTGTCATTTTCAGAAGCATCATGAGCAAGTACCCTTTTTTGCCACTCCAGTCTTCCAGTTCTATTCGTAAGGTGTATGGCAGAGTGGACTGCGTAGTTATTAAATGAATCTTTTCATTGCCCAGCCAGAACTCAGTGGTGTCGTCTGGAGACAGATGTCCAAATCCTTCCTTGTACTGAACCCAATTTTTCTTGAAGTCCTCACTCCCATCCAGTCTCTGGGAAAAAAAAAAAAAAACGAAAACAAAAACAAAAACAAAAACCTCAATCAAAAAGTTATGTATCTTATGTGGGTAAATAAAAACAGTGCTGATGCAATAAGCTTGCTCATGGTAATAATACATAAGTGGCATACCCTCTGTAATACTGTCCAGCCGTTGCCATATGAGTCAATCTCACAGTAGACGAGGAATGACTGCTTGGCTTTTTGAGGCTTAATGAAGTAAAGACCACTTTTTCTGGCACCTTTATTTGCAATGTCTTGACAATCTGAAGTAAAGATATTCAGAGGATCGTTATTAATCTAGCTACAGCTCTATCCTCACATTTATTTGATACTGTAACTTTCTTAGTGCAAGAAATACAATTCATCTAAATGTCATTGTTGCAAAGTTAGCTATTTAATCCACATACTTTAATGTCATTGCCATAAAATCCTACTAAAGGTCACAGGACTTGTGTAAGATGAGGAGGAATTTAGTCTCACATACAGCTTAAGCAACTTAAATGTAAAATACAGTCATTGCATTAATTTCTACAGCAACAAAAATGGCATTTTCGGAGCTAATGGAATAATTAAATTTTTTTCAGGTGACTCAGTAGAAATGTGATAATGAATTACCTTCTGTTTGTCGTATGTCCATAGAAACTCTCCTCCTGTCCCTCATGTTTAGCATACATTTTGGGATAATCATATTTTGGCCAAAAAGGCCAAAGGAGCAAGTGAGACCTCTGTTCCATCTGAATGCCCTGTTTGCAGAGCATCTACCTAGCATTTATATTGATCCAAGCACTGGTTTCATAACTTGCAATCTTATATACCTTTGCAGTAATATATGGCCTGTAAGATTACAAATAACTCATCGCTGTGATGCCAACTGTCAATACCTGTAACTGAATTAACCCTCCACCATACAAGAAGCATTTTGCGCACCTCTTCCAGTTGTCTCCTGTATTTCAGCCGTGTCTCTGCATGGCTCCTGACAGTGTGACTCAAGCTGGGCAATCTTCTGTTTCAGCTGTGTGATCCTGTTGCTGTTCAATATGTGTGTATCTGTCAACTGTCTGGACAGAGAGACATAAAAATGGCTTGTTTCAGCTGTTTCTGAATATGTAACACACATTTCCCTGCACACATGCCTCACCTATGTAGGATGCTGCTACATACACCCCTGTAAAAGGGGGTGCCTCTATTAGCACTGGTATTTAAAGTTGAGGAAACTAGCCAAAATGGGAAAGCACGCACTTAATCATATGCAAAACTTGACTTGACTCTAATCAGCAAAACTCAAACCAGTAATTAATGTATGAATATAACTCTTTGGGAATTTTTTCTTCGTTCTCCTGAAGTAAATGATAAATTATTCCTCTTTAATTATGGATGCATTTGTAAAACATGAATGCTGTAAATAAACTGCTGCAAGTGTCAGAATGCCTAAATCGTCTTCGATATAATGTTATAGAAGTGGAGATTTTTCTACATTCAGGTCAAAAACCACATCCTTAAGATTTAGAAAAGTTAATGATGTTTTGGGTTTTATTTTCAATGTCAATTTACAAAAGACTACCACTGAGTTTATAGTTACTTATGATTTATATCAATGTAACTGAGCTGATTTTCATGGATATATGCAGCAAAATTAGCCAGAGTGAATGATTGTACAAATATTCCACACACTCTGACTTACAACATGAACTCATACTAATAAAATCTCCAAAGGTCACGAAAAAAATTTTAGGAGTAGCTGGCACAGCAAAAGAAACATAAATAAAAATATCGCCATGCTTCCTGACATTCTTATCTTGCACTTCTTGCACAATTAATGGCTCATGCAGATGAGCAGAGAATGCAATATCAGATCCTCATGATCCTTCTGTGTCTTGCTAGGCAGCTACTAATGACAGTGTGGGCACAATGGTCCACATGAACACAAAAAATCTTTCTGAGGGAGCCTTAGCTGCACTTGATAAAAGAACAGAAAGAAAACAATTTGGATTGTCAAGTGATATAAAAGGTGGAAGATACATACTGTATAGTACTTTCATGAGACAAAATAGTGTTTTCATATTTGATAATTTCTTCAATTATTTTCTTAGACTTTTGGGTAAAACCATCACTTAAATCTGTAAAACAGACAAAGGTATAAAATTATTGCAATTAGGCAAATTAAAAACCAAAAAACCTACATAAATTATATTTTTCAGTTATGTAGTTATTTTTATGTTCTCACTTGGTAGTGTCTGCTTCTCTGGAGGATAGAGGCTTTGGATGTGTTGAATCAAATGTTCTGCTGTTCCTGTCGAGTTAGTAATTTGCCGCAAAATTCTCTCCATTTCCTGCAGTTCATTATCCATAGTGAGATGGTATTTATTAAAGAAATCTGCAATGCCACAGGTCGTTGGACAGTAGCTACCCTAAAGAGGAAAGAATAATAATTGGCAATGTTTCAGGAGCAAAAGAAGGAGAGCAGAATATTTGGGCAGGGGAACTTTCAGGCACCGCTTATACAAACGATTGTGGATAAAAAAGGGCAGGCATTTGCCACTTTGTCTGCAGTATTTGAATTTACAGAGGCAGTTTAGCTTCACACTGTGTGTACATACACACACAGAGCAAGAAAACGGTGCATGCTGTTACTTGTAGTGTCACCTGGATATATGCTTTTGTCAAGAGCGCAGCCGCCCCTACATTTTTACCAGGCGTATACCTCTATTAATAGATATGTATACCTCTATTAATAGATAACGGGTTTAAGCACAGTGCATTTAATAAGTATCGAAAATAACAATGAAGATCAAATAAAGCTACAAATGATAATGGTAGTTAATAATCAGCATAGGAAAGCTTTAATTAGACTCCTAAGATAAAAGAAAATTGTTCAGGTACTTACAAATCGTTCATCTAATATGCAGCAGTTTTCTCTGGTAGCAATGTACTGAAAAGAAGAAAGAAGACCATTTTCGGTGAATTTTCCCCGACAGCGCTTTCCGCACCGATGTGTTTTCTAACACTGTCTCTTCACTTACCGCCATGCTGGTAGAAAAGAGCAAGGAGAGGAGAGGCCCCAGGGGAGCCCAGCTGCGTAACCTCAGCACCATCATGTCTGTCCCACCCGGCACTGCCGACTGCTCGGTGCGAGTTGTGCAGTCAGCAGCCGAAAATGTTCAACCCAGCACAGGGCGGCAGCGGTTTAAGGGAGCAGGCTGAAGCTGGGGGCGGGCACCAGGAGGTGGCGGGAAGAGGTGGGGTAGGGGTTTGAGGTGGATTCCCAGAATTTGCACACATCTCTTACTCCTCCCAGTTTCAGAACCTGCTTCCCACTTATCCGCTTGATCTCTGCTCCAGCCAGGAGGTCTCAGGGGAGATGGGAAGGTGAGACAAGGCATGGAGACACTACTTCTAGTAACGAGCATTAAGGAAACTCATACATGGTTTCGGGACGGGGACTAGCAGGAGTTTCACTCAAACAGCACAAGGAAAAGCCACAGTAGCTATCTGAATTATGTGTAACAACTACCAATAGCCTAACAATAAATACTGTTTTGCAGTTATGTAGCACTTTCCCACCACAGGTCTCAGTGTGCTTTGCAGAGAGAATCGACTTCATTCTCCCTCTTCTGCACATGACAAAACTGAGGCAGAAAAAGGTATGAAGTCATGTTGGGCAGTGGCATATCTGGAAAAGAAGCCTGTGGTATTTCTCACAGGCAATGAAAGCATGAATCTTCCCTATCCTTCAACTCGAGTCCATTTGAACGACTTTGATCAAAGCTTCCTCGCTGGGGAACTAATGTTGTCAGTATCTGCCTTATTCAATACACCTGCAAGACTGGTGACAGGCTCCCTCTTCTGCTACGGGCTTTATCCCAGCCAAATTATTTTATGTATGTGCTTCTGCTCACTATCTCTATTAATAGCACTAATTGCTTTCTACTCATGCCCTGCACCTGATCTTTAGACTGTGGCTTCTCCAGAGAAAACCTTCCTTTATGTCTGTACAATATCCCATGTGATGAGACAATGTTAAATGAGGCTTTTGACATCAACATGTTTGACCAAATGATGAAAAGAATGGTGGGACTGGGGCTCACTGCTAGATCTGTTGTTACTGGGGTTGGCTTTGTGATTTCAGGCAAATGACTCACCTCTGTAGAGCATGTTTCAGCTTTGCTTAATAGGTATTTAAAATCCATGGACAAAAGCACTCTATAGAAGCTAGATGTCATATTATTACAAAGTTAGATATGATTATGCCCTGAAAGATGGAGAGTTCCTGACCTGTATATCCTCTTCATCTGGTCACATCTGGTCAACCAGAAGCTTTCCCATCATGTTYGAGGATCCACCCACATATTGCCAGAAGGAAATCTGAGCGTTTATGATGCTAAAAATCAAATTTATGGGACACTTATGTGAAGCTGAAGCACTGTTCATGGGAGAGTCAGCTTTCCAGTAACTGTACTGATGACCAGTGAGTTAGCTGCCAGGCTGCCAAAAGTCCTTTGCAAAAGATGACCGATGCTAGACATTTACCCTTCCAAATCTAGCATTAATTACTGTCAAGAGTCATGTTCTGAACGTGCTTCTGTTGTCCTTGCTGATACAAATAGGACATGGCTCCACCTTTTACATGGTTAGTTCTGTTTCCTGAAGAGTGAAAAAAAAGTAAATAAAACTGGGTAAAGTCTACCTGCTCTTGTGTTTTCTATTTTTGCTTCATTATTGCTGTTAACAGGGACTCAGGAAACTACCAGTGAATCTCCTTGCCACTGCTGCTCACACATTGCTTGAGCTTGCTTTGCTGCTTCAGGTCATGGCATGGGGTCCAGAGGATCCTGCAGGTACAATTTCAGTGGCTATGCCCCACCAGGATTCCCTTAGATACGATTTTATAGCATGAGTAGGTTGCTGGTACGAACTTCATAAAATAACTGGCCCAGCTTCAACCACAGATGTACACTCAAGAGTRCAGATGGGCACATAATGTTCATGACATGATAGGTGAACCACATAACGCAATCCAGGCATCCCTCATCCTTTAACAGAGTGAAGAACATACCCTTCTCTTTTATCACTAATAGTAGTACACATAGGTTTGAAACTCTTTCAGAGTTAACAGCGATAACACAAAATTATCACTGTATAGATTTACGTTGATGAAGGAATCAGTATTAAACATTGCTTTGATGATTACCAATTATCTGTATGCTGCATTTATATGTGTCACCTAGTTGTATTTCTCATTGCAACATTTTGTACTTCTTAGCAGAAGATGTAAATATTTAAAACTCACAATTTTTTTGTTTGCTTTACTGATTACATGGTCATGATTTAGCCTTGAATAATTAATCCTTTCATATCTTTGCTTCCTTCTTTTTTCTTCTATGTTTTCACCTCGCATGACTTAGAAATAACTTATTCCTGCTTTTCATTAAGTTGAAAACAACATGTATTCTCAGTGGAATGGTTATGCAGTCGTTTTCCTCCCCTACATGCCATTTTGTCTTGGTTGGTCCTGGCTGCAAAATAGCTGACCCATTTACCAAACAAATGTGCTAGAGACCTAGTTGTACCCTGAGATGTGTCCAACATAATTTGAATGTGTTGATTTTCTGGCCAGTTTTTTTCTTTCCGGTAAGTCTGTTTGCTGATTTGGTAACAAATGAGGAATGATTTGTGTAGCACAGGCAGAAGGAAGAGTTCTTAAAGTCAGTTTACTTTTTTCTTGGAATTTATTTTTGAATAGATAGTAAAGGTGAATCATTATTTGTTTAAAAGAGCCTGCTTCAACTCAATTTTGATTAGTATTTTTGTCAAACAGCCACTGGGAGACTATCCAACACCTTCCCATTATTCATAGTAAATCTTCCCTCACAAATACAAATCAGAAGAAATATGCTTGTGTTTGTAAATTAGTTCCTGAATATCAGAGTATTCTTATGGCTGTCTTGGAGAAACAACTGTTTTTTAAACTTATGACTCATACTTACATGCCTTAAGAATCTAACTTGAAAAAGCAGTTTATACCATTTCAGAAATGCTACAGTGATCCATTTTAACATTTCCAATGGGGTTTCGTTATTGTTTTAACTGAAAGTGTTCAGTGGACTTGACTTGAACTTGCTTTTTTTTTTTCCCCCAGATACTCCAGAAGTTGATTTTCTTAAGTAAAAATAAATACCAAAAATAAATGTTGAAACCCCCCCCCCCAAAAAAAGTAAATATGCAAAAAAACTTGCCTACTTTGCTTTGCTATCCATCATCAATATGCATTACCCTGCTTGTACTACTAGTAARCTACACAGATTAGTGGGCAAAATCCCCTTCGCTAGGTCAATCAATGAGTGAGTGATAATAAGGATGAGAAATAGAGATGACTAAAAAGCTGTCTAGTATTGAAGTTATGCTGCTAGTGTGCTATAAAACCAACTGCTTTACAAACAGAAACAAAAAAGTGAAAATGAAGAAAAAAGTTTTGTAACTCATCTTTCTCTTTCTCTTTCAATATTCAAAACTTGGGCAAAAGGTAAATGGCAACATTTTTGCCAATCTGATAGTCCACTCTGTGCAACAGACGACTTCTTCACCCTTCCTGAAGTGAAATGCCCGGAGGATTCGTGAGTCAGCAAGAATCAGCTCTCAGTTGCTCTGCATGAGAGAGGCTTTTGTTTCTTTTCACTTATGAAACCAGTACAGCTATTCGCTATGCTTCAGTTCAAATACAGGCTGGAAATGGTTCTGTTTCTGAGGAAAAGTATGAAATTTATGTACTTCATGTCAGCTATGGCTTTCCATTTTGGAAAGAATTCATGGGATATTTTGCTGCATGCACACTGTGAATACAGAAAATTCACTCACTTTAGAATGTATTCTTAATTGATGATGGGATATTGTATTTTTTTAAATCTAAGCAGGGAAACTACACTGATGCATGATTGCTAAAAGTCATTTGGTTTGTGACTCATGCTCTGGTGGTCGCTTTTTCCAGTACTTTTTCTRCAGCATATAGCAATGTAAAAGACCCTTTGATTTCTGCAGAGAATAACCAAGGTTTTTTTGTAGCTAATGCATCATCGCTTTAATACACAGTTCTTATTTTGATTTCAAATATTATTACAAATGAATTTTCAAAAGTATTTAACAATCAAAAAGGCCAAAAATCAAGACACCTCATCTTTACAATACTTCTGAAAATACCTCATGTCCATAAGCCAGATGTTTGATGGTTTGAATGAGCTATTATCTTATTTTTAAAAAATCCTACAGTCTTTCTTTTTAATGCTTACTTACTGTCATACATTTCAGATTTTATTTAAACTTCATTCAAATGTTAAGGAATTAAGAGAGAACAACAGAAATGTGTTACAAAGGAACAAAATCAATATAGTTCAGGAGATTACATATATTATTGCATTGTCACAACAGAGTTTTTTCTGAGTCCCAGAGCGTAGGATGTTATACTTCAACATGCTAAAAATCTACTAAAATACTACAAACCCCCAAGCCATGAACATCATTGTTGAGCTTTGAGTTGTTTGTGCCTTATATAGGGGTATTAGATGCAACATGGCAAATTCTCTCCCCTTACTGATTTACAGAGATCATTTTCAACTGTTGATTCACTTAGGAAAGATGGTTTTCAGACTGTCTGCAAAGGAGAGATTGCAATGTATGCTTTACCTTGAGAGCAAGAGCAGTGAACTCCATTTGTTAAACAAAGAAATGCACTAATTTGTGGGAAGGAGATAAGTAATAAATTCAAATATTTGCTGAATATTTTGTAATTAGTTCAGAGGACAGAGCCTCAATAAACTAAACAGAGCCTCCTCAATAAACTAAAATATTTGTCGGTATCTGCTGATAGTATTGGTTTGGACAGGAACTTATTTACAGTGACATTAAAGGAAACACAGCAAAAATGTAGTACATTTCACAATAAAACCCTGGTCTGTGAAATACTTTGCTAGTACTTTTTTAAGCAATCAGAGGAAGCCTGACTATCAGAAAAATCCTAGAAAAATAATGGAAATTGTATGGGCTTTGGAAAAATGTACTCCACATTGTCCTCCCAGACTTCCAGGATTAGCTCTGAATGCTATTAATTCAGGATGATGCTAGTAGAAGAAYGAATTTCACATTTCTTTTACACATCATCTGTACTCCATGCTGGTGCACAAATCTGTTTACAGGGAGGGAAGAACAGGCCTACATTTGAAACATTAACGGCACTAGCATAATAAAAGTAAATCTAAGTATTTAGGGTCACTGAAGGAAACTGAATCTCAGACTGACCTACATTTGAACCATGAACAGGAAAACAATTATATTCTTTAATTTAGTTTTTTACTCTGTAACCTTTTTCTTTCTCCAGCATAAGAATTAAAGCCAGAAGATTTTTTTTCCCCTTCCTTCTCACAATTTATGAGAGGAATTCAAAATCTGGCTTACTCTTAAAAGTTGTACATTAAACAATGGAGCCAGTGGATGTGGATTCCTACCATGTGACAGAGTGATGGCRTCTATTATTGTTGACCCGTATCCCCTACAGAGGCCACAAATACAGTCAAGTTTTTTACTAGCACCGCCGTGTATGAATTTCACATAGGCTTGTTACTGACTGTAGCTTCTTCTGGGCTTCACCGACAACCACACAGTGCCATCTGATGTCCTCAAAGAGCAATACACTGTTTCTAAAAACTCTTAAACCACATAAAGGCCAAAATTACAACTTGACCACCACAGAACATTGCTTCCCAAGCCTACCTGGAAAAGACCCTCCAAATAACTTGCCTCTGTTTTCATCAAAACAATCCTAACCTCGCGTATGAAACGATGGGCTCTGAACTAATCATTACGGCATCACTGTCTTAGTATCTTACACATGTTGGATGTTAATTCTCTCACACACATGTAAACATCCATATGCAAATTTGCTAAAATTGTATTCATGCTCCATAAGGGCTTTAAAATGGTTTCTGACAAAGCAAGATCCAGCCCACCGCAGAACCATGAGCAGTTGCTGTCAAAATCCATGCTACGAAAATATGTGAAAGAAGTTAAAAGAATAAAGCACCTTCTAGATCCCAGACTGTTCTACCAATGTACACATGYGCGTGTGAATATTTGTATCTTAATACGGATAAAACGCATTTCTTCATCTGGGGGGAAATGCACACATTTGCCTCTCTGCATAGTGCAGACAGCGCAGGGGGTGCTGGCGGGAGCAGATGACACTTTTTGGGGCCGGGGATCGTTTTGCGTGCGAGGCGGGTGCAGATGGTGGTGAAACACAGCCATCTACCGGCCTCTGGTTCGCTTTCTTAGAGCAGCCTTGTCTTTCCACCTCCAGAAATTCAGTTTCGTAGCACGAAACTTTAGCCTAACCCCTTTCAGCAGGAGTTTTACTTATATTAATGGATTATAAATGATTATGTTTCTTAGTGATTGGCATTTATTTTGGATATGTTTAAGCACAGAAGCGAGTGAGGACTGCAGCATGTTGATTATGGAGTCTCAGCCAAGGCGAACTGCATCTGAATTTCACCACAGGATTTGAGCCCATTGCAAGACTTGCTGAGGATTAGCCATGTTGCCTGCTGTGTTACAATATGTTGGAATCTTACTGCAATGTACTCCATATTGAAAMGCACATGGAAGACACTTTAAAATTTAACTACAGAAAGCATTTGTCTTTATGGCTATACTGATAGCTGTGTATTTTGTACCAGACAGTGCTCCTTCTGGTTCTTGCTTCAAAGTTTACTTTAAGGAGCTACAATAAATACACATTTGTATATTTAGGACAAAGCTATCTGGAGTCAGCTATGTATACATAACAAGTTTTTTTTYCCCACTGTGATTATTTGGATGTTTACCAGTTTATGGGGACTCAAAACCTGCAAGCTTTCAACATAATAATTAAATGCTTTAATACAAAAGTTAGGTCCTCTCTATGTGTAGGGAACCAGCTTTTCTTTCTCTCTGACCTCCTTGGTTCTGCCTGTTTAATAACTTAGGACAGTAATTGTTCATCACTTCTTTGGCACTGAGAAGGTTAGAAGATGGTGCTTTATGGCCTTTTTGCAACAGGAAAACTTTGCACCTCCCTAAATAAAGAACCAAATTCTAAGATCACAGCATGATTATTTTCTATCTTCTCTCAACTGCATCGTTTCTAACTGCAATTGGAAATTAGTCTAACTGGATGCTTTATCAACAATTTTCCAAAGTACTTATTTAAATGTTTTCAACATGGCTACTTTTTACATCAGTAAAACCACCTCTCATCATCATATACTTAGCATTGCCAATGTCGCACTGAACGTTGTATTTTTCARCATTCCTGCAAAGACCCCAAATCTTATTATTGTTTCATTTGCAAGAGATAATCCAAAACCACTTAGAATCAGAGTGTATGTGTTAGGGGAGGCCTAGCAGTTATTGCATCAGATTAGCAYGTAAGACTCTGATTCAGTCACAGTCCTTGCCATATCAGACAAACGATGTGGATTTTCTGTAGCCAGGGGGTCACTCTGAAGTACCTCTGCGTGATTAGCCCTCTGCRGAGATGTTCAAAGACGGCCCTCCGATTCAGATTTCAGGACTGGGAAATCATTCCCCCTATATACTGGGGAATTTGCTGGTTCGGTGAGGGTTACCTCATGTCCACTGACTAGAAATTCAGTCTGGGACCTGAGGCACCCTTCCTGTCAAAACCAAAATACGTACTCCCCCAGAAAATCTTATTTTTTAATAAACACATTTTTTAATTAGGAACTTTTTCGGTTGGGGCGGGAGGAGTTTCATTAAAATGTCGTAACCAGACTACCTGACATGCTTTTGACGACCCTGAACTGGGCTTCCACTCTTAAGGTTAACCCCCCCCACCCCACGCGTGGTGCTTCCGTAGCRACGCGCGTGCCCTCGCCGCCCCCGCAGCACCTCAGGGGTGCGGCAGCCCCAAACCCGCCTGCCMCTGATCCACGTCCCGCGTGGGCCAGACTAAAACCAGAATCAAACCCGACGCCGCGTTCAGGCACGTCCTGGAGCACAGCCACCACAGCCGTTCAGCTGCCTGGCGCTACCCGTTGAACGCGGCGGGCCAGCCGGGCCGCGCGGCGGCTCCCAGAGCGCCTGCCATTTTTCCCCAGCAAACCTGGGGTTTATAAACTTTCTCCCGACCCCGTTCCCAACTTCCTCCGCAGGCCCTCAGCGCACACCCCCCACTCTGTTAGGCCGCTGGCGGGGGTTGGGCCGGGCCGGGCCGGGGCGGGCCGCGG
>JAYKAV010000789.1:247474-282406 GCA_035582835.1 Phoebastria nigripes | reverse complement strand
GGCCCGGCTCGCGTGAGCCCTGCCCCGCGGCCGCTGAGGCGGGCCGGGACCGCCGGGCGCTGCCCCCGGCGCCTGGCAGCTCCCGGGCTGCGGCCGGGCCGTGCGGGGTGGGGATACCGCGGTGCTAACGGCGGGTTCTCTCCTGCCCCGCCAGTGCCGCAGCTGCTGTATGGAGGGAAGCTGGATTTCCTTGTCTTCGATTATCTCTCCGAGATCACCATGTCCCTGCTGACGGCTGCCAAAGCCCGGTCTCCCGTAAGTAGCAGCCGGGAGCCGCTGCCCAGCCCCAGCGTGCCCGGCTTGGCTCAGGCGAGAGGGCCGGGCTGGGCGGGGTATAGCCCCGCGGTGAGGCGGGTGGGCTCTGGTACCTCCCGAGCTCTCCTGCGACCCAAATCACGCTTGAAGTCTGTTTAAAACATGTCAGGTTATGGGGACACGTTTGCTTTTGTATACTTCTTGCTTGCATGTATTTATTTATTTTCATATATTCAGTTTCATCTAGTAAAAGCGTTCACGTCCTTTTCTATGGCATTATCCAAACGTTTTGAGAGCTAGTTGTTCTTCCCTGTTTTCTCTTTTCTGTTAACCAAGAAAAGGGACTGGGTTGTGTTGTGTTTTAACCCCAGCCGGCAACTAAGCCCCACACAGCCACTCGCTCACTCCCCCAGGTGGGATGGGGGAGAGAATCAGAAGGGCAAAAGTGAGAAAACTCGTGGTTTAGGATAAAGGCAGTTTAATAAGTAAAGCAAAAGCCGTGCATGCAAGTAAAGCAAAACAAGGAGTTCATTCACTACTTCCCATCGGCAGGCAGGTGTTCAGCCATCTCCAGGAAAGCAGGGCTCCATCACGCCTAATGTCTACTTGGGAAGACAAACGCCATCACCCCGAACGTCCCCCCCTTCCTTCTTCTTCCCCCAGCTTTATATGCTGAGCATGACGTCATATGGTATGAAATATCCCTTTGGTCAGTTGGGGTCAGCTGTCCCGGCTGTGCCCCCTCCCAACTTCTTGTGCACCCCCAGCCTCCTTGCTGGTGGGGTGGGGTGAGAAGCAGAAAAGGCCTTGACTCTGTGTGAGCACTGCTCAGCAATAACGAAAACATCCCTGTGTTATCAACGCTGTTTTCAGCACAAATCCAAAATTATAGCCCCATGCTAGCTACTATGAAGAAAATTATCCCAGCCAAAACCAGCACTTAACCATAACAAATGGTTACAGCTTTTAATTATTTCAGGTTTTAGGTTACACTCCGGATTTTGTCTCCGCTGCTATGGCTCCCTATATAAAAGATATTCACAGGAAAGGTACGCTACTCTTCGTGTGAATTTGTATGTTAATTAAGTTCAGTTGCTTAGGTGGGTTTTGTATAGTTGCTATTCCTATAAACAGCTGTTTTTCACTCCAGTGTTTTGCTGTCCTCTGGGAATAATGATTTAAACATCAGCAGAAATCCCACCGTAACAGATGTGAAGTGCAGGTCTGATGGTGACATTTAAATTGGGTTAATTTGAAATGCTTGCTATAATTATAAATATATACATATATCTCCATGTATTTCTTACTGTAGCTTTAATTTGTGAATGGAAGATCGCTTTACAGATCTTTGTTAAAACATGAGATCTGGATGTTTTCAATGCAATCTAAAAGTTTTTCAACATTCCCGTATAGTTCTAGAATATCACTTATTTTCTGATCACTTTTTTCTGTTTACATTAGTATAGCTTCGCAGCTTTCTGAGCTTGAGAGGAGAAAGAGAATTACTTCTAAGTACCCAATACCTTGCTAACACAGTCTGGAATTCATAGAGATAGATGCATATTTCTGCTAAAATGCAGTTGTTTTGAGAGCATGGATGCTTGAATGACTGGTGTCAAATACTGTTCCTGTAGGAGTTGTTTTGATACTGTCTGCCTACCTCACCATGTATGTCTTTTTGGTCACTTTCTCCTTCCATGCATAAAGGAAAGATGAGAAGTATCTGTAACAATTATTTTTCTGTAAACAATTTTACATTGGCTTATTCTGATCCTTTCACAGATTAAACAGTGTTCATATTTTAATGTAATTTTAGTACTTTAGATGTCTGACACCTTGCAAAGATGGTATCTTACTTGTGTTTCAGCACGCTTTAAGCTTTTAAAATACAAGTGATTGTTGACGCTGCTGAACTTAGTTTGTCTTTTTTGTTTAGGTGTTCGTGTCATCAGTAATGCTGGTGGAATTAATCCACTTGCTTGTGCAGCTGCCCTTCAGGAGGTGGCAAAGAAAGCAGATGTTGATTTGAAAATAGCTGTTGTTGCTGGAGATGACCTAATGAGTGAGGTATTCTACTTTGTCTTAAGGCTTAGTAGCATTCTGGAAATTATTTTAGTCTATATAGCATGAAGGTGACATTTACTGTCCTGTAGGAACTTATTTTGTGTATCTTTATGCAGTAGCCTTCTACTGTTAAAAGAATCTAAAAATTGTTGCTTCATTTTCTTTATTTTTTTTTTTTTTATACATGAAAACAATTCTTGGCACATCTTATGTTTGGTGTGTGATGGGGATGAATTTTATAAGACTGTGGATCTGCTGTTTATCTTTTTGAAGCAAACTGTGAATCTGATCTAAGGTCTGCTTGCTCTTCAGGAGAAGCTAGGATGTGCTGTTACTTATTGTTTCTGTCTAAACTAAATAATCCTGAGTGTTAAATCTCTTAAATTTAAATGTGGTATAGTTAACACGTGTTCAAATGTTCATCCCTTTTAGCTGTTTTTAGTAGTTTATAGGTATTTCCTGTTGTTATTTTGTTTACAGGTAGCTGTTTTTCTGTTTTTAAGTAATTAGTTTATGGCCAGTAAGGTAATGTTAAGTGRGAGGATTGAAGTTTTAATATTTTTAAAAAAGCCCTTGAAATCTAGAGATGAAATATATGGCCTTTTTGATTTAAAGGATGATGCTTTATGTGTGAAGTCTGGTTCTGCAAAAAGCATTGGGCATACCTGAAAAGATACTGTGAAAACAGTGTATATGTTGATAGTGGTTAAGAGGGGATAGGTTTGCACTATGGTTAAATCTCTGCCTGTAACTTGGAAAATCATTTATCTGTGTAGGCTCTGTTACTCCTTGCATGCTATTGAATGTGGAAGATGGTCAAGTAAGATTCTTTATTTGCAAATTATGTGCAGTGCTTGGACTTCCTTTCAAGAAACTTCTGCCCTACTGAAATTACTTTAGCATCAGTGGTCCAGAATTTCATTACTGGTACGACAGTGAAATGGTCATTATTTGAGCTTGGCATGGATGTTTCTGATCTGAAATGGATTATTTTCTATGCTATTGTCAGTACATAACTTACAGGAACAAAAAAGAGACAGCTTTTACTGTCTACAGACAACGTCTACTGTTGATACCAAACATCATAAATTATACTAGGAAATGTTATTTGTGGTTTGGAGGATTTCAGTCCTTACCGCAGAATACCAAATTAATTCAAAGTGGAAGGTTTTTTCCCACACTATAGATCCCCCCTGTAACTAGCATCAGACATTGAGTCTATGCAGTCACTGGCCCCTGATCCACTGGTTTCCCAAGCTGCCTAATTCATGGTCAAAAACACCCACCCCACTACCTACCTCTCTGGAAATACAGTGTATTCTAAGTATCACCTGGAGCTGCAGAATTAGCCTTGTTTGCTGGCCATGCCACCATTGCCGTTATGGCAGACACATTTCTGTTTGCAGGGTTTGATTTATTCAGTCCTACAGCAATTAAAGACAGTTTAAAAGCCTAGGGAACATACCAGTTCACTGTAGTTTATCATCTGTGAATGGACTAGCATTCTTTAAAGACTGACTTATTTTTCTGTGTGCTGGAAAACTATGGTTAAAAGTGTGTCTAGGCCTTTTAGCCATTCAACTGATTTGTATTGTTGCTAATTTTAATGATAATACTTTGCTTAGAGTTGCTATGAAGTGGATCTATTGTCTGATACTAATAAAAGGCTTACAGTAGATACTACAAAATACTCATAGATTTGGTGGTTTGTTTTCTAACAGAAAGAGAACCTAAAAGGAGCTGGTATCACTGATTTAGAGAGTGGCAAACAATTTCCAGAGAGCATTCATAGCATGAATGTGTATCTTGGGTGAGTTACTTTAACAAGTTGTTTTTATTAATGGAAAAATAATTTTAACACATTGACTACATGAAATTGTTTTGTTTTGTAAGTAGAACCACCTAGTATGTGAGGTTCACCTTTGCATTATTCAGGCAACCAGAAAAAAAATCTTGTTTGTAACTTGTAAATAAACTTTTAATTTAGAATCTTGCCAGTTGTGACTCGTTAGCATTACATCTCCTGTGAATCCTCAGGTTATAGTTCAAGCCAAAATAGTTTTAACAAAAATCCTTTTTCATATACGGAGTATCCTGTTGCTGCATGGAGCAGTTGTTTAGGATGTTGTCACTAGAAAAGTGGAACTGAAGAATTCAAGTACTGGGATGTGCTCTGAGTGCTGTAGGAGGTTCCATTAGGCTGCAGCACTGAATTGTGTGTCAGGCTTTGTACTGTTGAAGTTTCGGAAGCTGGCTTTCCAGGACTGGTCACTGTTTTGAAAGATCTCCCTTGCCTCCTTTATGATACTGAAGGCCTCCCATAAATCTCTAAATGCAGGTGTTCTAGCTACCTGTTTGTGAACAGTCTCATATTCATTGTCACCATCAACTTGTTCAGATGAATCAATGTCAATCAAGTCTATCAAAGGGGATGGACTGAGAAATGGGACAATGGTCAGATGTTCCCAAAAGCCAGCATCTCTTCCAGCTGATGATCCTGGTGATCCTGTTTTTGCTTTTCCATCCTCCATGTCATATATATCATCCYTCTTGTATTTCTGTTCGGTGTATTTCTAAAGTCTGTGCACACAGTCCTCCCTCTTTTACATTAATCTTAATGGAAAAACTGCTGTGCTCTCTCTTTTATCATTATCATTGCACTTTCCAAAAATGCATCACTGGCAGATAGCAGGGTATGGGTGTACCTAACACAGCATGTATTTTTCTCTGTAAAGTAGGAACCTTTTAATAGATCAGTCTTTTTAAATTCGTCTTTAGTGTTTTATGTTGCTGCTGGATTTTCTGTTTGTTAAACTCTGACTTGCAACATTTGCAGATGATGAGTAACTGTAAATGAAATTTAAGAAATAATGTTTAAGATTTGTAATTGTGAGAAAGTGTTCATTCYGGTTCTGGTGATTCATGATTTATTCACGAATTAAAAAAGCAATGCAAATCAAAGCAGAGGGGACAAAAGCAGGCTAGCATGAGGATGAGGCATTTTAAAAATCCATTACTTCTGTCTCTGCTTCATTAATAGATGCTAGAACAGCAGACTCTTGGTTTTTTAATAAAAGCGGTATTTGTTTGAGCTCCTTAATCTCAGTTGCATTGAAATGTAAAGCTATTACCAGCCTCTTAAATTAGTTGTTTCATAAGTTACGTTTTTCTTTGACAGCATCAGCAGTGGATGCTTATTCGTAAAGCAAATGATAAATTTATATATGCCTGTAAAACAAGTCATCAGAGTGTATTGGGTAAAAATCTGTAAATTCTGTAGATAGTTCACTTTCCCTAAATCTGATGATGTTTACAGTTTGATTCTTGATTCAAGTTGTAAACTCCATCTGAAAATTTTGTATTGGGGTATTGATCCTGAAGTGTTTCTTCTGTCCCTCCTGATTTGGGCTATTAGGAGTTCTGTGGACTGAGTTCACGTGCATTTTTAACAATAAAAGCCAAACGGCTTTATTTACTGCTTTTTAAAGGTAGTTACACAGTTTTCTATCAGTATCCTGTATGTATGTATGCAGAAACCCCATTTGTGGTTTTTACCTGTTACTGTTACTTAACACTATGCCCAGAGGTGTAAATTGTTCTGTATGCTGTGTATTTGCTTGTTCTAGCTAGTATCCTTTGGTTCATGTAGCATTGGGGAAAAAAAAAGTACATACTTACAGTTTATGTTTACATCACTAAGAAAACTTCTGTGTCTTCTAACTTACCTCTTGACAAAAACAGGGCTAAGTCTATAGAAACTGTAGAAAAACACTGCTCTTGGTTTTGTTCTTTAAGGCACATGGTTTATGTGGCTTGTGTTTTCAAGCTGCCTATTTCATGAAGAATAGAAGGATCCAGCAGAGAGCATGGGTTTAGAAGTGAGGAGTCATGCACTCTGGTCAAAGCTTGCTCACTAAAGTGTATAAACTCGAGCGGTTCACCTTGGTGAATATTTTCAAGCCTGACTAATTTTGACTGGGCCAATTCTTAGCCGACCAATCTGGAAAATCTGTTGCCCGAGTTTCTTTGAAAATAATGACCCCACAGTGCTGCTCTTGAAGTTGGTTGATATTGTAAGTTCTAAAAACACTTAAGGAAATTGACCTGAAAGGTTTAAAATTGGAGGGCAAAGTCACCAAGCTTTCTCTGTGGAGTATATTGGTCTTTATACACTCATGTACAAATGAAATAAGAGTAAGGAATCTCTGAAAAACACTTACTATTTTCTGTTACTGATAATAGAAGTGACCCTCTATGCACTACATTCAAGACAGTTTCTATGAGCATCAAGACAAGTGTTTCAATTATGTCACTTGGGTACCTGAATTTGATAGGGTGTTCTGATGATTGCTTTTTAAATATTCTTGTTGTATATACAAAATGACAAATTGGTTGTTAAAGTTGATTTTATTGATTTTTGTATGGGATTTTTAAGTGATTTTTATCCTGTGTGTGTGGCAGGGAACTGATTTTTTAAATGATGTTTTAAAACGTAGAAGTACTCATGGTTGTGTTTTGTCATCTTTAGCGCAAGACCAATAAGCAGGGCTCTCGACCTTGGAGCCGATATTGTTGTGACAGGTAGATGCGTTGACAGTGGGATTGTGTTAGGACCACTCATTCATTCTGTAAGTACCAGTTAATTTCCATATGATAATGAACATATGTGAATGAATATTCAGCAATCATTGTCAGACAATTTTTGCTCCTTATGAAAATGTAGATACTAAATTAAAAATAATGAGCACCTTACACTCTTTTATTTATTTTTTTTTTTTCTCCTTATGTGCATGAAAAGTTGCTAGCTTTCACTTCTCCTAAACTTATGGCAGGGATATTTATGAACTTGTGTATCGTGAAGCTGGAAAGCGTTTTGGTGAAGTTAAGGAAGTCTTACCATATTTCACCAGTATTTCACTCTTACTTACCCCCCCCGCGCCTTTAAAATTTGGTGTGTAAGGTTAAGAAACAAGTATATTTTTCTTTACCACAAGGTGGCGATAGTAGAGCTCACTTTGATTTGGGGCGGGGAGGCACATGAGGTGGTCTAAAACACTGGTCTTTTTCAATGGGTAAGCACTTTTTATTTTAAGTGGTTGAGTTTCAGTGCAACGTTTCTCAAATTCCTTGAATTTCAACAAATCATACAAGCAGGATATGTGGTTTTCTGAAGTATTTTGAATAGGTTATACATTTTTGTGAATGACCACACACTGTGAAATATGGAAGCTTTCTTCTGGTGCATATTTAAAAAAGAAATATAAGGGTATGTGTTAGTGTCTAGTTACAAACATCCTTTCTAAAACTTCGTATTCTTCTGACTTCATGCATGTCAAACATTGCCTAATCTAGAATTAAACTTTCCCATTTATAATTGCCATTATGACTTGTTACTTTATTCCTTGCTGTTTACATTCTCAAAATAGCTGTCAGTGTGTATTATCTACTCCAGAGAGACCTTACCTAATTTATTGAAAGGTTTTAGGGAGACTTCTGCCAAGTTCTAAATAAGAAACAATGAATATATTGCTTGCACTATGTTGAACTTGGGAAAAATAATTTCTACTTAAACAGAAAACATACTTCCAGTTTTTAAGGATGACTGGTGGTACTCCAGGAACTGATAATTTTCAAAAGTTGAAAAAACATAGTGGTTTGTTTACATGACACAAAATAGGTGCTAGACTTTTAAACCTCTGGGTTATGCAAATTTTGAATAATATGAATATTGCACTTCCAATTTTTTTGAAGAGGGTGTGACTTCGAGAATTTATATTTGTTTGGGTGTATTAATAAGAYGAAAACTGAAATACGTTAGAGCTCTTTTACTAATTTACTGTATAGCAATGCAAATCCATGTACAGTGCCTGCCAGTTACTGTTCTTTAGATTTCTCCAGTTAAGTAAAAATATATCCAATGCATTGTTATTCAAAGCAGTGAACATACTATGTGCAGTTTTCTGTACTGTATGAAACTTTTATATATGTAACATATTTGTATTTTTCTTCTAGTTTGGCTGGAATAGGGATGAATTTGACTTGCTAGCTGCAGGAAGGTAAATGCTATAAGAAGAAATGGGTAAATTTATATTTCATATCATATAATGTCAGGATAACAGAACTTTTAAAGCACTTGGTGATTTTTGCATATTATTGAATTCATTTATTTGAATGTTTTTGTTAGGTCTTGGGTTCTTTTTTAAGGGTCACTTAATACTCTCTCATTTGGAATTGAAATTATAGAAACTTCATTCTGGAACCAACTTAAAATAACAAAATGAGGAAAGGAGTGAATGATTTTATTTAACAGCTTAACTTTCTCTTCCTGTCCATTTTGTGCCAAGAGATGAAATCTTACAGTACAGACCAGTGATTCCCAGCTTTTTCTGTTTGGCCATCACTGTTGATAGTTGAGATGGTAGCAGGTCTTACCCTCAAAGATGCACAGAAGGAGATTCAGTCAGAGGTCAGCATCCTTGTGTGGTTTTGCAGAAGCTCAGTGTCAGTACTCCCATTTGCAAACCCTAGTTGTAAGTCCTGAGGTTAGGAATCTGATGCAGAAAGCATAGGCTAAAATTCTGTCACCTAATTTAACTTTCTGCATCATCTGACTGCGYTGAAGTCCATAAAAATGAGTGACTACTTAAGTAACCCAAGTACACCTAGTAGTGGTGTGCTTGGACCTCCTGCTGCTTAAGAATAAATGTGGAGAGAAACTCCAGCTCCACTGAATTGGGGATGATAGAGAGATGAGGATTTTCCCCGTAATTCTATCGAGTGTTTATGGACCATCACAATCAAAGATCTGAAAATCGTAATACGTAATCATAATACATTCTGTCCTTCATATTGGAAGTGAGATCTTAGAACTCTTGATTTAAAAGTGGGCTTTGCATATTTAGTTACATACAGTGCAGACTGCTAAGATACTGAATTTAGATCAAGACTTCTTGAAATGACCAAAGAAACTTGTTTTTTGGTATCAGATAATCTTTTAGGTGTTCATTTTTTTTTTTTTCAGGAAATTAATTTGATTCTTCATGTTAAAGTTACTTCTTTCAACTCTTCTTACATTCATCTTTCAGAATCCCTTGTTATGTTTAATGTGGAATTTATAAATGTATTAGATGCCTATGGAGGAAAAAAATAGCATGTTCTTTTATTTAGTTTTATTTCCACTGTACTATTATATTTTAAAGCTGGATTTGTGAAATTTGATTTTACAGAAAATTTAGTAATTTGAATGCCATTTTCCCAGCCTTGCAGGTCATCTCATTGAATGTGGTGCTCAATGTACGGGTGGAATATTCACGGACTGGCATGCAGTACCAGACTGGTAGGTAACTGTGACATCAGCATATATATTTGTAGTGGACCAAAGATGAGATTTCCTGCTATATCTGTGTTGTGAAAACTGCTTCTGCTTTATTCTTTTGGGGGAGGCAATATGGGCCTCTTGATATTTTTCTGCTTTAATGTTACTCTTCTACATGGTCTGTTCTCCCTACTGCAGTTTTCATTTCAATGTGTTGAGCTGTCAGTCCTTTCAAAAAGTTATGTGTGTCTCTTGTGTTCAGACTTACTGAATTAGACTTTCACGTGCGTAGGTCCTTCTGCCTGCTGAGAAGTACCACAAGGAAGGACTAATGTAGCCTGCTTTTGACCAACTTGTTCTTAAGAGTAGTTTAAGAGTAGTCAGGGAACATGTTTTGCATAGGATGAGTGATTCTGGCTGCAGTTTATTCCTATTTTCCTTGGGATGAGAGGGAGGAATCTTGTCCTGTGCTGTGTCATGAGAAAGGCAGTGCCTCCTTTACTTGATGGAGGAAAGGGCTGAAGAGCAGTGGGAGGAGAGGAGGGTGGCTTTCATCGGGTGTGTTCCTGCTCCCAAGTTGACCCTGGGAAGGAGGCCACCGGGGGCAGCCTGTAGTCCAGCTGGGTGAACCAGCAGGACACTGTGCCCTGCAATCTGAAGAGTCGCTCTCCAGATATAGTTCCCTAGGGCTGCCAAGCTTTTTTCTCCTACTTGTAGTGACTGTTTCTGATTCAAAACGTGATCCTGAAAGATGTATTCTGCTTTTCTGAGTTCCTGAACACTGCTGATTTACAGGTGAAGGCACATATGGCATTGAAAGAAACAGGGTCAGACATTTCTTTTCACCTATTAGAGAGCTACTAGCCCTGAACAAACTGCACTCACTCTTCATTCTTGCATTCAATGGGAAATCAAATGACAGGGTTTATAGTAATGAGACACATTGTTCAGTTTGGAAATTTGTAACTGCTAATTTTATTCCTATTCTGATGTACCTCCCGATGATTTTATTATGCTGTATCATGAAACTTCTTAAAATCTCCTATAGCTGTGACTCCAAAAGACCTTGTTCTATGAAAGAATCAAAGAAATAACAGAATACCACTTTTCTTATTAAAATGCTTGGTAGTTCTTTATTTTTAAGGATTTTTCTGTGAGAATGGCAGTCTGGTTTAAAAAAAAAAAAAGAAAAAAGAAGTTTGAGTATATTAAGCTATGAGCTACTGGAGTCGGAGTAGCTAATTTTACGGACAAGTATATGTATATTGTATATGCATAGCTAATACTCATGTGTGTGTATAAAAATCATATAACTGTGTCTAAAATCATAGTAGTCTTGTGGCTTTGAGCCAACTGGTGCTGACTTGAATCGCTACTGAAGAATATAGAAGGTTAGCACCCAATACTGCTCTGTTACCTTGTCCCTGTTGATCTGAACGCATAGTTCTGAACCATGCATGATTGTATCTGTGCTAATATAACAGTAATTTATTTGCCTTAAGGTTAAGTTTACTAAAGAATTAATCATGGTGTCTTAAAACTTGTGTTTTTGTTTGCAAATTGAAAAAGTCTTAGGCATTTAATTGATTAAATTCTTGAAATGAAAGCATGTCATACGTCAGCCTGTATGATAAACTCCTAAAACTAGTCAAAATAACGTGTGAGCTTTAATTTTATATTTGGGGAGGCAGAGTAGAAGACTAACTAAAGTGGACTTGTGGTCCAGCACATCYGTTTAGGATACGGGGGGGAAGGAGGGAGGGGAGGAGATTTTAGACAGCTGTGCTGCTCCCCCCCCCCCCCCCCCCCCCCAATAGTTGTTTACTATATTTAAGCCCAAATGCATGAAGGAGAAATACTATGAAAGCTTTTGGGCTGCAGAAAAATGCATTTTCCATTTGATAGTTTAGTAGTAACCTGTTGACTCCTTAAGTTAAACAAACTTGATGGGGTGGGTTTTTTGTTATTTAGACAGTCTGAATCCGTTTTCAATGCATGCAGATAATGCATTGCATAATAATGCACAATAATAATATGATAATTCATAGTTTCAATAATGACCAAAACATGCAATAGCTGCTGCCACCAACATTACTTATATTGCCAATAGGTCAACAGAGCTCTGACAGAGTTTGCAGAAGTTACTTGACTATAGTCTTTTAATGATTTCTCCCTCATTTAGGAAAAGCTACATTTCTAGCAGTCTCCTGAAAGTAAGTGTGTAATTTCRATCTCAATAAATCACAGTGTCTGTGATGGGTAAGGTTAAATCCAAACCATCCCAACGAAGTCAGTAAATGTGGGGGGAAGAAGCCAAGTCAAATCTCTGTGTTTGTCGTTACAGTGCCTTCCACATACGAATTTCTCACTRCCATGAGCGCGTTCGTGCGGCCAAGACCACTTACCATTCAGCTCCGCAAACATTTATTGGACCTTTACGCTAGAGCTTAAGAAAACCTTTCACAGCATTTATACTGTTCTCTGGTGACTAAACACTAGAGGGCAATCTCTCTCTTTTCCTCACATCTTATCGCAGTGGGTAGGTTTGGTTATGATTAGACTCAGGTCATTTTTTGACTGTCTTTGGGTTTTTTTTTCTCCCCGAGAACAGTAGTCCATGTTGCTCTTCCATCTCTCTTTGGCTGCTGAAAAAGGTGTAAGTGTAGTTCTAAGAAGCACTGATGGGTATGAGTTTTTCTAACTTGTAAACAAAAAAGGAAGAATTTATCAAATTTTAGGTTTATAAGCCTTATCTGTCTATGCATAAGCAAAAATAATTAACTATGTAAACAAGAGCACTTTAAGCTAAGTAAAGCCAGGCAAGTCAGAGTCAGAGCTCACATTCCATGCATATATTATCACGTGTCTGAGTATTGAGGCACTGGATTGGACCCACTTCATTCATCCAACATACTTTTTTAGTTTGTTTTTAAATTATCTTGAAATGTTTGATGCAGACCACTTCTAGGAACTCAATTCCACTGCAAAAGGGTGCTTTAAGTCTCAGGAATGTTCATGTGGGTATATTGTGGCCATCGAATGGTTAGCTATTAAAACCTAAGCTATTCATTCTTTTTCTTTGTTGTCTCGGTAAAGGAAGTTTTTAATGTAAAACAAGTAAAGTGCATGTTCCAACTCATGACTCTCCAAGTTACTTTGATAGAAGTTGATAGAAGACAGACTTAGTTGATTTCTGTCTGCTGAACTAAGGCACTGGGATTTCTTTAATTGTGCTGGGAGTATCTCCTTAATGTATTTGACTTAAAGGCAGGAAACTTGAAACTGTAAAGTGTCGTCCAGCTTTTATGAAAATGGGCAGACAGGTAGAGGGGATAGATGCTGTTTACTTTTCCGGTGAGAGGAAGGCTGCTTGACTCACCTCTTGTGTGGATTCTCTGATGTTTAGCAGAGGAAATGTAAGAAACCATTAGTTCACAGTTTATAGAAGACTAATGTGCATTCTTAAATGGCTGATTTTAAGTAAAAAAGGCACTTAATCCTTTTCTGTTATTTATGTAGTAATATATGTCAGCAGATGCTCAGAAGAAGTGATAATACATCACTACTCCCAATTTTAATGTCTAGTGCACAGCACTCAATAGGGAATTCACGCAATGTGTCAAAATGAACCATGATGCCAGAACTATATTGATAATGCACAGCTCTGTATTTAATTTCATTTAACCCCAGACATTGCTGTCTCTTACTATTATTTAGAGCCAGTGGGTGATTAGTATATTACTTTGTTTTGTTTTGAAATGCAGGAGAGAATAAACTAATGCTGATCAGTAGAGTAACCATTTTGAGGACATGATAAACACTGACATTTTGCCCTAAGCCAAGAGTGTACAATGGTTGAGACTGCATAATCCTCTGGCCTGGGATGACCAAAAGGGTAAGTCAATAGTTGTAGTCTCTTAAGGGCTGGATCCAGATTGCTTAATTTGGGACTTGAACAGAATCCAGTATGCGAGTCCCAATCTGCAATGTGGAATGCCTTTTTCTCTGTAGCACCATCTATTCCAGGCAGCTGAAAACACCAGGCAGCCTGTCTGATTGGCTTGAGATTGTTTAGGCATTAAGAGTTTACATACAATGCATACCCTGAAATGCCCTAGTCAGAGGAGATAACTGATGCAGTCAATAAATTTTGCCTAAATTGGAACTGCAGCAGAAGTTAGGAAACGTTGATACCTACATGTAAAGAGATGCATATACCTTACCCATAAGTTTGTGCTGATCTTGCTTGACACATGTTAGCAGTTTTGATTTGGTTGTAAAAATGCTGCTAGAAGGGGTAGTAGTTTCTACTTTTTACCTAATAGCATTGCGGTTAAAATACATGCCCAGGGAGCTGAGAAGCTTGGCTTAGAGCTCTCCTCTGTGTGACCCTCATTGAGTCACATCCCAGGAAACTGCGTTAGCTGTAAAGCTRAAAGTTCGTACCACAGCCTACTTGGACCCTGCTTCACTTCCATGTCACATGTGTTGCTGTGGCGCTTTTGTTTTTTGTTTTCTTTCTTGCAGCATCTTCCCCTGCAAGTAAATGTACTACACTAACTGTCCCATCTTTTGTTGCCAGTAATCTCCTCAGTCTACCAGTAGTGGCCAGAATGAGACACCTGAGGGGTTTGGCACCTTCTGAGGGAAGAAATACCCGTTTTATCTCAGACAGTGTCTTTCTCCCTGAGCCAAACAGGACCCAGTACTGATCATAGATTTTACTTTTTTTGTAATGCAAATGGTGTAAGATAGGCAGCAAAACAACAAGGAAGGCTATCTTCATAGCTGCACAGAGGTTGAATAGTGCATTGTCCCAGAGTAGACACAGACATCTCTGCTTAGACAATTCATGTTATCACCTGTGACACGCCCATAAACTGTAACATTTCTGAGAGCCAAAACTGAAGAAATAAAAACATTTTACATGGAAAAAATTTGGCAGGCAGAGAACGGACAGGAGACTCGGTTTCAGAGCCCTGATTCCTATTAGAGTAGGACAGCAGCTGTAGGTGGTTGATGAGAAGGTGCCTTCAGCAGCAAAACTAGTTTTGGAACTTGGTTACCGCTGCGCTGTAGTCAGTGAGGACCTGCTTTAACTGTTAACTTCTCACCTAGCCTCAACCTGGAGGGGCTTTCTGAGGTTTAATCTTAGCTTGGATTTATTCAGTGCTCTGGTTTACTAATACATATAATTTATTTAATTGTTAAATGCCAAACACGCAACCCAAAATAGACATTTTAGATAAAAGAATGGTAGTTGTCATCTCCTTTCACAAACTGATGTAYGTTACTTCTGTATTTTTAACTCTGTGTTAAAAGAACTGCTCAAAATGTTTTAAAAGTAGTACTTTCATATTTATCTCTAGTATTGCATTTTATTAATTACATGATCATATAATTTAATTAGAATTCATTTTAGTAGTTTCCTTTCAGAATTGTTTACATTGCTTGATATTGCCCCATCCTACTAGGGGATTTTATCGCTAAACTCATGCAATTCTTTCGTTATTGAAGGGTGCCACTCTGGATGCCATGACTGTAGTTGCTGCTGAAGTTCAAGTTCATGGGTCTGTGGTTTAACTCCCCTGCTACACTGTACAAAATTACAACTTGGCTGTGGGTTACGGCCGGCATAAAGTTGGCATGTTACGGAGCGGATGTTGTATAGTCTGTAGTCATTCAGCAAAACCTACTAGTGAATCGGGCAAAGAGTTACTTCTTTCAGTGGAAGTGCTGATCAAGGTGATGGTGTGATCATAATACCTGTGGTATGTGCTAGGATACCCAATCCAGGTAGCTATTGCTGCTAGTGAGCTCTAACACCAGGTTTAAGTAGCTGTCACTTGACTGAATCATGCCATAGGGGTGACTTAGCCCAGCTTGATTCCAAGCTGAAAATTAATTTTAAGTAATGTCTTTTAGCAATATACAAAATACATTTTTCTCTTAAGCATGCATGTGTTAATGTAGGTTATTATTGGCATCTGCTATGAGGTAGTATAGGATGTATGTATTTTCCCAGTCATCCAGTTACAATACAGATGGAATCCAGGGGCTTCTTGCTCAATTCATTGCATCTCTATGTTTTGAATTGTTACAAAGTGAGGGAAGCTTTCAGAGCTGACGTGACCTGGGAGAACACACATCTTCTGCAACTAACTGAGCATTCAGGAAGGGTCATTGGGTGGTGTTGGACCTTGAGGAGGAAGCATCCCTCACGCTTATCTCAGACAAAGGCAAAAAGTCTTCCTTGATACCTTCACTAACTGTTGAAACAGAGTAACAATGAAAAAGATGACCAAAGAGTAAGTCACTGATTGTTAGTGTTCTTTTCATTGACCTTCTGCGTCGTGGATTTCAGAATGGTTTAAATATAGCTAAAAATTCTTACCATGCTAAGACATCCTGGTGGCCTGTGTCAGCATGCCTTTCCTAGGAAGACTTTTGGTTTTCCCCTTTGGTGTGTGKTTTTTTTGTTTGTTTGGTTTGGTTTTTTGTGTTAGAATGTCGTCTTCATACAATTTTCTTACAAGCTTTGGGTCAACACCTTGCTGCAAGTGGTAACAGCTGTCTTTTTTGTATAGCAAATATGTCTCAACCTTAGAGGCTATGTTGAAAGTGCATTTGTACCTACATGGTCTCCTTCCAGCTACTCTGGCAGCATAAAAAATTCCACCATAAAGATCCTCTGACTTTGATGGCCCTAAGATAACAGGAAAATCAGAGTCTGTCCTTCCTTTTGCATAGTAAGGGACCTGAATAATAGTGTTGTTTATACTGATACTGTTTATCTGCTGTCTTCCACATCTGCTTTTAATGACTTAAGTGTTTGGTAGATTTTAACCATTTTAGGGGGTGAAATTTCTCTCTTTGCCTCACTATATCGTAGTTGGTTTTTGTTTTTTAATGATTCGGGTCTTTTGAGAGTGGAGCTTGGGCAAACTGAAGTTTAATTGATGTTAGTAGACTCAGTGGTTCAGAGTAGAAAGTTGAGTTTACCTCTTCTTCCTTCAAAACAAAGATCACTGGGGAGTGAGGTGCAGGAATGTGTCGTAGGAGTTGCATGTGCTGATGACTTAGATCAAAGTGGGCTGCAGCAAGGATACCAGTTGTCACTGTAGTGGGATATACTGCACTGGGTAATCTGTCTTGATGGAAATGGTTTCACTTTTGGGTAAGTGATTTGAATAAGCTGCATTGAGCCTGCTAGAGAGGCACCTCATACTGTTGCCTTAAGACAAGACAGATAGATGGTAGGGTCAAAGCACACAAGCATGGCACCAAGGGGGTAAAAGCTCCTTAATTCTAGCCTTGTTCAGTCACTGATCCTGCTGTGTAACACTGGGCAAATCGTGATGCTTCCTGTATGTGTCTCCTTAYCTGTAAAATTGGGATAATTACATATGTTAGTCTGTTACCCTACATTAATGTTCAAGACCAAGAATTGGGAAGTTTTTTGGGTGTTGGGTTTTTCGGTGTCACACTTTAAAATGTTCAATGTTACATACTTCTTGCCACCATCTTTTCTCCCTCCTCTTCTCCTCAGAAAAAAAATTTAGTATAACTTGTATAAAAAATTGTTGATTCCATTCAATTCTTTTTATTCACTAGGGTGGGGTTTTTTTGTTTTCCTTTATCTGTTTAGTGGTTTAAATAGTTTCAGAGACCAGTCTAATGAAGTATAATCTTTACTGATTCGACATKGGCTTTTCTAGGTGTCCTCCAGCTACCATACTTTCCAAGTTTTGTACACTATCAGTATTAAAGTTGCTGATCTCTGGTAACAGAGCTTGTCTCTTAATCCTTTTTTTTAAATAACGGGGTTATGTTTGAAGCTTCTTGGTGATAAGGAATCTGTTCAAACTCCCATGAACTTTTACAAATGTCACTTAAGAGTTAACTGGTTTCTTTGCTTACTTCCTTCAAAACTGTGGATTTATGTTATACAAACTATGTTCGTCTAACCTTTGCTGATAACCAGTTGTTTGGTTGTATGTTCAGCACATTGTTCCCACTAGCATCCAAAAATAATTCATTTCAGGGATGGACTGATTTTAAGTACGTACGAAGGATCTAAAGGTCATTGACTTTAATGAGAATGGTGATGTTCACCACCTTTCATTATTAGGACCTTTTCGGAACAGTTTTGCTTTTGCAAGGGCCTGTATCTCCTTAACTCCTCTTTTTGTGTTCTTTTTGTGTCTCTGGGACACTTTACTTGCACAAATTTCCAACTTCCTGCGAAGTTGAGTGAGCCAGTGAGGAGTTGAGTCGGAGTGAGCCAGGTAGCCTTTTTAGAAGAATATTAAGGCTCTACTTTAATTTTCAGGTACTTTGAAATTTTTTAAATTTTTTTTTTTAAGTCATTACTTTTGCTCAAATCTTCTGTAAATAAAATAAAAGCCTTTTAGCTGGGAAAGCAGGTATCTAGATCTCATCCACATAACACTGAAAATTCTGCCCTGCTACTGTAATGACCAGCATGTGCCTCTTACTATGAGTTATTTGATCACTTTCTGTGTATAACTCTTGTGAGAATGTGAGGAGGAGGAATATTTTCATTTACAAGCATGTCTATAATTTTCTGTTTTACTGGTTTTCTTTTTGCTATGCCTCATAATTTTCTGTTCATTCTGTCTTTTATTATTGTTCTGGGCTGAAGAACTTAACTTTCATATGTCTTTTTGTTTTGTGATTATAACTTTTCTGTGTATAATGTATTATTAACATGTGAAATTGTCCTTAATAGGTGTGATTATTACTGTTTCCTACTTCCCTTCATCTCTGAGGCTTCCAGCACAGTCTATTCTTCCTGCTTTGACTGCCTTTGTACAAATCCAGAGTGCAGGATGTATTTACATGTCTTCACCTTCATGCTCTGTGTGCTGCTGTAACCAAACTAGGCTAGAATTAGCAGTCGTGGTTTTTCTGCTGAATTTACCTCTTTAATCATAGCGCTCTAATTCTTTTGGCTTACTTTAACCATTTCTGTTAGTGTCCTTCTGCATTCCCTTCCTCACTTCTATCTGTTTACTGTTGGTATCTGTTGTTGTATCTGCACTCCTTTGCCAGGCAATAAAATGCATCCCCTTATTATTTTGGTTGAGCAGTCTGTTCAGTGCTTTTTCTTGTGTATGTTTCTGCAGAAACAACCAGGTGTGTTCTAACTCTTGATCAATTTCTTTTATTTAGTCATTACCATAAAAATCTGGTATGTTGTTACTCATTTTTCTTTCACTTTCCCTTTGTATTTATAGGGTTTTTTCAATGTTTTTCATATTCTAGGCACAAGATAGGCTTTCCCATTGTAGAATGTTCCTCTGAAGGAGACTTTATTCTTTCCAAACCACCAGACACAGGGGGACTAATCTCTTTTGGCACTGTAGCTGAACAGTTGGTGTATGAATTGGGCAATCCTCAGCGCTATCTTTTACCGGATGTCACATGTGACTTTTCTGAAGTTTCCATCACCGAAATTCCAGGTTAGTCCTCTTACATGTTAAGAGATCTGTGTCAATGAACTGGGTTAGCAAACTAAAGTAGTTACTTTAATTTCCATGTTTTCTCTGTGTATTTCTTGTTAAATCAGTTCCTTAGAGTGTGATACTGTATTAAACTGATTTTTTCAAGGACTTTTGCTAGAAATTCCTTTAGAAATTTTAACCATACTCTTATTTATCTTGCTGGCTGACTAATTTAAATCTTTGATCACTACTCCTTTTGCTTTACTTTTTAAAGCACGCCTTGCACCTACCAAGTCTTTAAACTGTGTATTCTGTGTGAGCAACACTGGGACAGCTCCACTATGATTTCGGTGGGTTTTTTTTAAACTGCAGCTCAGTTTCTTTGCTCAAAAAAAATGTATGTTTTGTACATGTTTTCTCATATGGCATTTGAAAGGTTAGTAACAATGGAAAGCTGTGTCTTTCAAAGCACTACTTGGTAATGGTGTTTTTCTTAGACATTTAATTGGATCATGATAAGTGGTAGAAGCGTGCTTAGGTACAGGATTTCCCCCAGAGAATCTCTGTTCGAAAAAGTCCATTTGCTATCCTTGAAACTCAACAGCCAGTAGACTAAAGATGGATATAACCTATGTTCTGGATTTAGCTTTAAAAGCAAAACAAATAAAAAACCCCAGGCTTAACAGATTTGAAGATCTGTAGGTTGGATAAGACAGCTTGAAAAAAATGTTTAGCTACTGTCATTTGAAGTTTGTTTTTTACTGCATCTGTATTATATATCCCTTTTCATTCTAATGGAACTTATCTGTGACAGTATGCCAAGTGTCTTTATAAAACTTAGAACAATTGAAATCTCAAATTAAAAACTTACTGTGATAAAACTCAAAACACTGTAGCATCAGAAATATTTTGCTTCAGTAATAAAAGTACTGTAAAATTGTACAGTGAACCTTCTGCTCGTGCAATATAACCAAAGGGCAGTCTGATAAGGCCAGCTTGCTCTTAGCCACTAGTCTTTAAAAAAAAAGAAAAAAAAAAAGAAAAAAAAAAAAAAAAAAAAAAAANAAACAAAAAAACCCAAAAACCCTAACCTTCCTATGAACTTTTAGCTTGCAAATGACCCGATATGACATGTTTGAACTTAAAATGAACTTTCACATGAACTTTCAGTTAGCCTTCTTTCTTAGAAATATAACAGATGGAAAATGGGCAGATTTCTTAAATATTTTTAGTTTGAAGTGCTTTGACACGTACACCAGTAAAAACAGGCAAGCTATCTATTTTTGCTGTTTACATTGCTGATTTTATTGTCCTGCTGGATTACTTGCAGTGTTTAAACTGAGAGGTGCTTCTGTTTTCTTTTTGTCAATGGATGCTATGCATTTTGTTTTGTGGGTTTTTTAGTTTGTATTACTCCTTCACTTGGAACATGAAACTCTTCCAGATCTTCACCCTGACTGTAGGGATATTTGTCCTGTATTGAGAGAGTTAAATTAACCTTATGTCAATCTTGCAGAGAGAGTGATGATGTTATTGAGTGACATGTAACATTTCTGCTAGTTACATTCACTTTTTCAGCTATGTTCTGATTTGATCTCTTCAGAGGATTTGTGTAAAGCTTTGAATTGCTTCCTAAATATTTGCAAGCACAGGTTGGGTACAGGTGAGCCTACAGTATGATGCTGTCTGTCTGACATGAGGTGCTGATCCTGCACTGCTAATTTTCAAGGAGTTGCACCTATTAATTTTCTCCAGTTCAAGCTTGAACCTGATGCCAGGACAGCAATTTTCTCCAGTTTCCTTTTTGGCATTAATGTTCCTAATACTGAACATGGTAGTTGCCCTGGAACATACATTCAGACTGTTCTGTTTATGTTATTGACAGGAAGGCTAAAGTTAAGTTATCCCTTCACTTACTAAGCTATCAGCAAATAAGCTCTTACTGGTTTATCATCTTTCTTGTTTTGTTTCTTTACCAAGTGAAGGGCTGCAGTCCACTCCAGCCAACTACAGTAAATTGAATGCTCTGTGTGTGTGTGTGTGCAATAACTGGCTGTTAAGTGGAAAATAACTATTGGGTCTGAAGTCCTAAGGCTGCTTTCTGTGTTAAGTATTTTGAATGAATAAACATTTCAAGCATTCTATTAAAAGGCTCATTGAAGTCATAAATTTAGTCACCAATTTGCTCTTTGTGTTTCTAAGGCAGGGAGGACTGTTTTGTGAAAGGTTCTCTCTTCTGTAGCAGTACAGCTATCAATGATTTGCTTTTTAATTAAGTGCATTTGATTAATATGTATCACAAAAGAATGTCTTTGAAGTTATATTAAAGAAGCTTAAATACTGATTTTTAACCACTATAGGTTTTGACGGTGGGGCAGTGAAAGTTCATGGAGCAAAAGGATCGCCTCCTTCAACGTTTTATAAGGTATTACCTCTTTCTGTGGAGTGTAAGGTATTCTTGATTTACAAAATTTTATATTTTTGAGAAAATACTAAATATTTTCTGCAAAAAAACTGTTACCACTTTAAAATCCTCATCCTCCCTGCCCTGAGAGAAAAAGAAAGAGGGGAGAAAGAAAAAAAGGCAAACCTTATTTGATACATAAAAACATGTTAATTTGTATAACAGGCTTACCCACAAACCTCCAGGGAAGGCTGGGATGGTTCTTTTATAGTAGTAATAATAATAATTTTTAAAACTTCTTAGCCCACTAACATATTATACTTGTTGATTTTTATACTGGCGTGTTAATTTTGTTCTATTTCACTGTGAAATTTATCTGCCAAGTAGTTTTCAAAAGGTAAGTAATGAGTAATTACATCTGTCAAGAGAGCAACTAAGAATGAGACTGATAGTCTCCTGAAATATTCTGTTGAAAGAAACCCACACTTCTAGTAAAAATGTGAAGTTTTATGTTTGTTACTATAGTCTTCTAGTGGTCTCCATTCCCTGAATGAATGCTAAGGTAATACAGTTCTGGTGAAGTACCAGTAGGGCTGGATCCTTTTCTTGTTTAAGCTAGTGGCAAAACTGACTTTTACAGAAGTCGAGATCAGAAATTAACTGCTTAGCACAGCCATATCAAAAGTGAGTTAATCTAAGCAGGGAATTGTGCTAATATTTCTGTTTAAATAATATAATGTATGTCTGAGCGTAATTTTTCTTTGAAACTTTTTACTGCATTTTCAAAATATATCTGACACTTTTTAAACCGGTTTTATAGAGTTTCAGTTTTTAAAAGATATGGTATTTCAAAGATAAATAATATCATCACCAAAGCAGGTTTGGTTTTGGTGAGTTGTAAAGTCAGAATAGAAGAGCTCTCTAAAGGCTCCATAATTGAAGCATATTGACAAAGCATTTTTAGAATCRAGTAGTATACCACAGGTCACTTTTCTCATGCCCTTAGTTAGTTTTTCACTTCTGTCAGCTTTCTAGTAATCACGTTTGTACCAGCTTATGAAAAAGGGGTTTGATATTTTAAAGCTATTGTGGGAGTGTAATCTGAACATGGCTTTTTCTAAACTTTCACCTGATATAATGAGGCATTGTTGGTTGTTTTTTTTTTTTTTTTGATAGGCAGCCTGCAATTTCAGTACAATATTGTCTTGTCAGCTTTTTGCATTTCCTCAGAATTTTAATTATTAGTTCAAGAGTTCTAGTTACGTAATGCTGGAACAACAAAGTTTCTTTCTCTGAGTGATCTGTGTCTGCATTATCTGCATCTGGGAATAACTGTCTTTTTAATCTGAAAATACGTTTTTGTTGTGTTTGAAATGACAACAAAAAAGTCTTAAAACATAAATTATAAGCACATTTCTAAAAGATGTTTAGTTTTAAAAATCAGGCTTACAGTGTCATTGTATAACTGACAGAGAAGTCAATTTAGAAGTAATTCCTAAAAATGACATGGAATGAAGAGTATACTTTTGTACAAAACATCAAATTCCATCAGTCAAATGATAGCTATGCTAATGCTTTTATTATTCCTGTAGAAAATAGTGGAATTTGATATGGGCGAATACAGAAGGCAGTGAATGTATGAAGCAGGAAATACTTTTTCTTCCTTGGTCCAAGTGTGCGGTTTGAAGCAGAATATGTTTTGCTTCTTCTCAGCAACTTTCAGCRACTGTTCTGTTCAGCAGCCTTGTCCTCCTGCAGTTTTTGTTCTTGACTTTATATATCCATACTTCTGTATATCTAAAGGAAATAACTGAGATTTGAGATTTTTTCAGTTGATGAAATGAAATAAACAAAACAGAATGACAGTTTGTTTTTTACATAGCAGTAAAATAAAAATAAGTTTTAATTTATTTCTTATTTATTTATTATTATGTCTTATGTAGGACATCTGAAATGTATGTGTTTAGGAATTTTTTTTAATATATCTTATGTTTTGTATATTAAACAGTGTAATGATACCCTAAAATATGTAAGTTAGACAATCTGTAAAATATTTCTATTTTTTGAAACTGTTTAATTGGCTGTCAGTGATAAATGGACATATGCTTTGCAAAACTGTTCTAGAAGTAATTTTTAGGTAACGAACCTAGTATGTTCAACTTGGCTAGAAAGTGACTGAATGGGCATTATAACAAGCTAGAAATATTTTAAGGGTGTGTTACATCTTTCAGTAACTTTACAGTAAGTCTAAAGGAAAATTACTTAATTGCTGCATTAAAGGTGAAGTGTAGTTAGTAAAACAGTAAGAGAAAGTGAGATATAAGGTAAACTTCAGGGAAAGTAATGAGAAATACATTACCTATGAAATAGCTTCTCAAAAGAAATAGCTGAAACACCGTTTTTTGGGACATTTAAAAGTAGACTGGGTAAAGTGTTTGAAAATTTACTGTAGGAAAAACATTTCTGGTTGTAGAGAGTTAGGCTGAATGTCTTACCAGGTTCTTCAATTTCTGTTTTTGTTGTTCTCTTAGGTAAGAAATGTTGAAAATGCTCATCACACTTAGTTTAGATATATCTATTAAAGCTTTTCTACCATTTATGGTCATGCATTATGGTCATTACTTTCACTGTATTAGAGCTCTGTTAAGCAGCTGTAGCACTAGAAGTCTAGTAAAATGCTTATTAGTTAAACGTTTGCAATGTATGGCATGTTCTTTTGTGTGTGCATGTGATATTTTTCCACATTTACTTTAATACTTCTGGGAAACTTATGTCTGATCTATTTCACTGTGATAGATTAGTCAGCTTTTCAACATCAGAATGTGTCTTATGTACCAAAATAGATAAGTACAGGAGAACTTAAGGATGATAATGAGAAGTGATTCAGAGTTTTGCAGATTTGAATCTTCCTCCAATAGAATTTTGAGTTTTAAATAATGGAGTAAATTTTTGTGGTGATGATGATGGTTTCTTGCTATTCCGCTTCTGCTTAATGTATGGATAATGATTGTCAGAGAGCATTTATAGCATATCTGTACTGAATCCCATGTAATTTCATAATCCCTTTATCATTAGGTAAATGCCACTTACCTTGATGGCTTCAGAGCTACTGCTGTCTGTCCAGTGGGAGGTCCAAAGGCAGTACAGAAAGGAAAACGCACTGCGGAAAGTATTCTGCAAAGGTTAGTATTTAAGTCTTGGAAGGGGTTTTGGCTTTTTCTTTTCAGAGATGATGAAAATAGAACTGTGACATACGATGGCAACCATATTAACCGTGTAAGAACTCTAGAAGATTATAGTCTTCCAATTGGGAGGACATTTCAAGACTTAAGTAGCCAGTTTAGGAAACCTGTTTTCAACATATAACTACACTTCAGCTACATTTGACAGAACGAGAAGGGTCTCAAATATTGTTGAAAATAGATGGCTGGATAGTGGAGAGAAGCTCAAATTAATGAGGGAAAAGCTGTGATTCAGATTAAAATTTATTAGGTGCCAGAGAGAAACCCATGTGAAACTAGTTTTCACTGATTTTCACAGAACTTCTTTCTGTCAAAAATCTTAGTGCTGTGAAATGTAGGCAGTTTACCAAGTTTGTGTTTTAAACAAAATTACCTTAGTACCTTGTAAAATGTGACTAATGGTTTTGTTTGCTAGAACAATTTTACAATTGCAAGACAGACTGATAAACCTTTAGTCATACTGTCATGCCAGTATATTTGGGCGAGGAGGGATTCCTCTTAAATATAATTCCATATCCTCAYGGAAGTCTCTGAGCATTTACTCTGGTAGCCCCAGTCTTTCTAGTTATGAGATCTATTTCTTTGTGCCATGTTTTATATGTAACTTCCCGCCCCATCCTATTACAGATGCATGCAGCAAGTACACTAGGATAGATACCTGTCAGAAATGCAAGGTTTACTGTGGACTTAGAGTGACTTACTGCTCATGTGCCCATGTACCAGCACTGTGATGAAGGAGGAGCTGTGTGACTTCCCTCAAGAGACATAGCAGATCAGAGTGGGCTGATATGGCATGTGTAATTAAGCAATGGAATCCCTTTCTTCAGAGTGGTGCAAATGCTAAAAGTGTACGTGTCCAAGAGCTACTGAGAAAATCAATGAAGGAAAAAACCCTTCAAGAACAGTTAAATACAAAGACTCAGGGACTCAGAAGTCCCCGAAAAGCAATCTTTTTGGAAGCTAGGTGATTATTTTGGAAACAGAATGCTGTATTTTCCCTTCCATGTTTGCTCTTGGACATTATTTCAGACAGGACTACATGAATCTTTTGTTTGATTGAAATGGCTTGTAGTGCTGCTGCTGCTGCCTCAATCTCTGTGACCACTAGAAAATTAATTCAGCCTGCTTACTGTGCTGTCCTGAGTAATCCTCAGAAGAGGAGTGATGGGAGATAGCCAAAGGCTGGTTAACTGGCTTGAAAAGTGGGCTGTAGCCCATGAGGCATGCCTGGAGCAGCTGTGGCTTGTTCTGTGCATTAAAAATCACAATATACAGTATTGCCCATCAATATATTCTCCATCTCAAACACAGTCTTAAACAGCTTAATGTGTGGAATCGTTTATTCAGCATGTTTGAAAGATTTGCGTATGTCAACCCAGATATAGAGTAAGAGTTAAGCTGTTCTGATCACTGTCAGAGAATGCTCTACCACGAACTACATCTCATTAGGAAGCTCTGACTTCAGTCTTTCCACCAATTCCTGTTGCAAGAGAATGTCATAAGGACATGATCTTTCAGCTAGCCAGCTTCCAGTCCGTTCTAGATTAAATTCTGCCCGGTAGTCTAATGGCAACAAGTACAGAATAAGGTGCACAAATTTAAGGTGCTTCAATTGTACAAGTCAAGTTAGTTGGCAGCCTAAGACATTAAGCAGCTTTGGCAGCTTGTAATATGACTTCTTTCACTTCTTTCTTGCATGCTTCTCTCTATTTGTTTATTCATTTTTGAAAGCAGGAGAGATTTGGCAGTATGTGTGAAGAAGTCTCTTTGGAGTAGTCTTCGGTGTCCTTTTATTTTTGATGATTCTCTGTTGCATTACCAAGACACGTGAAAGGGCTAAAAATTACCAACAATGTATTTTGAACTCTAGTATCTCTAACTGTATTGTTTGTAGATAAATAACTTAAAATAACTTATTACAGGCATGGTTTACAAATTTAGGTACCTTAAATCAAGTATCTGTCTGTCTGTGGTCATCAAAATAAAGATGGCCTCATTTGTGGTACATGGACCACCTTCATCTCTTTACAATAATTAGAAAATTACATTTTGTATTTAAGTGCTCTACACTGCTTCATTTTGTAGGTACCATGCTAATATTTACAACAATGATGATATATTAACAGTGTCTTCAAAATGTTCCACTTGATGCAAAGTATTTTTCTCATCCTAAGTCCAATGTTTCAACTGATAAAATCTTTTATACAGCTAGAAGGGTGCCAGACCAAGATTATTGGGAAACCAGTTTAGGTGCTTCAGAGTTTAACTTGTTTTTCCAGTCTGCAACATGTTAATAAATTGGACTATTTTTAACAGTTGGATTCTTTTTAAAACTTTTCTCTAACTTTTTTTACTGTGATTTCCCCCCCCCCCCCCAACCCCGGACTTCATATGATTATTTTTTTAAAACTATAGCAGTCATTTTCAGGTTTAGTGCTTGAGAGTTGGGCTGTTTTTTCTAAGAGCTGTTGCAAACAGTCTATTTAATCCAAATTTAGTGTTTGTCAAAAACCAATATTAATTCCTGGCTCTCTTAAAGCAGTGTGTGTTTTCATGGTGTATAAAAACAAGGTAATGTTCATGCCCATTATTAATCATGATTGGACAAACTTGGCACTCTTGACAAAATGTGCTTTTGGTGGAAATACCCTTATAGAAAGAATTTGAGGGATTTCAGTGCCAGACTGGAAAGGCATGAGTAATGAAGAAACGTCCTCTTTAAAAACTTTATCTACTTTTTGGCATTTGAGTCTTATGTGCGTTAGTCCCAAATAAATACCTTTGAGGTTTGAATAAAAGTTCCTTCTTCAGTTTGATTTTTCTTCATTGGTGCCTGTGATGTAATGAGGTAGTTTCATGTATTTATTAGTAGTTCATAATGCCTTACAGCAGAAACAGAGTTAAGAACTGAATTACCAGTATGAAAACCAGGAAGACTGCATATACTGTAATTATATTTCAAGCTGTCTTTGTTTTAAAGATAAAAGTAAGAGCTGAAATCCATTTATTTGTCTTTGCCTGTCATCTTTAAAATAATCTGAATAAACAAAAGGCTCAGTTTGAAACCTAGGGATAAATTCAGAGGCATAACTTCCTTGTCAGTAGTCGCTTGATTTGTAGTATTCGGGTATATTTGTTTAGTGTAAAGTATTCATGGTCCAGTTTACATGACAGAGCTAACTCCTGTGGACCCCACAGGGCTACTTCAGATAATCATTTTGAGGCAGTTTACTAATAAAAAAAAAATCATTTGTTGCAGGACTCGTCTTATTTTCAGTCAGCTTGGGTATGAAGATTACAGTGCAGTTAACATACAGGTTTTAGGGTCTGAAGATACATACGGACCTCATGCTAGAAGGAGTATAGATGGTGTAAGTATTCAGTGGAGTGTTCTTAACCTTTTACTGACCTCTTTTAATCTCTCCATATTGTTATCTTTTCCACAACTTTAAAGGAAGTCACTGTCATCTTGGGAATTTCACCCCATCATCTTGCAAAGAATTCAGTGTCACTATTTAGTGTACAAAATTAACACTGACAAGGTCTTTGCATTATTGGGTCTTCCGGAAGTGCTGATACGAAATCTTACAAAAATGTTGTTGTAGTCTGTTCTGATGCTGTTCATCTGAAGAAATATCTTATAAAAGTTCTTATGATGTAGACATATTGCATTAGATATAACTTTAAAAGACCACATTATAAAGGTTGCAGAGTCAGGAAATGGCAGAATTATTGTTGCCTGTGTAACTTTAAAACTGTCTGTGAGTACTATTTGTGAAACAATCTTCAATCTTCAACTATATAATCCTGCATTGTATTTTGGGACTTGTTAAATTCATATGTAGGAATATGAATGATGGCCATAGCCACTGCAGCTGTGATATCCATGGTCTGTTTTCCTAATCTAGAATATGAAAGTCCTTTTTAAAGGAAAAAGGTGGTAAATCTTGTCCTCACTTACATACACTTTAAATATTTAGACAGTTTCGTTTGTTCCAAAACAGTAGTATCTAATTCTTCTTTGTCAATGGCAGTCTTGCAGAACTCTTAAGGTACACGTGGCAAAACAGCTCTGTGAGTTTGACCTTAGGAGTGCCAACACTTAAAATAGCCAACAATTTGTATGTATAGGAAACACGAACGTGATGTGGAGAAAGACAGTGAACTTCTTACTATAGAAATTAAGTGTTCTTAGAAATTGGGCAAGTYATATCTGCAGCTGTTCATTTTAGTGCTTGAACTACAATTTCATTCTGCACAGCAGCAAGAGTTGCTTCCTGATGAACCAGCTTTATAATGTGGTCTTTTTCCTTTTAGGACCATAAACCCTGCAATGTTAAGTGTGTTACTGAGATTGCATAATCAAAATTTTGAAACATAGGAACAGATGTTCCAGATGTTGGACTTGTCTGTGTTCTGTTTGTACCAGCTCCTTATGATTATGCGTTGTAATATATTCTGTAATTAGATCGTTACATAGAAAGTTTTTTGTGTCATTATATAGAGTGAATAATGATTTGAAAAAGAGCAGTTTCTCCTTCCTTATTGTTCGGTTTGCCTTGCTTACAGTATGTTAAATAAATTTTCCAAATGAAATTGAGTATTTGTAGTATTTTCTGTATTTCCAGCCTCAACTCCCAGGTCTTATATTAAAATTAAATAGAGCGTTATCTCCATTGTATGTGCTTCCCATACATGCCTGAAATAGGATGTGAGAGCTGAGGCTGAAATATGGGAAATGGCTCTATTGCCTTCCCCCTTCACCTGGTTCCTCCAGCAGTTTAAAAGAAACTAACCAGAGGAGTTTTCATCTGGAAAGCAGCCATAGTAGCTTGAGAAAAAGGGGTGGGGAGTGGGGTTTGCTTTTCCATTTAAAATACAAAGTCATAGAATCCTGAGGAAAACATCTGCCCTTTGGGGCTGCAGGTAGGAATAATGTAGTCTCTTAAACGCTCTTTCCTACCACATCTTTCCATACAAAATTAAACATGGTTATATGGGTTGCAAATAACAGTGCTCAAAACCAGAGCCATGTTACGTTAGGCAGTATATTAAGACACAAGGAAAACAGTTCCTGCTTTGCAAATTCTACCATCTAAATTTAAAGAGGAGAAGCAAATATGTATATGAATACCAAGACAGGATAAGTTGAACAATATTTGGAGCTCAGTGTAGATGTCTGGTGTGGCTGGACTAATGCTTACACAGGTCTGTCAGACAGGGTGCAAAGATTTGCCTTTGCAACTGTGAAATCGCTGTATATCCCAGGCTTATGTAGGCCTGTGTACTGTAGTCTGAGCTGCTGTGTGGAGTGTTGACTGTTCCTGACAACACAAAGTATCCTTGAGAAATCAAGAAATGCTTGTCTCCTTTCCTTTCTCGCTCTTCCCTGCCTGTTTACGTGGTTGTTGCTTGCCACTCTGATAGCTTGCTTCGTCAGCAGCAGCCCAGCATGAGCAAGAAAGGGACCTGAATCAGCACTGAGTAACCCTAGTGGTGTTTAATTTTTAGCATCTCCTGCTCTGTGGTTTTCTGTTGGGGAGGAAGAAGGGGTTATGACAGTGTCACAGTGTCAGTGAGTTCATGGTTTAGAAATACTGGATGTGTTTCATGTGAAAGGTATCTATTAATAGTACATCAGGTATTAGAGTTTGCGATATAAAAACTGTATATGCTGTGTCTGTTAGTTTTCTACTAACCCTTTGTTAACCAATTTACAACACGTTGTTGAAGTATAACTTTGTTTTGCTATTTTTATTTTTATGATATTGTAAGATAAATGACTTTAAAATAGTCTATATATCCAGTTTTAATACTGGATTCACCCACTCAGATCAGGATTCAGCTTATTATTTTCATAGACCATTGTATCTTGCATCTGTGGGCAAGGAAGTAAACCTAGAACTTAAATGGAATATTGAAGACATGGTGCAGTTTAGAACCAGGAAGCAGATATGAATGCATAAGTATGTTTTCTACAAGAGTATTTCCTGTTAATTATTATTTGTAGTAATTTAATGAATGTCTTGGTAGCTTTGGGAACACTTAAAAAAAAATGCATTTGTTGAGTTTGTGGCATGGCTGGGTATTTTCTGTGTAGCAACAATTTTTTACAACAATCTAGTGGAACTCTTTTAAATTGGAAAACTGTTTTCTTATTTATATTATCTTGATCAGGACATCTGTTTCTGTATTCATAGAAGGAAATTTCTATCCTGATATACATGATCTGCTGGAATAATATAACCTCTCCTACCTTGGCTCTGCTAAACTTTTATTTTAGGATTTGCCTACATGAGTATCGAGATGATAAACTAATACAAATGTGAATCAAGTTTGCAGGATTTACTACATGATAGTATTGTGGGAGGTATTTTCCAGGCTGGGAGCTTGGAGGCTGAGAAATGAACTGTGTGTGTCTCCCTGTGAGTATGACTATATAGGGGTACTTAAGAAAGATGAAAGCAATTATATTTACCATTATAGTACCTCAGAGTACCTCTGTGTGGATATGTCACAAGAATAGGAAGTAGAGGAAAATCATTTTTCAACTTTATGAATAGTTAGGACTTAGGTTTAAACATACTAAAACAAGAAGGCCCTTCATTACTGGGTTTTAGCTGATCACCRGCTACAAAGTCAGGAAGTTTTCTTCCCTTGGTATAAGCTGGCATAAGTGAGCTTGTTCGTGTTGGGGTTTTGTCATGTATTTGAGTTGGAATAGAGGATTTAGTAGTCTGTTAACATAACGGTCTCTTTGGGATACTCTTATAGTAGCCAGAATGCTTGGTGCAGCGTATTACAACATTTATGATAAACACCATTTCAGCAGCTGCCACTAGGATGTACATCCATGTTCCTGCATTGCTGAAGTTACTTAAATTCCTGAAATTGACTTGAGATTTTCTAATGTTGACATGTTCAACAGTACTGCTTTTGGGAAAAATGTACTGTATACACACAGGAAAATGATACTAATATACAAGACATCAGTATTTCAAAAGCTAATATTAAATTTGCTGGTTTATGTAATGTTTTTAAAGAATGCAGCTTTACAGAAATGTGGGCAATTAAAGTAAGTAGCACTAGAGTTAGGAGATGTTAAAAGGTGGGCAATTTAGGAGTTCAGATCCAGCATGTAGTTTCTCAGGTTATTTTGAAGAGGACAAAGTTTTTTTTTTTTTTTTTTAAAGTTTAAAATGTTTAGCCAAGTCTTAAAATTTGAGAGGGGGGGGAAAAGACAGTTTGTTTTGTTATGATACTGTTAAATTTACTAGAATTCTAATGAGTATATTTTGTTAGGTGTAATAGTCTAGCATTTTTCACTGGCAGCTGTGTAAATTGACAATTGCTTCAAGTAATTTTAGAATTGTTTTTGTCATGACTTCTAGTTCTTGAAATCAGGGACACCCATTCAACTTTGGGTAGTGAATAAACATCAAAACACACAGCAAGAAGGATGAGACGTGGGTTTGTTTGATCACAACTTTAATTCAGTCCATCTAACAACTGCCTGCGTATAATAACAACTTCAAGGTGTTTATCTTTTCTCTCCTGTTCTTATGTATTAGAGAAAGATGTCATTAGCATGAAGAAAGGTTCCTCTGTCTTTTCAGTGTTAAGTCATAAAAAATTCGGTGCTGTGTAGGATGATGCTGTTTCTTAGCCCAGAGGAGGGAGGACTCCTTTAAGGAGTCATGGCTCCATTCTTTTCATCTGACCAAAAAAACGTGTCCCCTCTGCTCCACGCCTCAACCCCTGTGTTTTGAAGTTGGGGCTGTTGAATTCTAACAGCATCTGTATCCTTCTTGTCTGCTGAGTATTTAATCTCTGATGCTTTCAGAAATGCCTCTGGTTTCTGTATTTGTAAAGAAATAGGCTTTTTGCTAAAATCTGGTAAAAGTGTTACACTAGGAGGAAAAATGTGATTTAAAAATATTCTTCATGATTTCTTGCACAATTGGGAAGCTATTACATGCTTCAGAAATTATTATATGTAAGGAAAAAAGTTGGAATAAACTAAAAATGGGTTATTTAGTCATGTATATTCATTTCCTAGTATAGCAAATGTCTGGCTTGGATCCTCCAAAATCCAATTGTTCCCTTCTTCCAGGAAAATATCCTCTTCAGAATCCTGAGTAGCTATATGTTCAATTTTCCTTTACTTTTCTACATTTTTAGTAGAGCCGCTACCAAATCTACAAGAATTCTTTAGACAGGGCATTTAGAGAGGTATGAAGTCCTCTGAGCTCTGTAGAACAACAACAAAAAAAACCCCCCAAACTTTGGTATGTTTTTCATGAAATGTATCCGTTCCTGTTGTCCATAAAAAAGGACATAAACAGGGGAAGAAATCCCCTAGTATCTTGTAGTCAAACTCTTCCTTTTTTGAATTTTACATTGATTTAAGTAAGCCAAGAATTTCATGTAAGGTTACCAAAGAACCTTTAGAAACTTTCTTTGTGCTCATTAACAAAAAAAGCTGACTTGCAGAGAGCTGGCTACCAGAGAGAAGAAATACCCTCTGCAGAACTCTGTACTTGCAGTCGTGCTGCGTGAGAAACTCCTGACCAGTAGATTCTGATACCTTGTGCAGTCTCATTTCATATGTATGATGGAAATGGTTGTGCTTGTGCTTTGGGACAAGTAAGAGATGCTTAGGGACAGACTTGTATTTTGAGCAGGTTCCACATTTTTAGAGATTCAAAGGTAGACCAAAAGTGCTTCTTACTGGTGGATGCAAATTCTTGAATAAATATAGTCTTTGCCCTCAGTGAGACCTAATAATGTTCACTCTAAGGCTTTTGCCAGTGTATTGATTCCAGTGGTAGATCTTTCAGTGGCAGAAAAGATATTTTTAGAGAAGTAAAATCTTAATGAAAAGTCACTGAATGAAAATTGTAGTTTGTAGCAGTGAGCACTAAACATTTCCATTAGATTTAACTTGAATGCTGAGCTACAGTTATTTTTCAGTTTGGTAAATTTAACTGATGATCTGCATCTAAGCTAATCTAATTCCTACTTTTCTGAAGCAGGCTCCTCGGGAAGCTGTTATTTGGCTTGCTGTACACCATAAGCAAAAAGAGGCTGTAGAAATCTTCTCCAGAGAGATTGCACCAGCTGGAACTGGCATGGGTAAATATTCACATCATCTTCTAAGAAGTCTAAAGTTACTTTTTTTTTTTTTTTCCTGAGCATGACTAGCACCCAAAGACTTAGTCGTGTTCAGTTTCATTGCACTGTGTATAGTGAAATAGTAATTTTTTTAAAGGTATTTGTTTGGTGTAGAAATGGGACCTGCAGACATTAACAAAATAATAAAATGAAAATTCTGGAAATCCACCTTTTTGTTCCTTTGAAACTCTTTATCCTTCCATTGCTGCTACTGACCCTCCCTACCTTTCTTCCTTTTCCTCATTTGTCTTTGTTTTCCTACCCATGGTTACGCTGATGTGCAGCAGTGTCTTATTCCATTTTACCGTGTTACTAAAACTCAGTAATGCTATTAGACCTCACTGGCAATAAACATTAAGAATGTTATTCAGCTGTCAAAAATTTATCACAGTGTCTGGCTATAACAGTGCAGTTTATGAAGAGCTGTACAGTTTGAGGGTTTTGAAGGTTCTCTTCAGCACTTAGTTATCTGATGTTACTGCAAAAGATTTTTATAGATACTACTGTACTTCTAACCGGTTTAATGTGTAGCTGCTTGTGTAGGTAATTACAACTTTCAGATATAATTCAAAACTTTTTAATATGATACTTCAGTGAGAATGCTAATGACCTGCATCTAATTCTTTATTCAGTGTATTAACTACTCAACTTAAATTCTGATCCTGCACTATTAAGTCTAACCTCAAATTAATCTGTCTTTATCATTTGATTTTGTATGAATTTGTGGTGTACTGCAACTATTGCAAGATTTATTTTTTAATTGACTTGTGAGGTAAAGTCAAAATACTGGGATTTAATTATGTCTGTCTTAGTTTTGAGTGTATATTTTAAGTATTTGCATAAGGGTCACCTAGTGTGAAATGATCTATGCTTCTATTTTACCAAATGTTTGTTCCAAAAAACCTTTACATTTGTTCTTTGTAAATGTCATTAGATTCTCTTCACTTTCTAGGAGGACTTACTGTTTGATTCCTTTGAGCAAACTCTTTTTTTTTTTTTTTTTTTTTTTTT
>JAYKAV010000789.1:188879-247457 GCA_035582835.1 Phoebastria nigripes | reverse complement strand
TTTTTTCTTCTTTTTTTTTTTTTTTTCCTTCTGTTCTCTTTCCAAGTCACTTAAGTGTCACCACTGTATCCATCTCAGTTGTAAGTAGCACATTCATATGTTGTGATTTGCTGCTTGCATTATGGATACTCATCCCACTTTTATTATCCATTTAAAATTTGGACAGCTTATTCTGAGGACTAGAGCTCAGATATTTTGCAATGGCTTCTACATATCTTATGGAAGAATATATCAAGGATTTACATAGATCTTCAAAATTAAATTACATGAGTTTAACCTGAATCTTGCAACTTCCATAGCAAATCTAGAATCCTGATTAATGGAGGGGTGGTTAGGTGTTCCTTGCAGTTAAGGAACTAATAAACATTTTATTTTCAGTCAATTCAAAATTGTATAGAAGTGTGCACATTCTATGTTGTAGTCTTTACAGTGGTAGCAGAGATACAGTTAATGCAGGGTGGCTTGTTTTTGGGTTTTTTTTTTTAAGTTGTGTTTATAGAGGCAAGGTCAGTGCATAGTCATCCTTTTCTTTTTTCAACAAGATAGAATATGATCATGTAGAACTAATCGGGAATATTCATTGAGATAATTTTTAAAGATCTGGCAATTCTGAAGGCTGGTTAGTAGGTCAGCATTTAGCATAGATGTAAGTTGCTTCTAAAGACTCTTTCTTCTAATGAATGAAAGATGGTATTTTCACAGTTGGACCAAACTACCGTTTCTGTAATTAGTTAAGGATTCATAATTGAAGTAGTTTCTCCTTTTTCATTATTCAAGTAGACTATGTAGCATACCTGAAAGTAACGATCTATACTTACTCTTTATTTTATATATGCATAGTCAATCCCCTAGCAAATATCTTTTTGAGCAAAGGAAAGCTGGGTAGATTTTAAAACAATTAGTTATTTGTAAGATCTGAAGCTAATGGACATGTACTTCTCTCTAAGTTCTTAATCTGTGCCTCCTCTTTCATAAAGCAACTGCTGTATATAAACCTTGTTTGAAGTCTGACAGTGCTAGGTTTATTACAGTTTCAGTTTTTTCCTTTCACCACCATTCTTCACAGAATGAAAGAAGTCAAAAATCTGTGCTACCTGGGTTGGGTGGAGTATGTCCAGTATTGAAATTGAGTTACCAGAACATGTGAACAACTGTGTCTTAAGGTGGCTGGCAAGCATTCAGTTCCTGTTATCAGGGCTCTTTGTGATGAAACAGATGCGTTCCTGCGTAGGATCAGGTTAGGCAGTCCGCATGGACGATGGTGGGGGTGCTGGTTTTGTTTCCTAAAGGAACAGCTTAAACTTTTTAGAACATCCTGTAGCATTTATTCTCAAAAAAAAAAAAAAAAAAAAAAAAATCTGTTTCAATTCATAGAACCGCTGCTAATGAGCAGCAATGGGAAAGAGCATATTTCTGGAATCATCTGGGGCATCCGGTGATAAATAGTACTTTTGCTTGCCAGGTACAGGACTGCAACAAGGTTTTTGGCCTCCGTGATGTAAATTACTAGTGTCAGAGGGTATCAGAGCTGTTTACTGACATGCTTCCGAGTGCTTAAACAACCCCATAAGTAGTCTTTTTTTTTTTTTTTTTTTAATTTGTTGAAGATATACTGAGACTGCTTTATACAGTCACTTCTTTCAGTTGCTGTTGTCTGCTAGATTTCCTTGTTACCTGCACAGATAAACCCTGTGTATGCAGAGAAGGGTCAGATTTGGGATCTAAATGCTTAGTAGGCTGCTTGTTGATGTGGAATACTTTTAAGGCAGTGGTTGTGAAGAGTCTTTTTTCTTATTTTCTTCAGTGAGACTTAGCAAAAAAAAAAAAAAAAAAAAAAAAAAAATTGTGCAATACTGCCATACAATAATTAGTGGTGTACTAATAACTGAATCGGCTTAATGATGCATAGTTTCTGACAGTGGTGTAGGCTGCCAGAACTTGCTGTGAAAAGCAGAACAAGGAATGCCCACTGCTTAATTGTCTTAAAACAGACAGCTCCATAGACAAGACTTAATTTAAAACTCGTGTCGGATGGATGTATAAGTGACCTTGGGAACAGAAGCCAGAACCAAGATGATTGTTGTTGTCCTAGGTGAATTCTCTAATAACAGGACCTGGTGTTCATTTCCCGCCCCCTTCTCCCTCGGCTTTTTCTTCCCCCTTTGTTTCACTGGGCCATTTCTGCAAATGATTACTATTCTCCAAAGTGTAACAGCTTCAGCGAGAAGCAGGGCATGCCCCATGGGAGTTTGGTCACTCTTACGGGAGAGCTGGAGTGTCCACAGGCAGAGAAGAACCCGGAACTCGAGTAACATACTGTGTGTGTTATATATATACATATACCCTGAGTAAGTGCTCTGGGCAGTGAGCCCCGAGGTCCCTTTTTGTACAGTGCTGCACCACTTTTTCTCGCTGGGCGTTGAGCGAAAATAGCTGTTTTGCACATCCCACATGGGTCTATGTACGATGTAACCTTGTGTGACTTTGTTCTGCCATAATGGTAGCAGTTGTGGGGATGCACACCAAGTGAGGTTTTAAGCATGTGTGGCTCTTCCTGATGAAAACACAAGCACCCTTTAAGCAATGAAGTCCTGCATTTCAAGGATTGCCAGCTTGCCCCCCCCAGCTCTCCTGTGTTAGTTGTCTTCCAGGAGGAGAGGTAGTGACTATGAGAATGATTGCAAATAACCCTTTTTTCTTATTTTGTATATTCTCCTAATGAAAAAGTGAGGAAAAGCAGGAACAAATTATAAATCCTTCATAACCAGCAGCAAGGAGAAAGGAGGAGTTGACTTGTAGGGTGATGTCACCTGAACTGAAACACTTCATTCCATTATTTTTTGGACATTTTGAGAGTGACCGTTAAGAAACAGAGAACACTTATTCGATCTGTACTAGACAAAAAAGAAAAAAAGGAAAAGTTTTGCTCTTCTGCTTGGACTATCTAGTGATTGTGAAGTATTGTTTTTAACTATATTCTTCTTTCACCTCAATAGCAGTTTGGTGTTTGTTACTTTAAGTGATGTGTGGACAGTGGTACAGGTAATAATTTTCATATATAGCACCTTTCATCCAAGACTCTTTATCAAGCTGTGTAAACACCATTGACTAAGCTTTCTAATGTCTAGTAACATTGGAAAGTATTCTGTCTGCTTTACAGATGGTTTCCTGAGATAGTAGAAGGAAGCATAACCACAAAAGAATTTGAATCAGAGTCCTTGGTTCTGCTTTCCCTGTAAGAAATGCTAGAGAGGAACTCTGCCAATATTTAAGGGGACCAGGCTAGCTAAAATTTAGGAATGGGGAGTAGAGGAGAAGAAGGATAAAGAAAGGAGATTTGATGGCTCAGAATAAGAACCATCAAAGGGGTGTCCTAAGAGCTCCTGCTCTGGTCCATGGAATTTTCCAGTACTCATATATCTGAGAGGGAGGCAGCACCGAGGCTAGGCTATTACATTTACCTGTGTTTATCAGCTACATCTTTTGAGATGCAATCCAGGAGCACTCTTCGTGTCACTCTTGGTGTTTCGTCAGGTTGTTTCAACCTGCTAGTCGCTACTTGTGGAGCCCTGAGCTAGATTTGGTAGGCAGATTTATTTTGGTAATAGTATTATAATATGAGAATTATAAATTGTGGGTAAAAGAGGTATTAATTTCTTTAATAGCCAGTACTAAAAGTCTAGTTTTGGTGGCTTTCACTTAGGCTAAATTTAAATCACTTGAGTCAAAATTTTTTGAGCTATTTGCCTGATAAACTTCTTGAGGCAGTTTTCAGTTACCGTGTTTCAGACATTGCAGGGAACAACAGTAAGACGAAAAGAAATTCTTTTTTCTTCCTGTGATTAAAAAGCATATTACAACAATTTTGTTGAGGAGTGATCTTCCTAATGCTTCACAGCAGAGACTTAAAACTTAGGATGTTAGATCTTGAGTGTCAGAGATGTGCTTTTTAGCTCTTCTAGTGAATGTAAAGTCTTAATGTCAGTATTTCTTAACTTTTGACTCATTTTGCAGCTTTGATTATTTCAAAACATTTTTTGATATGATRCATTTTTTGTGTATTTTTATATGTAAAGGATAATAAAACTTAGGCCTTACAAAAAGAGAGCACTGTATAACTTCTGATCAATTTGAGAGTGCTGATTCCCCACCACCACCCCATTTATGGTAGATCTTTACTTCTGATAATCAATAGAAAGACAACCATCTCAAGGCATTGTGCTGCTTTGAAATTTCCTATTTCTTATGAAATCTCATCCTCTCTGTCAGAAAGAAAAGATAAAGGCATGCTACTTATATGTTGGAATAGGCTGAAGCATGTGTGTGTTTGTGCTCTGCAGTATAGACGAAGAGTTAGACCTGCAAGAGAGAAGTTTGTGAAGGTGGCATCTTTTAAAAAGCTTCTATAATCAAAAGCGATAGACTGATTTTCATGGCTATTYCCTAACATTTTTTTCCTAATGCTTTTTTGAATTCCCATTGCTTTTGTTGAAGACCAGTGAGGCACATGAGTGTACTTGAACAGAAATTTTCTGAAGTATTATTAACACTGCAGATGAGATTCTTAAGCCCAGAGAAGAATTTGAAGTTACTGTATATAGACATGCCATATATTAGAGAGTGATTTGTTGTTTATTTTCTGTTTGGAATGGAAGGCTTTTACTGTAAACTTCTGTTGAGCATGGTATTTAGTTTGCCAGTTCGAACACTTAATCAGTTTTCATTTGGATTATGCTCTTCTGATGGGTTTAAAGGGATACAAGCTATTAAAAAAAAAAAAAAAAAGCCAAACACACCTAATCCAATCTTTTTATCTTTTTTTTTACAGTTAACACCTGAGTTTGTTAAACTTTCAATTGGTAAATGTATGCTTTCTGTTTATTTCTCAATACTTCGAAAGTTGATAATAGCCAGGTTTTTTAACAGCAACTAGCAAGTTTGGTTTTATGCATGTATGGTCTCCTGAAGAAAAAAAAAAACTTCAAATGTGTCCRTAATGTTCAGTCTTAATAGCGGGGTCTTCGCAGCTATTTTCCTGTTCTATAAAGTGAGCTTTTCTATACTTGGCRGTAAAGAATCCTAGACACACAGACTCAGATTTTTAGATCTCTAGTAGCCTGTGGGAGTTCAGTGCAGTTCTGTAGCAGTTCTGCATTGCCCGGTCTACAGAAATTCACCCTCACTTCATAAAAGCTAGCAATCACAGACCAGGTTTGTACTACTCAGTGAAAATGTCTTCATTATATACAGTCCAGTCAGCCATATGGTTAGCATTTAAATAATTTGTGTTGATGTAGTGTATTTATTTTGTCGTCTTTAATTCGGATATTTTATTCTGAATAAAATGCAGTGTAGAAGAGGCTCAAGAAGAGCCTTGCTGTGGGAAACTGGCATTTATAGTTTAATAGGGGTTCAGTAGCTAAGAAATGTTTTACTAATAGCTGAAATCATGTGCTGACCCTTATTTCACATTAAAATGACCGGAGTTTGACACTAAGATGACAGCTGGTTAATACAACTTGAGATTTTAAAGTGCTTGAGTATATGTAAATATTATGACTGATCTCCTAAGTGTGTTGGAAGATACTTCCAGAAATGTCCTTGTTCTAACAGTTTACTGCAGTCACCATTTTTTGAGAATAGTATTGCAGAAGATAGTTTATCTGCTGTATTCAGAGAACATAGATAGAATAATTAAGATCATATAACTGACCCCTGTAAACAAAGATTGTATGTATTTTGTACTTCTTCTCAACTGTATTGTAAGAACTGTTGAGTATAAAACCTTGGATTTCAGATTTGTCTAGTTCGATCACTTAAAATAATGCTTGAGAAGTAGAATTCTTTGATGTCTGTATTTTATATATAAATATATCATTCCTTAGAATATGCGGTATTAGATTAATAACCTTTTGGTTGAGATAATTCAGTCACCGGAAATATAAGGGACAAACCATTTAGGGTCAAAAACTGTTAAGTTGGTGAGCAAGAGACATCATTGTATTTTGGAACTCAGTGAAGTTTCAAAGAAAATAGTATCACCTGTTGAATTTAAAGTACTTAAAGCTTTTTAGATTTCCACTAGTCAGAGCATTTTCATGCTTTTTTACTCCAAAACATTCTACAAAATTTTTCATGCAGTCTAGCATCTTTCTTTCATATATTGCATAATGTTTGTTGAAAAATATACATATTTGTACAGAAATATTTATTATTTTTTGACAGAAGTAGATTAAAGAGTAAGAAGTAATAAGCCAAAACTGGGTGTGGCCATTAAAGTAGGATTTGAATAAGATAGAGGAACTATTAAGGAGGCAAAACATAAGGCTCTCCCACCATCAGAAAATCCAGTGGGGAATTACGAGAGCTGGAAGGAATGAAGCTTGTTTTGCTGGGAATTTGCATCTCATAGGTTGATTGCAGGTTCCAACTGGAGCTTTTCTTGCTGTGGGGCATTTTACAGGGTGTCGTATCTATGGCATAGATTATAATGTATTAGAACATGGTGGTTCTACATATTGAAATGGGTGCTTGTTTGGGCAGATTTTAAGCATTCTTTTTGCCAGGGCTGGTTTTCAGTGGATCCACGCCCTGAAATGCTTGTGTGAATGCCAGAGCTGGTGCAGGGGAGGAGAGAAGAATGAGTGACAAGGGATGAAGATAGGGGAGCTGTGACAGCCCGACCGAGGGCAACATTGGTTTTCCCAGTAGTCTTTTGTTTGCCTGCTACCACTGTTCACGAAATTTATCAGAAACTTGCTGTCTTTTGCAGCATATCATATATGAGCTTTAAAAGTATTGGTATGTGCAAATCCACTCTCAGATGAGTTTTGTAGGGTGAGAAAATAAAAAAGATTGAGAGGCAGCTGGAGAGAGAAAACACACATGGAGGATCAGAAATGGTGGAACTGCTGTATCAAGGAGTATATCTTGGGTGGACTTCACCTTGTATTATCAACATGCACATCTGTCACCACACGGCTGCCAAATCATGGCGGGGGGTGGTCGTGGGATGTTAGCGTGCTTTGATATTCTTGAGATTCCTCTCCATCCTTCAGATTTGGGTGAAATTTGCCATTGGACCCAAAATTTGGAGTCTTGCAGGTGTGCTGGAAGAATCATGAACACAAAGGAAGAAACCTGACAAATACAAATATACATACGTGTACACACAGAGGATGATGGTTGGTTTTTCCTAAGGTAATTGGGCTGAAAATGGATAAGATTGAAAGTAGGCTAGAGGGAAGAGTCATAAAATGAAAAGACAGGTTAAGACTGTGTGAAGAATTGTGCAGATTAACCAAAGAGAAGCACTTGCTAAATAATAATTGATTCTTTATTTTGTAGATTCAGTGTAGATTCAAACCTTTAAGCACAGAATCCAAAGGAAGGGTCCTATACCAGTGCTTAGTCACCTAGAAAGAAGTAAATTTAGTGGACTTAGTGCCTGACATTTCTCCAATCATGCAATATATTTGGGAGTTAATGAAATCAGTGGAATTCAAGTGGTGTAATCCCCAGTACTGACTCCTTGCTTTTAAATGCCCAGCCACCTGAAGAATTTGTAGTTATCAGGCTAGGTCCTCACGCACTGCGAGGGAAAACGTTCTCAGAAACGGTGAGCTTTCGGATCATATACAATTGAAGCAAAATAAATACCATGATATTCAGTGCGATGATTACACCAGACGAATATTGTACCTACAGATGAACGTGAACAGAATATAAATAGATTGAAAGGAAGGTCTCCAACTTAAAGGCATTCAGCTCATTTTGCAATGCATCAGTTTTGTGCCATTCTGAGGCACAGAAGCAGGCAGATAGTGGTGGTGAGTTGTTCGTCAACTTGAAGTGAAGCAACTTGTTCAAGAGGCTGACTGGTGGCAGATAGGATGACACTGTGCTTAGTGATACTTTATCTGCCTTGAGGAACTAATGAACAGAGCTCTGATAGCAAAAAGTGGTCATACAAAGTTTCTGGGAAAGGAGATCAACAGCTTCAGTTTAGCTGATAATCTTATCAACTTGATACTGCAGCCTGATTGATACTCTCTACAAGTATGACAAATTATTCATGTCATTGTAGATAAAGAGAAGTCTTCTTCCAGAAAGGAAGGAGGGAGAGCATCTGCACAGATATTTAAGCAAGCAATGTAAAGTAAGCATAAAGTACAGCATGAGTAGATCTTTTTAAAGATGATGTCTTGGGACAACAGTTGATCTAAGGAGATCACAGTTAACTTAGCAGAAGTAAGTCTGGCCACAGTGACAAGCCCACTGTTACCTGGTTGTGCTTCAGCTTCCATTGCCTTCTTTGTTTTACTGGAGAAATGTAATGGGGATCTGAGCCCTGCGTTGAGGTGAGGTGGTGTGCTCTAGTGCTGTTTACACAAATAACAAATCACTGATTATAAGCCATAATCAATTTAAGATTTGCTTCATCTTCTCTGCCTGAAGTCTAAATAGGAATTGCATATAGTTAAAACTAAATGGTACTCACAAGCGCTCCCATCTTACTTATGTTAACATAAACAATGGATTGGATAATCGTAAGATAGAAATTAATAACGTTGCAACTGGGATATTGGTGTGGCTTTGCTCTGCAATTGCATTTATGTGCAGGGGTAGCTGCAGTATCTCCAGAGACAGATCTGCTGTTACAGTAGCTTATGCTGGAGAACTTGCAAGACTAGCAATAGCAAGCAGCAGTAGAAGGTTATCGTAGCCTCGAGATGTGAGCAGTGGTTGCTCTTAGATGGATTGTTTCCTTGACAGTGTCTAGAGGACTGCTTTGTTGTAGGAGCCAGGTTCCATTGTGTGAGAGCAGGCAAGTGAAGAGCTTTCTTTGAGAGCTTTCAGGAAGTTGAAATTGATGTTGGAGCAAAATCTGGTATCCTTAATGAGCAGTTCAGCTGCCTAGCAGGAAGTGAGCCATGTGACAATCCACAGATAATTTAAATTAACTAACTTTATGAACCTATATTTTCAACATGACCTTACCATATCCAGCCTCCTCCCCCAACAACCTAAATAAACAAACTAGGTGCATAATTCAGTAAAACAACTGCAGTTGGCTTTAATGTTGAATGGCAGTTTTCTGCTTGAAAGAGTGCACGGTTAATATGTATGGGGCTGAATCTTGAGTGGATCATTTAAAATTGTGTAACACTAATGGATTCTTTCACATTCTAGCCATTACCGCRTTTTTTGCAGCAGAACTTAGTGGGTAGGGAGGTGGTTATACATGGCTTTTTTTTTTTTTGTTGAAGGCATTCTTTTTTTTCCTGTGCTAAAAAACATCATAGGTTTTTTTGGGAAAGAGGGGGAGTTAATACTAACACCCCAAATCCCTTCCAATTGTTCTCAACTGTAGCACCTTCTAAAGGTTGCTGTGTTTTGATGCTGGTTGGTTTGTTTGTTTTTTCAGCCTCTGGCTAAAAATATAGTCAGTGAAGTCTGATCTTGTGAATTAGTTATAATGTGTAAGTACTGTAGTAGCACACTTGCCAAGCTGTCAGAGTGATTATGGACTAGCCTTAGGCAAAAGACCTCTTCCATAACTTCAGGTTTAGTTACTGTAATTACCATCTCTGAATCAGTCATTCAGATGTGCCCTGAATTTTAGTTTTGTTGATTCCAAATGTGTCTCCGATTATAGAGCAGTGTGATCAAGATAAGGACTACGTAACAGCATCCCTCTTCAAAAACTTCATTAAAACACCTTGTTAACCACTATTTCAGGGAAATCACTTCTAATGAACGTGAATATGGCAAGACTCTCTAATCTATGCTATGTGGTACCATCTATGCTGCCACTGGTATGCGTCCACATTACCAAGGCACTGAATCCAAGCTAGAACAGTCTGCTGAGAAGTAGAGGTTATCAGTGTGAGCTTAGTACCACAACGGCACGGTTATGTGGCTTTTAGTCTGTTTGGAGCACAGACAGACAGAATTCACACTTGGAGGAAGCATGAAGCCCATTTTAACCAGGATTAATTTGGGTAAATATACCGTGTGGGCAGCTTTCCACATCATTTGTTTCTAAGGGACTGCTTAACACACTTGTTAATTCCTAGACTGATTTAATGTAGGCACTTTACAGTTTTTTTCCCCTGCAATACTATACGGAGCTCTGATGTATCGTGCATGCATGCTATCCATGCCAGAAAGAAGAGTGAGAAGCTATGTTCAGGATGAGGAGAGCAGAACTGTTTCTTTCAGAAATACTGAGCTGGGTAGATGGGTTTAATGGTAGTAAAGCCTGGCAACCGGATACTGAGAATAAACAAGAGTCTAATCACAGTGCTGACTTACTGCAAATCTAGGATCATGCTAGTGACTTAAGCCCCTAAATTACCTATGTATCAAGGAGAGAGAATGAGATCTGTGGTACCCAGCACCTTAAAAAAGCAAAGTTAGCCAGTGATAATGCTAAAGAGAAAGATACAAGTTAATCTGAAACAGCTAATCTAATAAGAAAAGTCATATTAAACAAATACTAAAACAAACCATGGTTCAGGTCAGAATTGTATCTCTGCTTTCTTTAAAAGTAAATAAAAAAMCCAGCAACAAAAACCCCAAAGCTAAGTTCTTTTTCTATCAAATGTATTGCCTGACTGGCATTGGTATACAAAAGAATCTTGAGGTGGTTCTTCCAAATTAGTTTATACTTCGCACATTTTGAAACAAATTCTTCTTCTTTTTTTTTTTTTTTTTTTTTTTTTAAAAGTCACAGTTTCTTTTTTTTTTTTTTTTTTTTTATCTTTTTTATAAAATGTTCTGTTTTTTAATTTATGAGAACATGTGTAATTTGCTAGATATTTCCCAGTATTTATTAAATCTGCGTTACAGGAACGATTCAAGCTATGCTAAGCTGTGAGCTCTAGTGTTTTGAAGATGGCTTTAACAGTTCTTATGTGAATTTAATTTCCATTTCCAGCACCTGGCCTCACTGGAATTGTCGGAGGGCGCCCCAGAGTGTAAGTAACTTCTGATCATTAACTTGCTGTAATGTGTGATGGTGGTGTTCCTACCAGTCACCATCACAAGCTTCCCCACCTTGAAACAGCAACCACAGAAGCAACTAAAGTCTTTCCATTGCACACTATGCTTAATAACTGATAACAAGATAATAGTGAGTGCTACAAGATATGTATGCAAATAGTAAAATTCTTTATTGAATTATTGAATATGAGTTACGTAAGTCTCTGATCAGCTCATAACAATGTCTTTGCTTAATGAGCTGTAGGGAGAACTTTAAATGTGACTTTATGGCAGGGCAGTAGCTCAAGCATGTGCCAATACATGCAAGTTTCTGGACCAGATTTCTCTTGTACCTGTTAGTTTGGAATATGGGCACAGCAAATTTATGTCTGTACCAGCCCACTTCACCTAGAAATGTGATGTCAAGTGTCCCAGAACATCCCACAGACTGTTAGCATGAACCCATTATGTGAGTGAGCCAAACAGAATAATGTTAAGCATATTTAAAAAAAAAAAAAAAAAATCCTGGTTTGATTCAGTATTTTTCTAGATATGGCTAAAATCTGCTGGTGATTTATGTGCTCACCTTTCCATACTTATTCATGAAAGCTTCTAAAACTCTCCTGTCCCTAAGCAAATACTTTGATATGTCTGTCTTGCATATGGAGATGGGGGAAGAAACTGTAGACATATTTCCAGTAGCTCTGTGTAACTAGCCTAGGTATCAATGTGGGGCTAATCACAGTGCAATAGACTTCAATGTCATGAAGTGCATCCTTTTTCAAGAAAATATTTTTGCTATTTTGGCTACTCCACCCCTGCAAAATTTTCTTTTTTTTTTCTTTCTTTCTTTCTTTTTTTTTTTAAATAAACAAAATCTTACTTTCTTAATAATGAAATTTGAAGAATTTCTGCACTTCTCAGGCTTTCCAAAATTGTTTGGAAAACCATTGCTAATCATGGCTAAATAGCTTTTAATTTCCCAAGTGTTTGTCTGGTGTATGAATAGTCTAAAGATGTATGATCTGATGTTTTCATTAATTTCTGGTTAAATGCATTTATGCTTGTTGTTTTGTGTGTCTAGGTCTCCAGTTTTGAAGCCATTTTTCTTCTATTATCCCAAAAGCAATGTTCAGGTAAGACTTACTGCTTAAAGCCTGCTCTGTTCTCTTGAAGTCATTGAAAAATTCTGCTGATTCTGGCATTTTTCGGTGACTTTGAGTCCTAAAACTGCAAAGTATTCTGGTAACTTTGATTAAAAAATATTTTCCCAGAGCCTAATGTTATTCACACAGAATGTTTTACAACAGTTGAACTTGCCAACCTTGCATTTTACTTGCTGTGAATTTTGAAATATCTTGCATCAAAACTGAACTTCTCTTTTCTGGTTCCTAGAATTGTAGGTTTGAATTATTTTTACTGCATTTGCAAAGTGTGCTTATGAAAATTATGTATTTTTTGAAAGTTAATGGTCCCTCTTTAAAGAGAAGGCAATTAGGTGTTCAGAGAGTTGAACATTAATCTTGTGAACCTGACACATCTTCTGACTTTTTTGGGGGGGGCTACTTTTTTGTGTATACTACTGGAAATAACTGTTAAAATCAGTGAATTTCCTCTGATTCACACAGGTTCTACCTTAACAGAGAGTTGGGCCCTTTCCTTCCTGTCTATAAAAATGGGAGTAGTAATTTCTGCTTTTACCTTACAAAAGCTGTAAAATTATGAAAGCCTGTGAGACTATTGTGATGAGTATCATGGAGGAGCCTGTGAATGAGATCTATCTCTGTGGCCCTATTCAGTTCATAACAACAGTTTCTTTCAGTCTGAGAAGTTATCGTTCAGATGACTAGGCAGTCCTAGGTGAGAAATGACAGTGTAAGATGAAACGTTGAGCTAGAGCCCTGCTTCTTTCCTGTCATGCATGTACCTCTGTGTAGATTGAAGTCTTCAAGATAAACTTGAAGAAACTGGTTTTACTGAAAATGTAAAAAGTTTGGATTTATAAATGTTGGTCTCTGCTTTTCTGAATGCCATCAATACTTAATTTATCCTTTGGAGACTGCAGGCAAAACTGCATTTATGCCCTTCTTTTTCAGAGGCCTTTAACTGTCTTTTAGCTATTGCATGTGTCTCATGCCAAGGCATCCTAATAATGATGCTTCGCACTCAGTAGGAGCTTTCTTACTCATTCACCATCAAGAAAGTGGCCAAAGGCCACAGGTATTGTGACAGGCTTCTGCTTAGGGTGGTGAAGGGAAGCCTTAGGAGCACAGGCAGCAAGTGAAGGGGGGAGAAAACCAACAAACAAAAACCAATTGATTAAAAAAAGACTTTGTAAAAGTAAATTGATTATCAGTAATCAATTTAAGTGTTCTAAGCATTCAGAAAAGGACTGTTTCATTTTCATTTTTAACATGCATGCAGTGCTTAGCACAAATAAGCCCAAACGTTACATTTTTTCTTTGAGTAGTATTCTGCATTAGTGGGAAATAATTTAAGATTAATTTTACAGAGGATATGCTATTTAGTTATTAAAACCAAGTTTATAAACTGTGCATAGTGGAAAAGCATTAAAAAACCAAACCCACCTTTCTTGTCATTTAAAGAAGTTCAAGTACTTACTTTTATTGTCACTTATATTTTGCTTTATACAAATGGCTTGTCTTTTGCCAAGTTTAATATGAAATTATTATCTTTATGGAAGTTTAGCCTACCCCTGTTTTGTTCATCAAATTAAACATAAACTTACTAATTAGCACTGTGTTCCAGACTTGGTAAAATGCTGTTGAGATTAAATAGTAACCTAATTTAGCAGGGAAAGAAAGCAGTGTCTCATCTGCTCTTTTCAATACCGAAAATCAAAATCCTTGCTCTAGGTAACTAATCTGATGAATGCACTGATACGCTGTTAACAAAATGCCATGTGACCTATCACTGTTGTACTGCAGTAATATTAAAGGTTATGTAAAAGTGTGGTGTAAGTGATTCAAGTCCTGGATTCAAAGTTTTAGCTATGTATTAACAACAATGGTCTAGCTAGAGATTACAGAGTGAGGAAGGTATGAATTAACTACTTTTTGAGTTTGGAAGTTCAGTTACAAAGAGTCTAGCTGCTCTAGTTCGGCATTTGACCTAAACCCAAAAAAACTCTATAAGGAGATTTTCAGATATGTTACTATTGCCACAGTGGGTTCTTTTGTTTTGTGTTTGATAACACCTTTCGGGGTGTCAGTTTGGATTCAATATCTTGTTTGTTGTTTCCATTGCTCTTATGCAATTGTCCTGATTTTATCATAGATCACCAGTGGTTTTACAGTGCAAACAATGGTGATTTTCCATGTGTGCTTTTTCCTGTTTAAAAAGTAACCTAAAACTTTTCCCTAGGGAGAAAAATTCTAGTAAACCTACTGAAGGCAAACCTACTTTCAGCTTTTCTGAAATATTTTTATTTTTTTAATCTTCCTCTTGCATAAGCACTGGAGGCCTTTGTCACTATTAGCTATTCTCTAAGAACAATCTTAGAGGGCTGAGCAGAATTATCTTGCATTTGCTGACAACTGAGCACTGATAACTGCTGCAGCTAAGTTGGTGTATATTGTTTTGTTGTGGCAGTGTAACCTGATTGTATGTCTGAGTCTTGAGTACTGGGAGTCCTCCARTGCAGATGAAATGGATGCAGTTGATTTTTCTACATGATTGTGCTGTATGATTTAAGCAGAGAAACCTYTTCGTACATCTTAAGTGACTAGCCCAATTAGCTAATGAAATAGCACACTTGACTATGTATTTTTTTCAGATTTCTTTGGGAGGGGGGCGGAGCGTGGTTAGGGAGAGCTCATCGTGCAAGATGAACAGCATGGCATTTTTTTATTTCATATTTTCATCTCAACATAAACCCAAAATACCCAGTATTAATTTATTTTTTATAAGTTGCTTTCACAAAATTTATTTGAGGATGAATATAGGATCCAAAGGGAATTTTGTCATTAATACAGACAGTGACATTAAGAAGAAAAGGGGGTTATATCATGGAAGAGCTAGAAGCTTTCAAGTTTTAGGATCCAACTGTCAAGAGTTGTGACACAAAATTCCATGTAGTGCTGCTGTGTATAGAGAGACATGGCAAGAGAGAGATTTGTCTTCCTTTAAAACATACCCAACTGGATAGAGCATTTCTTTAATTTTTATGCTTTTTTCCCCTACACAAAGATTTCTTTTAGGTTTATAATGGATCATTATTGTTATTGTGACTCTTTAAAAGGGAGCGACAGAACCTTATCCGTAAAGCCGTTACTGAAAATGTGCCAGATCAATACTTAATTAGAAACATGCTTTATTTATTCACGTCACACTGGATTTCTACTTGGACGGTTTGAAAATGGGTATTTTTTTTCCAGATCAGCCTATTTTTAAATGGGCAGCATGTTGAGACATTTGAGGAGGATCTCTCGTTTACGTCAGATGAGGTTGTTCCATTTGATCCACCTAAGATTAGCAGTGAATTGAAAGGTATGTTCATCTTTTTATTTGTGAATGTATCATTTGCTGTCTTTGTTCTGGAAAATCATGTGCTAGATTTTGTCTGGGAAATACATTTTAACCTCTTTATACTATATATTTTTAAGTCCATTGTAAAACACTTAAGCTACTGTTCTTGGAAGGAAGGAGGTTARCATCACACAGTATAAAATGTATTTGAGACTATAACAAGTATGTAAGTACACTGTTATTCAAAAAAACCTAAGCCTTAGACACAACTGAAGACAGTTGAACGCTGGCTTGAAATTGAAACATGGTTTCAAAGTATACTGCAATCTTACTTTGTTAATCCTGGAAATAGTTGGTTTTACCTTACATCAGAATACTTGTGTTCAGAATGGAGGACAGACTTACAGAATGCTTAGCATTTAGATAATTAAAATTTGGCCCTGTTCCATACAGCAGCCTTCAGAAAATGAACAAGAATGGGATCAACGTGGAACTGGTGACTTTTAAAGAAAACACACTAGGCTAATGATCCAGCATGATAATTCCTGTGTTGCTGTTAGACTTGTCTAACCAAATGCTTTGCAGAAAGAAGAAACTTGAGAAGGGCAAACCAGTGARCTGAATGGAGCAGGTCAGGATGTCTGCAATGAAAAGGAAGTGCTCATTCAGAGTTTTTCACACAAGCTAGGTACCAGGTTACGGATTATTGAAAGTGCTAGACACTTTAAAATTTTTACATTCTTTCTAATGGCAGAACTATATACAGTATTTCTTAACGTATAGCACACTTCATAATTCCCTTTTGGTCTAAACAGAATCTTTATTACCTTATTGCTGCTCACCAGAGAAATGAGAGAATTAATTTAAAGTTGTGGATAGATATTTCCAAATCTAAGTCAGGTGACTGTACCTAAAGATTACTTGTTAGAAATATTTCTAAAAATAATACTAATGCTGAAAGAGTAATTCAGGTATTTAAGTCTGTGTATACTCAAAAAATTAATGCTGTGAAGGCACTGATATGTTAAGCTTTATTCTGGATTTCAGATATAGGTGAGTAGTGTTTCTCAAAACTGTTAATAGAATAGTGTAACAACTAATTATAAATTAGTAGGGAATGTTCTGTATCACGTAGAGAAATTTTGAAATACATATGTGACTATGTGTTTATTGCCATTTGAAAGTCAGTGATACTGGATGCCTGATTTTCCCCATCTATTCAAACATCTCTTCAGTGCAATGATTTGTGTCGCACAGAAACAAGTTAAATTCTTAAGTATATTTTCAGCTCCTATGTCTGTTGCAAATCTAATGTCACACCAGAATCTCTCTGATACCTGGGAGTTCCCAGGAGGACAGTGGGGGATTCGCACCATCAGACTGGGCGAGTTAAGGAGTAGGAAGTCATTGTTCTGTTTAATAAAGGGGTTAGCAAAGGTCCTGGTATTTTTTTTTCAAGGTGACTACAGTGCTAAATATTGGAGAAACAAAAAGCTATTGGACTCCCCTTTGCCGCCTTATCATTTGAGAAAACTTTCTGAGGTGCCTGACATCAGCATTTAAGTACTGAATTCTTCAGGCTTTATTCAGGCAAAACCCCACTTTTGAGGGACAGCAGAGCTCCTCTGGTTGTTTCCCCTGAGAAGGATCTCTAAACTTTTGCCCTTAGTTGTAAATAGAAATGTTTTCTGTATGTGACTAAATACCTACTTCTGTGGCTTAATGCATGGATGGCATGGATGGCATGGATGAGAAATAGACAAATGGGTTAGACTGTAAAAGGAGTAACTTCTGCTAAAACATTTTCTGTCGGCATTTAGTAAGGAGGGAAGTATTTTTCTTAGTTTCATGGTTATCTCAAGTGTGAGGGACTGTTAGTTGTCTTTGAACAGATAAGAGAACTATGCGAAAATGGATTTCAAAAATGCTGCTAGATGTGGTTCTGGGAGGGTGGAATTTGAATTTACCATTTGCCCTGTCTTTGAGGGGAATTCTTTTGTAGATTTGTTTAAGATGTTTATTAAATGAAAACAATTTCCTGATAAACAGATCATGAAGGATAAATCAATTAGGGTAATAATAAATGAGAACACTGGAACACTGTCTCGAACTGGTTTTGTTTAAAGGGAGACTGTCAAAGACTCTCTGTAAAATGCCTGATGGAGAAGAGGCTTCTACAGCTTATACAGTTTAAACATCGTCATACTTCAACCTTTGAGGAAACACTACATTTTTTTCTCTTGAATAGCGTCTTGAAAAAAAACTCTTAAAAATAAGGTGATTTCTGTAGTGTATGAAGTGTGGTAGTCTTGTCCAAAATGAACAATAGCTTTAGATGGACATTTTCAGATCCTCTCCTGATGGAGTTGTTTAATCAAAAATAATATTCCCCAATTAAATAAATACAACCTTTAATATTTTCTGCCAGTTTTCATGGCACATTTCTGCTTGCATTTTTCATGGAAGTGAATCATAGACTYATAGAATCATTAAGGTTGGAAGAGCCCTCTAAGATCATCGAGTCCAACTGTCAACCCAACACCACCATGCCCACTAAACCATGTCTCTAAGCGCCTCATCTACACGTCTTTTAAATACTTCCAGGGATGGTGACTCCACCACTTCCCTGGGCAGCCTGTTCCAATGYTTAACCACTCTTTCAGTRAAGAAATTTTTCCTAATRTCCRATCTAAAYCTCCCCTGGYGCAACTTGAGGCCATTTCCTCTCGTCCTATTGCTAGTTGCTTGGTAGAAGAGACCRACACCCACCTCGCTGCAACCCCCTTTCAGGTAGTTGTAGAGCACGRTAAGGTCTCCCCTCAGCTTCCTCTTCTCCAGGCTAAACAGTCCCAGTTCCCTCAGCCGCTCCTTGTAAGACTTGTTCTCCAGACCCTTCACCAGCTTCGTTGCCCTTCTCTGGACATGCTCCAGCACCTCAATGTCCTTCTTGTAGTGAGGGGCCCAGAACTGAACACAGTATTCGAGGTGTGGCCTCACCAGCGCTGAGTACAGGGGCACGATCACCTCCCTACTCCTGCTGGCCACACTATTTCTGATACAGGCCAGGATGCCATTGGCCTTCTTGGCCACCTGGGCACACTGCCAGCTCATGTTCAGCCGGCTGTCAACCAGCACCCCCAGCTCCTTTTCTGCCGGGCAGCTTTCCAGCCACTCTTCCCCAAGCCTGTAGCATTGCATGGGGTTGTTGTGGCCAAAGTGCAGGACTTGGCACTTGACCTTGTTGAACCTCATACAGTTGGCCTCAGCCCATCGATCCAGCCTGTCCAGGTCTCTCTGCAGAGCCTTCCTGCCCTTGAGCAGATCGACACTCCCGCCCAACTTGGTGTCGTCTGCAACATGGAGAAGACTGTGAGGATCAAGCTCAAAACAAACCTCCTGTGTTAACTCCTTCATTGTATGCTTTCACCATTTCAAATTTCATGCTACCATGACTAATAGTGAAGAACTGTTGTGTCAGACTAAACTATAATCACTCTTTCAGCTCATCTTTGACAGTGACCTGATCTACATTGTAAAATTTAAGTCTTAATTAAAGCAGTTTAACATTGGTATATTGTTATTTGGGGTGTGAGTAGGTGGACCAGAAAGATCTGATTCAGCTGTGCCAGTAGAAGAGGTTGCTGTGGTGAGCCCTCAGTTGTTCGTTACTGTTTTCCCTGTTATTGCCACTCAAATGTGCCAGTAAAGCTACTCTTGTAAGTGTTGCCTGATCTGTTTCAACCAAATAAGTACCATGAACTAAGATATACTATACAAGTTATGTGTCAATGTTGTAGTGAGGCATTTTTGTCATCCACAGTATCTACCACCCTATACCCAAATGAACATTTGGGATCTGTCCAACTGCCACTGCTGTAGACTTGCAGCCTCCCTTTCTGATAGGGACAGTAAAAACTGCAGCCAGTAGGACTTGGACATAGTTTCTCTCTTACCCAGCTTTGCCAAAGCTCTTTGTCAGCCTGGCTCATATCTGAGGATTAGCAATTCTCTGTGGACAGAAAGGAGTTGAAGGTAATGGTGATTTGGCTAGGGCTGGGTTTACCTCATCACTTGACACAGTTCACAAAGCGCTATCTATCCATGCCTTAATAGTAGGTGCACTTTAATTGAAATCATACTGGAATTTACCACAGTGTTAATTTTGATTTTAAGTATAATTTAGACATTCTTTGGTATCTTGTGGTTGAATTTAAATCGGTGTAGTTGCACTTCTTAATACAGTCTGCCTTTGGCCAGCATTCCAAACATGGCACACTTAGAGCATAATATCTTTAATCCCTAAAATAAAAAAAAAAAAAACTAAACAACACAGTAGTTTTATATCCTCAGCAGAAGCAATAACAATGCAGAAAAGGTAGACTGCATTTTCAAATTGCATTGTATCTTGCAATGTGAAGTTTGTCCAACGTAATTGGTTTATAAGACCCTCTCTTCAATTCCTTAAAATTTGACAATTTTTAACACATGAGACTGAAATTTTCTGTGACAAGCACATGCCTAGGGCTGAATTGCTTGGTGTGTTACACAAAAAAAAAAAAGTTGGCCATTTGTGAGTTGTTTCCTGTGGCTGCCACCAGTAGCTGTAGCACCAGCAGTTGTGACAGAAAGCGAAGCAGGAAGACTGTCGCTTCCCTGCTCCAAATGTTCCCTCTACTGGTGTCCAAGGAGCGGAGAGGGGGAAAGCTGCCACTTGAGTGCAGAAGGATGAGAGAACGACAGGAAGGGCACAGAGGAGAGGGCAACTGAGGCGTGAGAAGACTACTGTGAGTCAGGAGTGTAGATGAGTCTGTTAGAGATGCTGGGACTGAAAAGCCAGGGTTGCCGGGAGAGCTGATATGGCCATAGGGAAGTTGGATCAGAAGTAAAACTGGCTGGAAATTACTAGATTCTCACCGCCTAAAAACTGGGATGTAACCTATGCTTCAAGTTTCAGTATTATGCTGCTATCAGCGAATAACTGACTCAGTGGCAAAGTGAGTGCTTCATCTCTGGCTTTGGGGAACAGAAACCTAGATGGTGACAGCCTACTACTCTTAGTAATCAATGACTGCAAGAGGTCTGTGCTGTGTATCTTAACCATCAAACGTCGCATATAAACTGTGTGGATCCCACAAGATTGAACTTCTGGATTTGGGCAGGAGTGGGTTTGCTTTTTTTGATATGTAAATGGATAAAAATAATATGAACTTTGTTCAATGAAGTGCAACAATCTTAATAGATTCATAGAATCATTAAGGTTRGAAAAGACCTCTAAGATCATCGAGTCCAACCGTCAACCCAACACCACCATGCCCACTAAACCATGTCCCTAAGTGCCTCATCTGCACGTCTTTTAAATACTTCCAGGGATGGTGACTCCACCACTTCCCTGGGCAGCCTGTTCCAATGTTTAACCACTCCTTCGGTAAAGAAATTTTTCCTAATGTCCAATCTAAACCTTCCCTGGCGCAACTTGAGGCCATTTCCTCTCGTCCTAGAGGACCTTGTGTTCCTAAAGGCTTGAAAGTCCAATACTCAGACACTGACAAGTTAAAAAATTAAGATTGGCTTCCTGTAGAGCATGCATTTATGACCTTTTCTTATGTAATACTAAGATATTTACCAAATTAGTAATTTGAAAAAGAAATCTTGTGTTTCTTCTATGCAGCTGAATAAGTAACTGTTATAACAGTGCGTATGAAAGTGAGAGACACATGTTGTCTGGAGAAGGAATTTTAAATTGCAACTGTTTTCTACAGACATTATCAGAATAAACAGACATTACAGAATTATCTGGACAGTAGCAACTACATGTATTTTCCACCTGCACTGGAAGCAGAGAGATCTGTGTGTTAAGGGGACAAAAGTTGTCAGCTACTCAAGAAATGACAAGTAGCTGCTCTGCCTCCTTCAGAGATACCACATTGCTAAGACCAAGATGAATTTTCATATTCAAGGGTGGTGGAAGAGGGGATGCCTGGCACAGCATTCAGCTGTAAAGAGGTAAAAGGGATTTGGGAGATGGAGCAGGAGGGATCAATTTTGTAATTTCGGCCCCAGCCTCACCTCTTGTTCTCTGAGTGTTCCTGTGGGAAGAAAGTTTTGGAAATATTTTCAGGAGAACTACAAACAATGCAGAAAGTACACACTTAAAGTGACAGTTACTTCTTCAAAACTTACTATTATTTGTAGCTATCATTAAAATATATTCATTTTTATATTGTATAGATCTGCCAAGTGGTCCACATACTTATCGCTTAGAAGATCTTGCCTATACTAGAAGTGGAGACAAAGGCAACTCTGCAAACATAGGTATTTTTCTTTTTCTTGCTTTCTGAAGTGATGTAAGATTCTTAAATAAGAGTTACGTATCAAGTGCTGCTCTTAATTTTTTTCAAATCTCTCACATCAGTTGATTTTTTTTTTTTTAATTGTCTCTGTGCTGAAACAAAAAATAATCCATATAAAACAAGGATTTTACTAATGAAATATCTGTAGTTTTCTGTTTAGCAGCTGTTGAAATCTGAGGTACTAAGAAAAAATTCTTGCATGTCATACTACAAAGAAAGATCTTTGTTTAGGGTTGCAAAGTCGAGCTCCCCAATGTTAAGAAATGCCTTTTTAAGGTTTCCTTTACACATTAGTTGCTACTCCTTCATATGTATGTGTTATGTAATATAATCTCTTGGTTGTCTGATCATGTATAATATTTCCACACATGAATTTTGTAACATGTATATGGCTAAAACATTGACAGTGTTAGGAAATACCGAAGTTGTTCTTGCATGTAAGGGAATGTTTTTAATTATATTGTTAATCCAAATGGTATAGTTCAGTGTGCAGTCTCTTTATGTTGATTGTGCTGCTTCTTGCATTGTTTAATAATTCCTTCTATTCCTTACTTCTGCATGCAACAATTGGCTCTCTTACTTGTTGGAAGATGAGAGCGTGTGGTGTTCAAAGCTCAGTATGAATTAAAGGTGCGTTTGGGATTTGATTTGCTATTAGCTGTCGTGCTAAAACTGATGAATTTTGTTCATTTATATTTAGGAATATAGTTTTCTTGTTCTTGTTTGTGAAACTTTTTTAGGTTGAAGAATGAAGGAATGTTGATTTTTTTTTTTTTTTTTTTTTTYCTTCCCCATGATTGACCACTGTTGCCAAATCATGATGATGCGTAGCTAATAGACTTCCTCAGATATAAAGACACTACTGCTTTATTAAGGAACAACAATAACAACAACAAACTTTACCTCTAAGATTAATTTAGCTTTGAAGTCCACAGATAAGAAGATCCCTGTGACACAAATCTGCTTTCCTGATCCTGCTGTGGAACCTCAGCTTCAGCATAAAGTTACCTGAAGCTTATGAAAGCATATTTACAGCAATAACAATGTAATTGTGATTTCTCACACTTACATCAGGATCTTATGCAATGAGTGGGGCAAGGACCAAACCTTGAGTCACTGATTATGCCTTGTTATGGTTAATTGCGATTACTTGTCTAGGTCTTGCAAACCATTTAGGGGAAGAGAACTGCATGTGGGTTGTTTGTTGTGATGTTGTTGTTGTTCTTTAGGTGTCTTTCAGTGGCAGGGACGTTTGGAGCCAGAGAAAGTCCAATAATCACTTGGTCTGGGAGCATTCTTTCATGTCATGCTCCACTACCCCTCTACTGACAGAGGGAAAGCTGTCATACTATTGTTTTTTATTCAGGAGCTCATTAAAGAGGATCCATATGTAAAGTTTCAGTTAAGAGGAGGATCTCAATCAGTTCTGAAAGGATAAATGCAAATTGGTTTTAACAGCTCCTATTCCAACTAACACCAGTTATACCTAACAGGTGTGATAGCACGGCATCCCCTCTACTATCCATACCTAAAGAAAACTTTAACTGCTCAAGCCCTGGAGAATTACTTCCAACACCTTTTAGAGCAAAAAAAACCTGAAGAAGAACTAGTAACAAGGTGAGTACCTTGCTGCTCAGTCCACAGTTGTACTGTGGATACATGATGTGATACATGATGGTATCAGAAGTTGTCTTAAAGTATGTTAACATAAATATTGCAAACCTGTGTGTATTGTCTTCAATATTTTTTATGTGTCTTTCTTTGCCTTTTTAAATAACAACTTGAGCAATAGTCATTGAAAAAGAACATGAACTTGGGCCTCTTCTGAAGTTGGACAAAGGCAGTGAACCCGTTTAGTGAAGGCATTTAAATTCCCAGAATTAGCATATTAGTGTTGGGGTGTTTTCTTTGTTTTCTTCCAGTACAGAATGTCTCTACAAAATAGAAATAACTTCTAATGTCCTTTGAGAAATGTATCTTTCCATTGTTTTTGAACCATTTGGAGACTGCAGGAGCCTTAGTAACTGAAGCTTCCCAAGCCTCAGAGCCACTGCAGATCTGGGAGTTTGAAATCCATAAAACACCACCTGAAAGACATTTACACAGCCAGTATAGACTGGAGCCCAAACTTACCTGATCTTCCATCAGAAACATGCCTCATCCTATCCCTATCTCTGCAAAACATTTTAACCTTTATGAAGTTCACTCACTTTAAAGTATTCCTTTGAGTACCCCACTCTCACCCCCTTTTTTTGCCACGTACACCAAGCCAGAATTTAAAGAAAAAAACACAGCTAACTTCCCTTTTTAAAATATGAAAGAGAATACCTCCTAAACAGGACACTAACCAGGTATTCATCTACAAAAGAATATCCTCTGCCAGCAGACAGCATATGTAACGTTTTGTTTTCATGGTATCTTCGGCTGATGCTCAGGGTCCTTCATGGGGACTGGCAAATGAGACATATGCTGTTCTTGTAGCATGAGGTAATAGGGCTCACTCTCCTAAGGATGTCCAATAAAACAGTCAACAGATTTTAAACCTTTGTCTCTCTTTAAAAACAAACAAAAGCTTAATATTGCAACAAACCATTCAGTCTTCTAAAACCTGTTTTGATACAAAGTCAATTATTCTGCAAATATGGAGATTCTGCCGAAATCATTATGTATTTCCATGGGTGATGGATAAACTGTGAAGTGTCTTTTTGCTTGTTCAAAGAGCTTGAGTCAGAAAGGTGCAGCTCAAAGCTCAGAGAGAGCTTGGAGTTATTTTAACCCCTGATCTTGGAGTTGTAAGTGCTATTCTTTGTCTTCATAAGCGGCTCAGTGCAGATCTCACCCACTGTTTCCCAAGTGCTAACAAATCTATGTATCTAATAAATTGTGATAGCAAGAAATGTAATTGAATTTCCTTTGAAACAAAGCAGAGAAGGAAAGAAATCAAAAATGTCATGCTTCCTAATGATACTTTTAGAAATTGATTCATTGTCATTCCTTAATGCTGTTTATGTTCATAAATAAAAGTTGAAATTTGCTGTGTCTGGATGAAGCCAGTTATTTTGATTAATTAGATTATCTGTTCCTGGTTTTGGCTTCCTTTAATGATGTGATAATGGACCTCTGTGAGTGAATTGAAAATCTACTGGGGAAAAAGAATAAATCCTTCTGTGGAAATATTTAGGATTATGAAGATTATGCTCATGTGCTTCAGATTGTATAGTTTCTTTTTAAATTACTTATTTATTTTTTAACTGTCATAAAAAGAGCTATCTTACTCTTTCATTTTCCTTCATTTCCTTTATTTAAACTCTGAGTGGTTAAAAAATATGTATTAGTTTTGCTACTAAAAACATACCAACCATGGCTCTGCCTCACTACAGAACTGAGATTGTCAGCCAGTTGCCTTTCATTCTTTTTCATTAAAGCTGTTAAATAGGTGTACTAAACAGAGAAAAGGTGGGATTATTTTGGTAAAGAACACTAAAAACTCATGAACTTCCAGGTTTTCAGGTAACACAGTAACAAAAGATTGTCTTTCAAACCCCTCCCCCCATACCCCCAACCCCCAAACCTATGTGATTGCTTCCCCCCCAATGTAGAGTACATTCTTAACAGTTAATCACAGTTTTTCTTGGGCTTAGGAGTGATGCACAAGCTCAACATGAAAGGTCAGACCAATCTAAGTGAGGGTAAGGAAGAGATAGCAGTATTCAGACAGAAATTTGCTCAAAGCTTAGAAAAGGATGTCAGTTTCTCGAATTCTGACTGGTACCATCATGAAAAATAACATCAATGCCATAGTAAGATGAGTAGCTAGAAGATCATACTGCGTGTGAAAGGGGTTTTTTTGTTGTTGTGGTTGGGTTTGTTTTTTTTTTCCTTTAGCCATCTTGCCCTCTGTGTTACTACTAGGTTATCTGTGTGGTGTTTTGTATTCAAGACTTGTATAAATTGAGATCTGATAATCTTAAGAAATGGAATAAGAAACTTTTCATTTAGTGGTATTAGGTCAGTCATTTAAGGAGGATAGTAAAATTATCCTGTGAGAATTTGCTGGTTTCATCTTCTGAAATATGGTTATCTTCTTTATGTTTTGAGAGCGTTCCAATGCTCAAATAAAAATATGACAGCTGAATGCTTCTTATGGGATATTTTTACTAAAAGCTGAAGAACAAGAAATGTGGATACTGATGCTTCTAGATTGCTTTTTTGTATGTATATTTATTATGGGGGAAGAAAATTACTTCTCTACAGTATATCTCATATGCAAATACCTCTTTTAGCCTATGGGTTCGGTTCCTGCTTTCCTCTGATGGGAGGAATCCTATCTTTTTCTTGATTTAAATGTGCTGAACAATTTTTGTACCATTATTATTTCCATGCATTTTTAACAGGAAATTCACAGGGAAACCTGACTTCTTTGAATATGTGCAGACAGCACTTTAAAGGAAGTAGTTAAGCAGGCACCCCATTGTGCATAAGCATAGGAGTTCAGCTAGAACAGTGAATTTTCCTTGTTTTATTGGTTTCTGTCACGGCTTTAGTATTCTTTGAAGGGTTTATTTGTCTTCTGTGCTTTTTAAAAGCAGCTCTTAAAACTTTTGATTGAATTGTACAATTAGATAATATTTTCTTCTTTTTAGATCTCAGCTAATTAAACTTAAGTTGTTTAATTATGCTGGGTAAATGCATGCCAACATTTTGGTTGACGTATTGTTGCTGCTTAAGACTATTATGATGGTTATAGTGGTTTTTCTTTTTTTATTGTGGGAATGTATTTTTTGTGCAGAAATATTTTGGATGCTCAGATGCTTCAAACAGGCCTTAAAATATTGGAAATGCTGCCCTTTGTATATTATTTTGTAATCCTAGTTTTAGCTAGAGTATGTCACTGTAAATATTTCCTCAAAGTACTTGAAGTGAATGTGCCGTTCTGTGATGTTCCAAATTAAGACCTGTTGCTTGTATTACATACTCCCTCTGCCAGAATTACTGCAGAAAGTGAAATGAAATTCTTCCACTCTTTTTGTCATTTGCTTCTGCTTTTGTAGGCTCTTCAATTTCTCTCCTGATTTTTTTTAAATGATTGATTTTCATGAAACTTCTTTTGAGAGCTGAGGTATTAGCTTCTGGAATACATATTCCATTAGTCTAGTTCTTGTGGAGAGATCTACCAGTTGTGAAATCGCTTGCTGCCTGGAAGTCTTTGCCAGTTTTTCAGGGTAAACTTTACAGTGTAGTATTTTGGTAGACCTCTAGCTCTCATGGTATATGGTTATTGGTAATTTATATTGAGTTTTCAGTTGAAAATTTTGTGGGGTCCTCTGATCCTGCTATGTAGTTGATTATGCTGTTAAATTTAGTAAATTATGTAGATGACTTATTGTGGAAATGGCTTTATTCTTCATATTCCTGTTGTCCAGTAGAGCACTGTTGGATTAATAGAACTTTCCTGCCTTCCCAATGGATTTGCCTTTAAGTGTGATGATGCTGCCTGACAACTAGTTTTCAAGGAAGGTCAACAGAATGCTAACACCAGTTTTCTTCTTAATAACAACTAATAACGTTAATACTACAGTAGAGTGTGGTAATGAAAGAATAGAAGGAACAGTGAAAACTCCTTGCCCAGGAGACAGGCGCAGACACTCCATGACTACTGCTTGCAACAGCATAATAAGAATTAAAGTGTTTGCCAGGCTGCTCAGCAGAATCATAGGCTGACCACATCTCCTTCCATGCAAGGTTTGGGTCATATTCCCAAGATACAAGGGCATATAGAGCTGTGAATATCAGCAACAGCCATAACTTTCACAATGCTAAAAAGGAGCTGAAAAAGAGAAACCTCAGAGCAACAAAATCAGCAGTACAAGAGCACTGCAAGAAATTCCAGCTATTTTGGAGGACAGATTTGAAGAATCTGTCCCAAACAGATGAAGATCAGATAGATGACTAAAGAAAAATAGGTGGCATTGGAGGAAGTGTGATTTAAATTGCAGCAGTCAAACATCTGGAGACAGAGAGCAAGAATTGGGTATCGTCTTTCTCTGTTATTCCTCATGTCTTGCTGATGTTCTGATTAAATCCTTTCCTATGGAAAAAAGGAAAGCTATTGAGTCCTTAGACAGAGAAAATATTGAAGAAAAACAAAACCAAAGAAAAACAAGAAGAATACAAGGAAGATGACAAAACACTGAAAAACTGTGCAAGGAGAGGCAAATGGAAATACGCTGTAGACCTATTTATGGAATTTGAAACAACTTTGTAAGGAAACCACAGAGCCATTTGCCAAACTTCTACAAAAGTTTCCAAATTGGAACTGCACCAGTCAAAAGCAAGAATGGAAAAATGCTTACAGTGGCGATGGAACAGAAAAATAGGTCTGTCACACTAAAATAAAATTTTATCTGAACAAAGTACATGGCTCCAAGAAAGCATTGAAATGTAGCTCTACTCTTCATTTGTTACAAAATTATCTGTAGTTGGTCATAAGAGTTTCATCTAGTGACTCATAGTTATTTCTCAGTAATAAAGAGGGTGCCTTCCCAATTAGCTGGTGGCCCTTGTTAGCAAAAGTGAGTTCCAGGAATTAAGCGATTGTATTTTTCAGTATCAGAACTAGGAAATATTAAAAATACTTCCCTTTGCCCACTGTGTTCTCTGAGTTCATATTGGATCTTGAACCACGTGCCTATGGAGCTTTCTATATGGGCTTTAACTCTTAGAAAAAATGTAGAAAACAACCTCATTAGAAATGAATGAGTTTTGAAGTTGAATAAGAAGAGAATGATTACTTTATGGTCCTACTTTAAAACTATTAAGGACTGTTGATTTGGAGTAAGGGGAAGGAACAAGAAGGCAGGGAAGGCCATAGGTTAATCTTCAATTAGCTTTTAGGCTTCACTCAGCAGTGGGGGATGCCATCACAAGCATGAAGTTTTTGCACGCTGTTTTTTGCCTGATGTTCTGTGCAAGTGTTTCTTTCAAAATCTCGTGAGAAACAATGTGTAGATGTTATTTTACAGATATGAGTTACCAGGAATCCATGGATTAAATTTTGTTCTGAAGAATTCCCTTGGTGGTGGTGGCATAGCGTCCCTAAGAAGTGACCCACAGGCATGTATCAAAGCATTGATTTTAATGTAGTTATCTTTCATAACCAACTTTTGGGCTGGAACTGTAAGCTTGTGGTTTTGACTTTTTAGTTCCTTTTAATTTCCTGTTAATATGCATTATCTACTTAATTGTTTTAAGGTTTGAAAACAACATAGGGAAGTAGAAAGTTGATTTAGAATATTTGGTGAAAAAGACGTGCACAAGAAACTATTAAGAGAGTCTTCAAATCAGTTATGTTCTTTATGATGTGCTACCTGTGTTTGTAGATGCACCAGCAAAATTAGCTTCTCAAAAAATCTGTCACGTTTTGGAGAATGCAGATTTACTAGACAATTCTGATTAAGTGTTTCCTAGTACATACAGGAACCATTAACTATACGACAACTCCTCTAGCTTAGCCTATGACTCCTATAGTTAAAATACTGATAATTAATAGAAAACTGAAAGAGAAAAGTAGATGGATAGGAGATCTATTGCGTTGACCACATTATGTGAATCTGAAACTAGCATGTTTTGCAAGTGTACAATTTGAGTATTAAATATTTGAAACATCTAAACCTGAAGATGAGATCCCTTAATGTGGCAATCCTATGGCTACAGCAAAGCACAGTTCTGCTACCGTAGACTGAGAAATGCTTAAGTGTACAAATAATCTCAGCATAGTCAAGACGACTGTTCACAAAATAAGATGATGCTATGTATGAATCGGATAGCAGAGTTGAACCCAAAATACATTGATTTTAGCACTAGTTACCAATAAATTGGAAGAAACTATTCAACCTGTTCAGATTTAGATGCTTGAAAACTCAACTATATAGTTTTCCTTACTTAATTATATTGATTCACAAGTGAGAAAGCCAAATAAATGGAAAAGGTAAATACAACTTTGGATAACCTATAATCCAAGGCTTGATAAAACTCACCCAAAATTTATATAAAAGTATATGTAGAGATAAATACTCATAAAACTTACAAAACATACTGAATTCTTACCCTGATTATAGGAAAAATAGCCTATTGAACCATTTTTAAAGACTTAATTTACAAAGGTGGTATATTTAGATAGTAAAATGAAATGTTGGTTTGTTTTTTTTCTTGCAGGGCAAAGCACTTGGACAGATGCTGTTGGATTTCCAGATTAAAAATGTTCCTGATTTAAAATCACTGATAGAATAATAGGTGTTTAATACATATGCTTTTAACACTGAGTGGTATAAAAACATGTTATAAACAAGAACTGGCTTCTTGAGTGAGATTTTTTTTAAAAGTCAAAGAGTAGAAATTAGTGACAGTTATCTCTCAAAGGCTTAGCTATATGGCACAGATTAGCAAATGTTTTGCATAATACTAAACTAATAGCTTTGTCTGTGACTGATAACATTTCCTGTCTAGATAATACATTGGATGAAGAATTAATTTATTTCCTGTAAAATAGAATTAATCAAATTGCAACATAACATTTAATTATGAGACAAGATAATCTTTGTTCTAAGATGGAAATTACCTCCTGTCCAGTCCATCTCTCTTTTCCTTCTCTCAATCTTTATTTGAAAATGAAATGGACTGATATAGTTGAGCTCCTGTCAGCTCTGTTTGTCCTATGCACAGGGCGAGGCTGGGTAACCTGCTGTGCATTGCTGTGAAGCCACCACTGTCTGGTACTGGAGAACAGCTTTCCCTGTTGGGCAATAAAGAAAAGTAATAATTGTTACTGTTATAGAGTGACTGGTAGTAAATGCTGACCTTTGGTGGTGATCCACCAAACTTCCAGCACTTTGTCCAATTAATGACAGACTTTATTATTACAATTTCCAACATCTCTTACTAATTAATCCATCGGTTGAAAGCAGTGACTAGTAGTAAATCACAGATCTTGGCGTGGGAATAAATTCGAAGATGAGGAGAGGAGAGTGCTGTGAGCTAGTCTGCCTGCTCGCTCTTTCTTGTGATGGTGCAATCCTGGCAGGGAGGAAGGGGGGCCGAGTGGTGGAGGGATACCTCATTTTGTTTCAGGGCTGCTAAGTCCTCATTTTGTGCAGTAGAGTCCTGCCTGGATTAAGTTCATTTGACTGTTGTTTGCACTGCCCTTCCCACAGAAAGGTCCACAAACTTTCCACAGAAAAGTCTGTCTCTTGCTGTGAAGGAATACTCTGTTGAATGCAGTGTGTGCCGTCTCTCTTCTGACTCCCAGTTATCACCGCCCCATCTCCCTTCCTGCACAATATTACTAGCATGTTCAGATTAGGATACTCCTAAATTTCTTCACCTGATTAAGCAGAGACTTAAAAATGCGTATTATTCTTGCTGGGACAATATCAAGGTAGAAATTCTGGCCCAATAACTGTCTGTATTTCCTCCACAGAAGCCATATAAATATTACTCTGCATGTTCAGGCATTTTATATTCAGAAATTAATCTTTTCCTTTATTTTTGGGAGACTGCATTAATTGTTCAGTGCTGACAAAATGAGACATTACTAATATCAGATAAAATTATGAAAATAGTTTTGGTGACAATTACAAAATACCTATCTGTTAGTTGTTCTAAATCTCAATCTGTGCTACTGTTATTACTGATTTCCTAGCCTCTTGCTTGCTAATGAGGATTATACAATGAATTGTTCCTACCTTTTCTGTGGTTTTGTTCATTTGAATTGAAGGTATCATAAGTGAACGCTTTATCCATCTAAATATGTTATTCTCTTAGCGAGTCATAAGTACTATCTGTGTATACAGCATGGTTCAGTCTAGTTGTCAAAAAATGAGTCATTATTTCATTGCAGACAAATATCCAACTTCATAACTTTAAAGGGAAAATGGCATGCTGTTTTTATTATGTTTACAGTCATTGTTTGTTAGAAAACTGTTGTTAATAATTTGGAAGCCTGTTAGGTTAGCCAAAACAGACAAAGATACTGAGAGGAAATAAAAAAGAAAAAGTGACAGACCTCAGTAGCAAGCCTACAAGGATAAAAAGGCTACAGTAAATATTTGCAGTTCACTCAATATGCTGCTTAAGTGACTCTGTAAATGTGTATGCAATAATTTTTGAATAAAAGTGAACATTTATAAAGTATAAATTTGTTTTAGTCATTTATGTTGTTTCTTCTACTGGAAGAGAGTGATACATAGTTCAAAGGTTCTTTTGTTTTGAGGTTGTTTCACTTGCCTGCAATTTCGTGCATGGTCATGCTGGTTCCCTTCTTCCTTCAGATTGTGTCTGTTCTGTCCCTAGTCTTTGTTAAATACAAAAACTGAAAAAGTAAGTGATACTATTTTCTGGAGCGCTRGTCATTTACAGCTCTACAATGGAAGCTGTAATTTGCTGAAAAGAACGGTACAGTGTTCAAATGGATTGGATATGGCAATACAAAGGCGTTATTTTTTATCTCTGGAATTGCCCTTTTTGGATGCTGTGAAACCATCCTTCACAAACATGTTTTCTGTCCATTATTTCTTTCAGTGCAGCAGCTTAAACCAAGTGGCATTACTTTTCAGATACTTTTCTTGCAAATTATAGCCTCCCAAAAATCCCTATCCAAAGATTTTATCCTCCTTGACCTCCTTAACATGTTTTGAATTCATGAACCTGTACTTGTTCCAGCAATCCCAGCTGACCTGAAAGCTTGTTAAAGCTGCATTTGTTTCTTAATCTACGGTAGAGATTGAGAAAAGTTTGGTAAAATGTAAATTGTACTCGAAGGTGAGCATGTATGTAGTCAGGATTGGTTTAACTTCAGTCAGTTAAAAAATGCATTTTGCCTGCTTGTTAAACCAGGGCTGTTCCTCAGATAGGCAAGAACTTACCCTTCCAATTGCCTGCCTTTCCTGCTTTTTCCCTACTGTGTTAGCTGTGAGGGCAGGATGGAAATAGTAATGCCTAGCATATAAAATAAGGATCCATCTAATATACTAGAGTTTCAGTGTAACGGAAACCGGCTCACACCTCTTACCTGGCAGGTTTTTGTGCTGTGGCTCCTCTGCACTGCAAAACAAAGGTTGCATTCTCCTACCTCTCGCAGCTTTCTTACTGCATCTCGCCTAACTCTTGAAAATAAATCATGGGTTTTGTCATGAAGTTATTCTATAGCAGCTAACAGTCCAAAACAATACTTGTTCAGTGTTTGCTGTGTTATATTTAATATTTCAAAGTGATTTTCCCACTGCAATTTGTGTATTAAGGGTACAAAAGTTATTATACAAAAGTGACCCAAGATAAAGAATGTGCCAGAGTGTTTGAGGCACGAAGTATATTTTCAGTTTAGCCACCTCCAATGAAGCCATTTTTCAACTAAAATATGGGGGGTTTTCCCCCCCTTCAGAGCAGAGGAAAAATAATTCTAAGTATACCTTTTAAATTTCGTTTTGCATCATGGCAGTTTGAAAGTAATAGGAGTGCAGCCCTTAAGGTTTGAAAGCAGAAAATGTTGGGTTGCAGAGTGCCTTTCAAGAACCTGAATGGTTTCATTCAGAAATGACTTTGATATGTTGTATTAAGCGCTTTGCACACAGTAATGCTCACAACAGTTGCAAGGTAGCAGCGAAGCATTACCTGGGTGGATTTCACTTACTGCARCTGGGTATGTGTGCTGGCCAGAGGAGCGACGCCGTTTCACAGACCTGTCTGCTGTGTAATGCCTTTTGTGCTTGTTCTGCTGGGGTTTCCGGACCTGAGAGTGAGCGAGTGGTTTGGGGAGGAGGGAAGAGAGGAGGCTCCTTAGTGCCTCAGGTGTGAGGAAATTACACTGCAGAAATGTCACACCTCTCACCTTATTTCTTTGAAACCCTCCCATGCAGTAAGACTCCTCGTTGCAATTCCTATTCTTCGGTTTTCTCCGGTTTCATCCTGGTTTCCCTTCCAGATTTGCCTGAAATGGACCCTGGTGATTTTGGGATTAAAGGTAACCAGCATTAAGAAAGCAAACAAAGGATGCCTCTAAGTAAAAGATCCCGTCGGGGAATGTCTGTTTCTGCCAGGGAGTTCAGCTGAATTCCTCTAAATTTCCTTTGGGCAGGGGAGAGAAATCTGCACTGTGGACTGAAGCATCTCTAACACCTACTTCAAGAAAGACCATCCAGATACTCCCTTGACAGCTTTGGGAAAGGGGAGGGGGGGTCTGCAGATGGCAGCACAGGGCAGGACCAGTGCTTATCCTCGCAGGAGGGTGACGGGAGCCTTTCTGTGCCAGGACTTTCTGTGGAGTCTTTGATAACCTTCTGGCTGTGGCATTGTGCTTCAGCTCTGGACCAGCTGCTGTGACCATCACCAAACGGGTGAGACCCTTTATCATGACGAGGGGTTTTAATATTTTCTTTTTCCYGTCCCTTAAAGAAAATGTACTAGTTAAAAATGAGAAAAGCTCTCCCGCTTCCCCCCATTTTTATTTACCAGTAAGCATAAGCAAAAGCTTCAAACCTTCCAAATATATTTAAACATCTGGATTTGAAAAGATGCTGTTTCAATTACATAATTATGTGTGGCTAGTGGCTAATCCACAGCGTTCCTACCAGCATCATGAGCCACATCTATAGGGTATTTTCTCTTTTGTAAGTGATGCGATTTGAAGTAGGGGGCTTGAGAGGGCTAAGCCTCTGTTGCGTAAAAATTTGGCTGAGACTCTCCAGAGAAAATCCCAAATGCCTGATCGCCCTGGTAAGAAGCGGGCTCTGGCCTCGAATCAGCAACCAAATGAGGTTACTGTGGGCCTCTCTTTGCAGGTGAAGCAAGGTAAGGATAATCTTCAGTTCCCCAGGAAACTGCTCTCTGCTCCGAGCAGGAGGAAATAGGAGGGCAACACCAGCTCTCATTTCTTGTTGGTGAGCAGTAAGGTAACCCGCACCCCTGAAATATTTTCTTCACTGAGGAGTGGAAAACTTGCTTTGGCTCATTGATAAGCCTCATCTTTCCTGTGCACTGGCACTCCTCTCCTTGCTCCCCTTTTTTGTACTCGGCATCGCATATGTTGTGGTGTTTGCCTGAGCATCCACAACCTGCAAGAAGACAGATCAGGCAAGTTGGCAGCTTTAGAGCCCGGGTTTGGGGGAAAATGCTCTAACAAACTACTTCTCCAGCATTGCTTTCCCCCTGCCCCCTACCCACTCCGAGTTTCTCACAGAGGCGAAAGCTTCCCCTTGCAGCCGGAGCAGGAGTGTCTGCGGCAGCAACAAAAGTCAATGGCAACGGGTCGGGGCGAGGCGGCGGGGACTCGGTGAAAAGCTGCGGCGGCGGCGGGTGAGGGGGACGGGCGGGCGGCCCCCTCCCCTGCCACTCTCCGGGCCCTGTCATCTTCCAGGTAAGATGAATGTCTGTCCCATCCATCATCCCGCAGTCCCCGGGGGGGCGGGAATTTGCTCGGCTGCTGAAACTTATTAGCCTCAGACGGGGCGGCTTTGTTGACCTGAGAGGGCTGCTCTTTTGTGGGCTCTGTTGCCAGGATTTAGCCATTTACATAATGGATTAGCATGAAACAAAACGCATGGGAATGCCTCTCCGCCTTTTCCCACTCTTTCTTAGTTGGCGGACCTTTCGGGCGAGTTAATTTATAAATGTGACTTCCCCCTCTTCCTCGGGGACCTGTTTTCTTCCGAGGCAGAACGGCGCGCCCAGCAGCCACCGCTCCGCTCCCTTCTTTTGCCGCTGAGCGAGCACCGCGGCAGCCTCCCGCCCCCCAGCCGGGCGCCGCTCGCCCCCCTCGCCCCGCGGTTAGCGGGGCGGCTGCCGGGGCGGGCGCCCAGAGCCCCTTAAGATGGGACCACCGGCGGGGCAAGATGAACGAAACGGCTGCGGCCCCGGGAGCCCTCCGCTGTACTCCTGGGGCGGATGAAGGGCTTCGAACGCGCTTTTTCTTGCCCTTCTACCTGGGCAGCGCCGGGAGGAGGCGGGGGAGAGCTGCGGCTGGCACCCGGCCCTGGGTCCGGGCCGCGGGCACCGCGCCTACCCGTCGGCCAAGCCGCCGCCGGGCCCAGGCCGAGGGGCGCCGGCTGCGCTCGGTGCGCCCGCCGCGCTCCCCAATAAAGCCTGGCCGCTCCTCGGGGCGGGCGCTCCCTGCACGCCGCTCACCCGGTGGGCTGGCCCGGGTGCCCGCCCCGCCCCGCCCGGTAGCCTAGAAAAGCGGGGCCGGGCGGCGGGGGCTGCGCGGCGGCAGTGAGGGCTCCCCCCGCCGACCATGAAGAACCCGGTACCGCAGGCGGCCTCGCTGCTGCTGGAGAAGCTGCTGCTCCTCGTCCACGTCCGGCCCCTGCCCGCGGGCTCCGGCGGGGAGCCGCCGCCGGCCCCCGGCTACTACGACACCAGCTGCTTCAAGCGGGGTGACCTGCTGGAGGTGCCCCGCACCCTCTTCATCCACTTCGGCATCTACCTGGGCGAGAACCGCGTCGCCCACCTGATGCCCGACATCCTGCCCGCCCTTACCGGCGACCGCCGGCAGATCCAGCAGGTGGTGACGAACAAGCGGCTCATCCTGGGCGTCATCACCAAGACGGCCAGCATCCGCGTGGACACGGTGGAGGACTTCGCCTACGGCGGCAGCATCCTGGTCAACCACATGGACCGGCTCTTCGAGGACCAGGTGCTGGGCAGCGAGGAGGCGGCCCGCCGAGCGGAGAAGCTGGTGGGCGCCACGGCCTACAGCCTGCTCTGGAACAACTGCGAGCACTTCGTCACCTACTGCCGATACGGAGCCCCGGTCAGCTTCCAGACCGACAAGGTACGGCCCGGCCGCCGGCGCTGGGGAGCCCCGCGGGGAGCCGCCCCGCCGGGACGGCGCGCAGCTGCCGGGAGAGGCGGCGGGGCCGGGGGCGGCGCTGCCCTTCCTGGGGGCGGCGGCCCGGCTGGGCGCTCCGCTCCCCGGAACTAGGTCAGCCGCCGCCGCGGGCCCCCGGAGCTGCTGCCCGGTGCCGCCCGCCGCCCCCGGCCGGAGCCGACGGCCGTTCTCCCCGCAGCGGGCACTGCCGCGGGTGCGGAGCTGCTCGGAAGGGCCGGTTGGCCCGGCCTCTGTTGGCTTCGAGTGGCGAGGGGAGTGAGGCTGAACGCGTTAAGACAATGAACGTGCTCTTAAAATGCTCCGAAGCTATTCGTTCCTGCCGGAGCCGCAGGCAGTACTGGGGCTGCAGCGCGGGTCGTGAGCCAGGGTCCGACTCGCTTCTCGCCCTGGACGGTGCTCCCGAGAGCCCGCGTGAGAGCTGGGGTGCAACCGCTGGACTGTAGTGGAGGGAGCGGGCATCTCCAGCCGCTCGGCTAAACCCATCCCCTTTAACCCTGACCTGTTCCTTTTCTCTTTCAGTTCTGTGAGACTGTGAAGAAGATCATTCGCGACCAGAGGAGTGTCCTTGCTTCAGTGCTTCTGGGATTAGCATCAATAGTCTGCCTAGGTTTGGCACCCTCCACCACGCTCCCCACTATCTTTATTCCCTTCTTTCTGTGGATGGCTGGCTAACAGCCTTCCCGGAGGCTCGCGGCCAACATCTGTACATAGGATGTATACTACTGTATTTATGAAAGCACAGATTACTCATCGGTGTCGTGTAAAGTTTCTTAACTTTGTGTGCCTTTTTTAAATACAGCTTTGTCTAGAACACAGTGCACAAGGCATAGCTTACTGTGTAAGCCAAATAATAGATTTCCTGAAAATCTCAGTTAGTACATTTTAACATGCCTTTAAATCATGAAAAAGTAAGGTTGCGATGCAATTCTGCTCCTTGCCTTTAGCCATAAGTGATTCTGGTAATATCCTTCATGTTCTTCAATTTCTTAGCTGCATACCTGGGTGCTGTAACTATTAATAAAAATTGATGATGGAGTACCACAAAGTGATGGGTATTGAGAACAAACTGCTTACCTCTTTGATAGATACAGTGTATATTCAGAAGTTACTGTCTCCATTCCTAAAATACCCTTTAGTGGAGATACAAGTAAGTAAACTGACTCTTTTTGATAGCAAAGAAGGAAAACCGACCCTAGGCTGGGTGCTCTGTGCTGCAGTAGCATATCTAGCTGGATTGGCTACAGTCCTTTGAGTTCCCTTCTGGGAAATGCTCACAAATCTATCATTTGTATTAATTGCGTAAAGACTTGCTACCGTGTTGAACAACTTTTTGATTGGGTTAGAGGTAAGGAAAGACAGCGATTCCTCAGTATTTTCCTTGGTACTGATAGCGGTTAGTATGGCTAATATAAATGGCTACAGAGGGTTATAGGGGATACAGGAAGAAACTAAGCTTGCTTTATGACAACTAGTGACATACAAACGCGAGAAATTTCCAGCGTACCAGGGCACATGGCAGGGAGGAGGAGTACAGACGCCAATTTAGTTCCTACCTTCCCTCAGCAATGGGACCCAAGTGGGTGCCATAAAGCATCAGGGATCATTGGAGCGGTTTCTGTGGTGGCTATATTGTCATTTTGGATATTGCCTTAAAACAAGATGCCTCTCGGTGAAAGACGACATCTTTCTATAGTTGTCTCTTGCAACTAAGTATTCACTTGCAAGCCAGCAGTTGGTGCTAAAAATGTTTCGTCTTCAATGTTGAGGCCTTTCTGTTTATCAAAAGTGTGTAAAGCTGGATTTGAAATCAAGTTCATCTAGCCAATTGTTTGAGTGTTAAAAACCTGCTGGTTTTTTTCTTAGCAATGTCTTGATGTATGCAGAGAAACTCTTCAGCTCCTGGAATGCCTTGCATGCGATACATGCACTTACATGTTCACGCGCTATGCTTGCCTTCCTTTCTAGTCAAAGGCGAATGTGATGGTTCTTCACCAAGGACTGAACCTCAGATTTACTTCTTTCTATGAGTGGTGTTCAGTATCGTGTCATCAGCTCTGCTACTGAAGTGGCCACTTTTTCCCATTTTTAGAGAGACTCATTTTAACTGTGCTATAAACCCCCTTCGCCTTCCCCTAGACCTTACAGCTGCTTGAAGACTGGATTCTTGAACTGCGAGTCTACTTGGCTGCTCTCTAATCATCTTTCTTCTGGCAGCTCCACTATAACCGACGAAGAATGTAAAGACTGGGGTGAAATTCCAGGCTCATAGAAAACAGCAGCATGACTGCTGCTGCCATCAACTGAGAGGGGATTTCAGCCCAGCTTTCAGTACAGGTTCAGTCTCCAGCCCAGCCCCAAAGCAGCTGGATATCAATTACTCTTGGATCCTTGTAAACAACTTCTGTTCTGCTTTCAAAGATTGCAATGCTCCGTGTAACTGTTTCTGGTAAACTTTTAAAATTAAGATGTTTTTTAATTAACATGGATTGCCTTTTCATAGTGTATGCATTAGTAATATTTACATAAATTCCAGTGTGGTTTTTTTACTTGCTGTGCGTAAGGTATGAACTGTAGTCATTACTGTAATTATATAAATAGAATTTATTCATTTAAAAACATCTACCAGCCTCTTGAAATTGAGGATAATGCTATAGCATTTCTCTAACATATCCCAGTAGAGCACTGAACAGTCCATTAATGTGCAGTTACATGGTGTCTGATTACAGGTGGGCTTTTCTTTCCCCCTTTATTTACTTGGGATTTATAAGAATTCCAGTAATTCTTACGATTCACATACACGATAAACAATGGGGTCATGACCAGTAACCAAATCATAAGTGGGATTGTTGGAAGGCAGAGAAATGTTCCTGCTCTAGCTTCAGTATCAAAGGACCAATGCTCCTGCTTTGCTAATGCTGTTGAGCAAGAAGCATCCAGATCAGACTGGGGGACTGAGCTGGGATTTTCATAGGGTTGTCTATGAAAGAAAGGAAGGCGGTTCCTTGCAGACTTCCAGCTGTATTAGCAGAGAGTTTTCCTTCAAAGTGTAAAGTTTTAAGCTTATGAAATACTATGAAATGGTCTAGAATGTCCTGCTGTATCCTTTCATCAGAGACAAGTAATAACATGGGCATGGGAAGAGCAATTCAGCTGCATGTTTAGGACTTTTTCCCACCAACTATAATTCTAGCAGAGATCTGGAAATTTTGTTGGAGTCGGGCATGAGTCAAATCAGTCATACTCTGAGGGGAAAACCACGACTAGCAGGCATGAATTCTCATGTTCAGCTTAGCGGGTGGTGTTTGTGCTCTGAAATATTTTGGTAAATGTCAGTGTCAACTTTTTTTCTGTAATTACTTGAGTAAAAATAAGCACTTGCCCTAGGTGGAGCATTGCATTTCAGACTTGAGCTCAACTGTGATGCCATTGAAATGAATGAGCTAGTTATAATAAGAAAAACAGAGAAAACTGTGGAGCAATTCAGCTGTTCGGAAATGTATGTGCTTAGAAGTGAAATTGTTCATCGGTAACTGTAAGTGATGGGGAGTGTAAATCTAGAGCTGCAGCTCATTTTAGTGGTGGGGCTGTTTTGAAAAGTTGTGTGGTTAAACCAGAATATGTAATGGAGGAGTATAACCATCGCCCCTGTGCCACTGGGAAAGGCAAGTAGTGAAGACATCAAGTTGAAAGGATAGATGTTTCACTTCAGATTTTCCAAAGAAAACAAAAATAAAATGAGCATTCACAAGGCTTGAAATGTTTTCACAAAACCTGTGTTTAAAAGGAGAAAAAAAAAAAAAAAAGTAAGTTGCTAAATGAAGACATTAGAACACTGAACTTTCTGTTTGTATTTATTTTAGCTTGGAACATAAATGATTACTCATTTTGTGGTGAACAGTCATCTGCTTCTTGATTTCACCTTTGGGTCCTCCTGTGCTGAAGGAGAATGCTACATATAAATACCATTGAGGCTTTTAATGAAAACAAAATCATAGCAATACTTGTTAAAGTCTGAGGGGATGGGGAAGAGGGAATTAAACTTGTGTGTGACTTGACATCGTCCAGACAGGTTTTAGAAAGCAAGACGCAGCGACAAGAAACATTAGAACTATGATCTCTAGAAATGATATGGTGTTGTATTATTTATTGCATGTTCTCACATTAATAAAGCGTCGCACACCACTGAATGATACAGAACTGTGTTAGACAGTCATTAGTTAGCATCTCCTTTCTCTCGCCTTTTTTTTTTTTTTTTTTTAAAAAAAAAAAAATTTTTTTTTTTTTTTTTTTTTTTTTTTTCTTTTTTTTTTTTTTTTTTTTTTTTTTTTTTTTTTTTTTTTTTTTTAAAAAAAAAAAAAAGTTCTCAGGTGACTCTAGGAGCCATTTGCTCCTTATGCTTTGTAATAGCTTAGGACCTGATCCCTCTGAGCACTGAACTGTCATGCATGGGCTTACTGATGGGAAATGAAGATACAAAAGCTTACTAGTTTTGAGGCTCTTTGCTGTAATGCATTGCACTCTCCTGTAAGCCTTACAGAAATTTTTCAGAATGCTGTGCTGGTAAAATAAATGATCTCCTCTGCTGTAGGAATATATCATTAAAAGTATGAGGGCTATTTTTTGACATAATTTCTTAAAAATCGATTCTGGGATGTGTTTCGTGGCATAGCTTCACTTCTGAAGCCAAAGGAACATTTAGGATATGGTCCAGAGTGCTCAGAGACTGGGAGAAGGGGGGGAAGTGGTGTGATCTTTAGGAGACTTAAATCAGAATTACATTGCTTGCAGCACCGCAGTTCTGTCTGTAACAAAACTGGTGATTTATGTTTACTGTGTCTCATAGGGTAGAAACCTTTCTGTGAGATGTTCTCTAGCTTTTTAATGTTTTCCCTATTTATTAGGGAACTTTATTTAGCCCTGTGACCTTGTTTTAGTAGTTGCCTCTTCTCTATAGCATACCTGTGAATTGGAGAAGAGTCACTGGCTGCTCTGTGATAGTGTGATTTGGAACAAATCAGCTGCATAGTCCCCTACAACTACATCACAACACCTACAACTAGGTGCTTGGTCTGAACGAGGCAGTGAAAGTGCAGGAGGTAGATAACGTAGGTTTCTTTTACTTGCAAGGGCAGGACGTGTTAAGTGTGCTGAACAACCAGGCAGTGAATGCAGAGGTGTGTGCCTGTGAAGACTCAGATGCCGCTTAGTTGGGTACACTGGGCGCAGTGATGTGTCTGCTCTCCTGTCCCCAGCTGGAGTTTAGGGAGCCTGAGATGGGGTTGCATGTTAGGGGTGAGATTAAACAGATTAACTTGCCTTCCCTTAAATTGAGAGGTGCACCCTTAATGTCACAGGCTGTAATCTAATCTATTAAATCAAATGGGCTAGGGTCCATCTTTTGACTATGTGGTGGTACACTGTGACTCATGTTGGAGCTAAACTCCCTTACCGGTACAGTGCAGCTTCACTTCTAATGGCTACTGGTAGTGTTCCCTGGCCTGCCTTGTCCCGAGGCATGCTCCAAGAGAGCACTAGTTACCAGGGGCTGCAGCTGGGATCATGCAAACAGAAGTATGGGTGACCATGTATAAATACATAAAACCTATTCTGTGACCTTGTTTAGCTTTTAAGGTAGACATCCCCATTTGTTACCCAAAACCTCGAGTCCCTTCCTGATTGAGCAGCACTTTGAATGGAAATATCAATACCATTTTATAAAAAGTGTAAAACTATGATCGTTACAGCATTTCTGGGGATTTGGGAGACTTGGCAGTGCTAGGTTAACAGTTGGACTTTATGATCTTAAAGGTCTCTTCCAACCTAAACAATTCTATGATTCTATGACCTTCTCAGTCCATCCTGCAGGAGACTCACCAGGCTTTGGATAAGGCTATGATGTGGCTACCCTTCACTTTTTCTAATTTTATCACTGTTAGGACAGTGATTACTGAATTTTTTTTGTCAAGTCGGGCAACACCTGTGGCTTTGAGTTAGGAGAAAATGGCTCTCTGGCCATTCTGTATTGGAACGGGCTCTGTTTGGCCTCCGTGTATTTGCCCCCTCTGAGGGGGGTGTCACTTCTCATGGTCTATGGGCCCCAGTGAGGTTCTGAGTGGGAACCAGATTCCTAGATGCAGCCAGGAACTAAAAATGCTAAGACTGGGACATTGCTGACTTTGACACAACACAAACTGCTGCAGCCATTCAGAAAACTTTCAGGTAAAAATAAGGGAGAGACTCTCAGGTTAAAACGGTTTGCTGCTTTGCTGCAGTGTTATTTTAGTTAAAGCAAACGCTTTTACTTAAAGCAGATACCTCTCTAACTATTGCCTATAGTTTATCTTTTTTAATTCTTTCCCATTTCTGTAACTGGGGCAATAATCATCTCTCTCTTTTCTGGCCAGCTGCAAGACTTGGTTAATATTTGCATAAGGTTGTGGGTTCCTTGCATTGGACATACCAAGTAAATAAAATGCATGGTTCCTTACCAGAAGGCAACTTCCCTGTCTGTGAAACCAGAGTTTTCCATGAAGCTAAGGAAGTGTACTATTTTATGTAATTAAGAATACACGCAAATGAAGGGTTATGCTTTGCTAAACTTGCCAAGCCACCTTATCTTCTGCTTCTGCATAGTCCTAGACCTGACTCAGATTTGCACCTGTGTTCCTTGCAGTTTTGCAGAAAGTACCTGCACATTTCCATTTCACACTGCATAGAAACACAGGGAGGGCTGGGTCTGCTACTGCCACACAGTAGGTAAAAAGTAATTAATTCTAATCAAAAGTGAAGAAATGTGGGTGTGAAGATAATGAGAGGTCTCCTGCACCCCTGGTGGAAAGATTAGAGTTAGATATTAAACAGAGTAACTTTTGCTATTTCTGTTTGCAGACAGCATTGTACGTAGCTCCAAGTGAACGCTCAGGAGGAGGGAGGCACCTGGTTTCAACCACATTCATTTAGAGTCTGTCTAAAGAACGTGGTAGTGCACTGTATAAGTAGCCTGGAGCCAACGATGACTTGGTTGCCTCCAGAACCAGAAACAGTGCAACTGTGAAAAACACAGAACTGCATTTAGCCCTAGGGGATGAAGGCTGTTTGGTTCAGCATCATGCTATCACAGCTCTGTCACTTTTGGAGCCTGAACAGATAGCACCTCATGATCATGTCCTGTTTTGCAGTCATACCAACTCACCTGAAGCAAGAGCTTTGAATAATGCAGATAATGCCCCAGACTGTTTAAATTCCATCCCAAGCCTTGTTTTAGTCATGGGTTACTTTACACAGGTTCCAGCTCTGCCGGTTCCTGAGGAGTCCTTCCCGAGGTATCTAAGTCTTCCCAAGCTTTGGAAGAGGAGCCTGAAGGCCTCATTCAGGGCTGAGAATCACCCCAGATTGGCAAGTGTGTCAGGCTGCAATGCCTATAGTATACGTGAAGATGTAGCCTGTGATATCCACAGTCACGTTGCCACATCCCATTCCTCAGTCTTTCATCAAGCTCAGGATGTGCACAAAAGTCAGCTCCTCTGGAAATTCAAATGTGTAATAAACTAGGACATGACCTTGACAAATAGAGGCAAAAGTAACATCTCTTCATCCAGTACATCAGCCATGTAGCACTGATAATCGCATGGTAAAGACAGCTTTTTATTTTCTTCTAGTTATTACTCCCAATTTCTGACAGCAAGTAGGTTTGGTCACACTATGTAAGAAAGAACCACTCCGTTGTACAAGTAACTATTTTAGAATGACACTTTGATCATGTATTGACAGACAGGGTGTAGACTGGGAATAATGTCTTTTCAAAACTTGCCTGGAGAAAGCAGTAATTTTGCTTGGCCAATGAACTGAAATTCCAGTGAGGAACGGAGCATTTCTATTTCTGGTGTCTTGAGCAATTCCAGTAACTCTAATACTGTTAAAGCATTGAGAATTGCATAGGCAGTGGACCTGCTGCATAGTCATGAAATGTATTTCAAAATTATAATGAGGTTTTTATGACTTGCAAAGAGTTTTTTTACAAGCAAACTGAAAATATCCACCCAAACCAGTTACAGAAATCACTTTCCCTCAGTAACTTTCTAGTTTGCATTTTTCAGTTTGGGGAATGTTTGTGTTAAAATCTCTCTTACAGACAGTACTCAATCCTGCAATTAAATACAAATTTGTGCTTGCAACAACAGTCTGTTTGTATGGGAAAGACACTGGATTTGTGTCATAAATTGTGAGCTCACTGTATTATTGAGCAGGAAGGGAACATGAGATGTGAGCAAGACTTCTGTTTATACAAAAAACATTTGATCATAATAAAAAAAAAAGGTAAGAGAAATTACTTAAATCACTTTACTAGCACTGCATATTTAAAAATTATCCCATTAGGACAGGTTCTCAGTAATTCACCAGATCTACCATTGCGTACATAGTACTCCACGTTTCTTTACTGCAACAGCACCATTGGGTTATGTTTCTTCCAGCTAAAATCAACAGGAGCTTTGTCACTGTCTTCATAGGGAGCAAGATTAAGTATGAAGTATTCCCACCCATTCCCTGACCTCCCCAAAATCCTGTACCTGTGGAAATTTAATAACAATGTTCAGAAATGAACCCCCGATCATGATGAACTTTAGACTGAATTATGATTTGAAGAATCTTACAGGTCATAAACTGTGCAGATTTTTTTTTTTTTKTAGTTTTTCAAATCTATTCAGATGCCTACAGATGGTTGCTTCTGTGCTGCCACCAGTGTTTCTACCTAGTTTTTTTGCTGCTCTAGGCAATGCACTCTTCAGCTGGCTTCTGAGATCTTTTTCTTTGAACACAACTACTCCTATTAATTTTTAGGACTCTCAATCCAGAGCTGCAGCAAGACAACCAGACACTGTTAACAGCTTAACTGCCTTTGAGAGCCTTGAGCTTACAGATGGGGGCCAAATTTTTCAGCATCACAGGAACACAGGAATGAACTTGGCAATATCCGAAGGTCAGTTTAGCCCCGTATCATTCTCCACCAATGACCAACAGTGAGCCCTTAGGGACATGGTACGGGTACAGACAGAGTCTTGACAGATTTTCAAAAATTTCCATAAGCAACAATTCATGAACTTCCAGCTTTAAAGCTTGCATTCATTTCATCATGTTTAATACTCTTACCCTACGTGAACTTGTCTTATTCCTTTTTTAGCTTATCTGTCTGGCCTCCGAAAGGTTCTATAGCAAGATTAATTATGACATATGAAAAAGCACTTTATTTTAAATTGGCTACTTGATGATTACATTAGCTGTCCCTCCCTTGTACTACAGGGAACAATGAATAATCATTTTGTGTTCATTTTTTCCACGTACAGTCTTACAACTCAGATATTCCTGATGTGGAAGTCTGAGTTTTTGCAGTTTCCACAAATTTGTGCTGAAATTCTTTGGAAAGCAGCACCACCCTTCTAGTACCACGGCTGCCCTCAGAAATTTATTACACATTACACCTCTCAGTCCAACAATATCATCCTGGAGTTTCTTTAGACTTGAATACATGAGCCTTGTCAGTTTGTTACTTTGAGTTTACTCATCTGTCCTAAAATGCCTTTTATTGACCCCTCAGTTTAGGACTAATGTGAGGCTCTATTGCCTGTAAAAAAGAACTGGCTTGCTTTGAAAACTTCTCTGTCACTTTTGTGTTGAGTATTGCTACAAAAAACTTTTTTTTCTTATAGCTTAATTCCTCAAAAGGCCCTTTCTATATCATCTGTCAGTTCTCTCTCTGGCAAATGCCTGCCTTTTGATATATTTTAACAAGGCTTTTTTTTTTTTAATTATTAGTTTTTATGTTAGCAAGGTGATCCTCTGAATCTATTTTAGCCTGGGTCCTTGGGGCTTTCTATGTAACTAGCTTATGCAGAGCGCTTGTGCTCCTTGTTTGGGTAAGAGATCTGCTTTTTGAAGGGTGGCACTTCTAGTAAGCCTTTGCTTTTGCCCCAGCTCGAGTCCTCCTGGGCTGAAGGAGCAGGAAGGCGGGCGGCATCTCCCCAGCGTCCAGTGCGGACATGAGCATCAAAAAATCCCAAACCGGTCACCAACTCGACATGGTGTGGACAGTGTTGCAGCATCTCCCGGACGCTGGGGAAAGGGAGGTGCAGAGCTCCTTCAAAATAAAACCAGCCGGCGTTGACAAACCTTCTTTTAAGATAACATACTCCCACCTAGTGGCTCTCTTACATTCAGGAAAATGCACTGTCTCCAGCAAACTGGGAAGTTAACTATGAAACTCGCGTTTAAAGAACAGGTAAATCAGGTATTTACTAAGTCGACGTAACTGCGCGGTAGGTTTAGAAATGTTGGTTTCGAATTCCTGTTTCGCTGTTGTAACATCTAACCAGAAATCAGGAAGGAACAGTTAAACTGCGTAACACTGATTTTGTTTATAGTTGGCCACAATGTAGTGGTTCTTGTTTTAGTTTTTCATTGCAGTTTTGGTTGTGTCATTAGGCTTTGTAGGAAAGACAATAGCTAGATACAGAAAAGCATTTAAAAATCATTCTGTTAGCTGGACTTAATGAATACCATAAAAAACCCCAAAGATAAGTCATGGGATTCTATGTGTGTATAACATACAAATATATATAAATATCTCTATATATAAATGAAAGAAACACACAAAAACACTGGTTACATTGCTTTAGACTTTCTTAATTGTGTCTCCAAGCATAGCACTATATCCTTAAAGCCTCAGGAAAAATATAAAGAAAATTACATGGAAGCATCGTAAGTTATTTAACTATAATTGGTATTGACAGTCCAGAGCTTCCTGGCTTAAAAGCGAGTTAGCAGCTCACAGCAGCTGGATTATAAATTAAAAGAATGTGAACTTGATAAATTGATGCCTTTTAGGATTCTCAGAATAAGCTGGAATTCAAAGCCAAGTATGAACAGCCTAAGGAAAGAGTGGACTCTTTCCACTTTTCAAACTACAGTTAAGGTACTTTAAATATTTAAATCTAGGAAAAGTAAAAATTAAATCTTGCTCTCCACTGTTGCGCTCAATGTAATTTATTTCCAGAATTATTAAATATTCAAAAGGTAATGTGATATAAAAATCTTTAGCCTCCTTGGTAAACTTCCAGTTAATGTCTAGGTCAGATGAGGTATGACCAAAGAATTTACAGTTTGATGTCTGATGCCCATTTGGTTCCAGTGCTGAAACATGCTCTAAGACTTTCACAGAAGCTACCATAAATTCAAGTACTTTCTAACAATATTTGCAGAGAAATAAAAAACTGAGCAATGACTGAGAGGGGACTGTCTCCAATCTTTCTGAGCCCTCCGGTGCGGACTGAGACACCAGTGGTGTGACGAAAGGAAGCCCGCTCTATAGGTCTTTGTGCTTCACATCCTTGTGGAAAGAAAACTTTGGTTTCAAGGTTGTTGGGGCAGTAGCCACTTTCAGAAGCACTAAAAACACCAAACCTCTTTAGTCGCTGCTGTACAGACGTGCAGAGGATATACTGCCATTTCAGAATTCATTTAAAATGTCTGCCTAAAAAGCAGACGGGAAAGCATTCTGTAATGGTGGAGCATCAAAAGACCGCAGTACTGCAGGACAGTATTCTCCATCTCCCTTGGCCCTTCCCTCCTTCCCGTCCTTTCTTCCCTTCTATTCCCTGACATTCACCTCTTCTTCCACCAACCCTTTGCAGTGTTACTTTTTTCAGCAATTCCCATCTGCTCCTTCCCTCTGGGGGTTAGCTGTATTGCCAGAAAACAGCCATTTTGCTCAGTGATTAAAGGTATGGCTTTGTCGCACAGGGTCCAGGTTTTTAGAGTGAGATACAGAGGGAGCAGAAAGCAATAGTTCTGGAGGTAATGAGGGGGAAAACAACCAAAGAGATTTTTTACACTTCGTTATGCACATTTTACATCACTCTGCGCTCAGCAGTGTTGGCTTAAAGTTGATTTAATTCAATTTACATCTGTAAAATTGTTGATATTCATATCTAAGAAAAGACAGAACATGCTTCAGGATCCATTTTTTCATATTCATTGCATATCTGCATGTTAAAGTCATGTGGCATGTGTGTCTCAAAGTGGTTTACAAAAAAAAGAAAGCAATTCTGTATGATGTTTTCTCTGTAATTAATATTCTGTTATTTGTTCCCCAAATGCTTATTCCAGCAAATCAGATTTTGTAATTTTATAATTAAAACATATTCCAACTCTTTTAAGGCAGAAAGCTGAACGAGAGCAAACAGCACCTTTCAAGAAAAAAGACCCTTTGGGCACTAGGATGCCTTCTTAGGAGGATCCTACTGAACAGGCATTGCAGCTACTTGATAAAATGAAACCCAAAATAAAATGGACTGATTGACTGAAATGAAGTCTTTCTAGAAAGCTTACTATAATTAGATTTACAATCATATTATGTCTAGGTTTTCTACAGAGACCTTTGTCTAAACTTCAAAGGACGTCTGCTTCCTTTTAAAGTATTTCCACTACCTACATATCAAACCTGTCAGAGTGCAGAAATACTACATACCCTCTTTTCCCGCTCCAGGCCATAGTAAAATTTACATTGACAAAAAAAGCTTATGCTTCTATTAAAGTATATTACAACTGCAGTAATAGCCCACTCCAGGAATATATATGCTGGGGCTTGCTAGCATTCCAGTGAAACAGAAGGTAAAAAACATCAAGGACTTCTGTGTTACATCTACCTAAAATAACTTAGAAGGAAAAGAAAAGCAACTGTCTGGTGCAGTGCCTATAAAATAAAACCTGTAAGAAAAAGACCTCTTTCACATTTTCAAATTTAGCCAAAGGAATAAATGTCATAATCTTGGCAGGACTCTGCCCTCATTCCTCATCTGTCAGATTTGTGACAGTTTCAAAAAGACATTAGTGAGGAAACTAACTCAGTGTTAATAGGAACTGTATAAAGCTTTAGGGCAAATAGCATATTATTTGCAATTTAAAGCAATTTTCTAACCAGAATTTGTGCCAAATGCTTTTTGTAAATTATGCTGTAACTCTTGTAAAATAATCCTAAAGTAAGTTTCTATTTATCAGGTTTAAAAGTTAAACAGTTCTGTACTAAGGTACTGATTCAATAAAGCAGTAAAAAGCTAAATACTCTGATAAATAGCAAACATTGTTCTGGGCCTGGTCTTCTTTCCCATCCTTTAGTAAATCTTCATTAAAAAGAAGGGAATTAAAATACGGCATTAATTTGGATGAGTGGTATTTATATATGTATGGGGACGAGAGAAAGAAATTACAACTGTGAGAAACTGTGCCTTTGCTGTGAAAGGCTGTCACTCCCAGAAATGGGAATTAAAATGTTAATCGTCCATCTCCTTCTACCACACTTATCCAAACGACAGCTACCGATAAATGAGTGAGATATGTCTTTTGAATGCACAATGCAATCAAGTACTATGTGAGAGAAAGCGGAAGAATTAAAACAAGGTGGAATTCACTGGGGGCAGTGCCTACCTGGAGGAGGAGAGGCAGCTTTTATCCCCTACAACTGTTCCAACTTGATAGAATTACACATTGTGTTAAAAGGTTAAAAGTAACGAAACCTAACTTTTTAAACTGGGAGATTGACTGAAGGGTTTGCTTGGTGAGGATTCTGCTTGTTGTAATACAAGAAAAGCAACATTTCAGAGAGTGCTGAGGTGAATAAATAGTTTTGATTTAGCCATGAGAAGCTCTCAGGTGTGCAAACTCTTTTTTGAAGACCTGAAGTTATCAGATATACTGCTTGATTTAATAAAAATATTCTATTGCCCTGTAAATCTTGTCTTATTAGAAAAGAAATAAAAATACTCAGCTCAGACTTTATCACGAGTCATAGCAAAATCCAAGACAAATACAGGTTAGAAACAATTGTTCTTAGTAAGACCTAATTCTACTGAACAATTAGACTGTCAGAGAGAAAAAAGCAGCTAGCACCTGTGGGCAAGGGGGTAGTGAGAACTCTGATACCCAATTAGCACATGGGGAGCAAAGGAAGAAAAGGATCATTAATTTCTTTTAGAGAGGCAGGGGTCAGCGAGAAAACCAAATGAGTCTTTAGTTTCTACGTCTGACTTTGATGTTTAATAAGACATAATAATGTAGCCATTAAATACTTTTTGGTTATTTTGATTTTCTCTTTTATTCATGTCATGTCATAAAGTGAAAAACCTGATGGCAAATTTGTATGTTTTCCTTGAGACCTTCTGCAGTTAAGTGCTGGAACAGGTTAACATTTCCTGTAGCTCCTCTATCCTAGGGCAGCAGTCATCTGTACTCCAGAAATGGCTGTACATGGTAACCCATCCAGTAAGATGTCACTTACATGAAATACAAAGAAAATGCTGAGGAGTTGAGTTGTTTTTTGGTTTGTGGGTTTTTTTTTTTTTTCACTTAGAAGAGATTGTCTGCATTCTTTCAGTACTTCCCACCAGCAGTAACAATTGAGACACGTGGAATTCTCTGCCAGGGAGTGAGCAGTCTCTAAGGTAACAGGGACACCAAGCTGCAGTCAAAATGCCCCAAACTTTATTTAACTTAATATACCCCAGATTCATTCCTATTAGGGGCTTTGTGGCTGATTTAGATGTGGTCAAAAAACAAGTGGACACCTGAAATGAAAAGGTGATGAAATTTAATCTTGAAGGCAATAGCTTTGGTACACTGGCCATGCAGAACTTTTAAATGGAGACATAATCATTTGTAAAATACATTATTAGTGTATCATGCCATTATTAATAAAAGGATAATAAGCTGTCTCTTTGAAAAATAAGCAAACTTGAATAGGTAAATGTCTAATATGATGTTGTGACAATTTTATTGTACATATTTAAAACTAGATTGCTAAAAGCTCTGGAACATAAAGATGAATTTGCATGTCCCTAAGTTAAAATTTCTGGGATTCTCTGCCTTATTAATAAGTACAGTTGAGCATTTAAATCTTAGGAAAAGGGAGGGGAAGAAGTGTTTGGTGAAAGTATTTTGGCTTTGAGAGACTTTAATTTGCTAGATAGGGAAAATGGGACACAACAGTTTGATAACAACAGATTGAAGAACTCGCAAACTAATCCCAGACTCTTTATTGACCCCAGTGCATTTGATGTGTGCCCATCAAAGCACCACACTGCAGCTGCACACCTGTGACCCCTAAGGAGTTTTGATGGGGGCTCAGGAGCAGCGCTAAAACCACAAGGCCTCCAGCCCAACTGGCTTGAGAAGTGCCTGTAGCTGTTGTTAAGCTAATGATGTGGTTCATTTCTAAGAGACTGAAACACTAAAACAGTAGGGGTTGAAAACAGACCTATTTCACTTAGGCATTACTGGTCAACATCGCCTGCACGAGCACGAATGCTCCCTGAAGCACATGCGCACGCTGGAGCATATCCCAAAGGCCCAAATGTGCCCTTTAAGAGCGGATATAAGCCAAAAGATACAAACTATACCAGCCACGTTTTGAAGCGCTACGGGTGAGCCTAACAAATGCCCCCCCTTTTGGGAGCCAGGGAGGGGTGCAGCGACGGCGGTCAGCCAGGAGACCTCCCTCAGGAGGGGCTCTGAGGCGGCAGCGCTACCCCCACCCTCAGGGCGATCACGCGGCGCCGCCAGCACGCGACATTCCAACGCCTTTTGCGGCACCACGCGCATGGGCAGTATCCTTTCGTCTAACGGTCGCCTGTTTTAAAAGAGCGCAGTGCCGGGCACCGCCCTTTGCCTTGCTATGATTGGGTGGTGTCGCCTGTCAATTATGCCCGTGCCCACCCTGGCAGCCTAGTGATTGGCTAGGCGGGGGCAGAGCGAGGGAAAGCTGTGGCGGCGGGGCCGGGCGAGTGAGGCGGCTCGCGAGGTGTCGGCGGGGTTATTTCCTGCGGTCTGTTCTCCCGGTGTGGCGCAGAGCTCCTGCGGGAGAGCGGGAAGTTGTGCCACGGCCTCGCCTCCCTAGGGATAGCGGCGGGTATGGGCTCTTGCTGTGCTGTGGGGAAAGGCGGAGGCGGCGTGAGGGACGAGGGCGCGAGGAGAAGGGGCCGCGGCGGCCGCCCTCAACGTGCAAGTCGGCGAGAGTAGTGCAGGGTATTTCCGGGGCTGCCGTTCTTCTCTCTTTTCTCTCCCTGTCCCACGTGCCCGTCTTGCCTCCTCAGGTGGCGTTTTCGCCCTGGGGCCTGTGCCAGGTCCGCTTGCTCCTCCACTGGTCTCTTATCCTAACTTCTCAGTGCCTCTTCACCTCTCTGGGAGCGCTGTGGGCACTCTAATCAACTCCCACGATTTTAATCTGGTGTCCCCTTGCTGCTCTTGCAGATAACGTTCTTCTTGGCTGTATGTTCGAACTCACTGAGACAAAGGGAAAATTAATTTACTTCTCCCGTGCCCCAACTTTGTTGTCTTTCCATGCCTTGTTAGGCCTGAAACTGCCGAGAGATTTCCTGATTACGGAACCTCCGTGCAGCTTGTAGGCTGTGAAACACGGTAAATGTAATTCACTTGGTGAAAGGAGATGGGACACCATTTGTAGCAGATAGGAATCGTGCTGTTACTGCTCTTTGTCAGGGATTTTTTTGTGCTCTACCCTGCTTCCCTTCTGGCGTCTCATTTTGATGAAGCCAGGAGTTGTTCGGGGATTGGCTTTTTTAATGACTACTGATGGGTGTCATAAAAACTTAACTTCTCCAGAGTGGTTGCTTGCATGGATTCCTGCCCCAAAATGAATACCAGCTTGATGGAAAAGACAAATTATATCGATCTACACCAAAAGTCTTCTTTTTCAGGGATGGAAAAAATTGCAGTTGTGTTTATCACCATTCTAATTAAGGGATGTGTAGAGTCTGTTATAATGTCATACGAAGGCTGTTGTGAAAAGAATGCACTGAAGAACAGTTTCATTATTAGTTTGATTCAAAGCACATTTGAAATGACTGAGCTGTTGGGGGGGGAAAAAGTCCACCTCTGGACAGTAATATCATTGCATAACATGCATAAATGTGGCAGTGGAAGGGGCTTAATCACTCCATAAATGTAGTGTATAATCTTTTGAAAAACTTCAATTTAGGCAAAATCATTTTAATTTGAGCTACTGGGGTTGTTTCAGTGTAATATGTAAGTGAAGGATAAAAGGACTAGCGACCATGGGGATGGTTAATGTTTTGAGCATGGAGGCAAAAGTTTAGTGTGACCGGCAATCATCTGAAAACCTTCATATATAAAGATGGGTGGGGTAACATTTGCTACATTAACTACTGTGTACGGCTTTATTTTTACTAATTCTTGTTTCTGCTAGTGGTAGGGAGTTACACAGTCAGCTGTCAGGTAAAATAATCAATCTGTGTAGATAATGGTGCTCATTTGGATAATCAAGCTAAAAGTAATAGTTCAGTTCATACAAAAGCACCAAAAGTGACAAGCTGAAGAGGAGAAGGTGGCTTCAGACTGTAGAAAAAGGATGCAGTTGTAACTGTTCTTGAACGAGTTTACGGCAATTATGAGATAATTGGTTTCTTGGGACCTTGAGTAGTGGAAGTCTTAATGAAGAGACAGACATGTGAATGCTTATGTACTCTTTACTGTCCTTGATTTAGTTTCCTTTATCCTCTGCTTTCCAGGTACTTTATTAATTGAGGTCTTAACTAGGAAGCCTCATTGTTCAGCAAATAATAGTGAGTTGACAAGAAACATTTGTGTGAAATTGAAGCTGGTTTTAACTGTTTTTCTTGGAAAAAATAAACTGCTGAGGTCTCAGGACATTATTTATTGGAGCCTGATCCTGAAAATATAAGGGACGTTAAAAAACAAACAGGAGTTGTAGCTTATTTTTCTGGTGGTGATTTTTTGGGCAGCATTTCTTTTGGAGAATGAGTGGCATAGCACTTGGACATACCATTTGGGCGAAGGATTGAAGTGTTGAAGATTGCTTGTCTAAGTATTGCAGACCTTAAGGCAGAAAATCTTGGGAAAAGAAGATATAAATTGGGGAAGGAAAAAGAGGCAGTGAAAAAAAAATCTGACTTGAAAGTTATTTTTTTTAGGGGCTTTACTAGTAAAGTTGGTAATTACCAAATGGGCTCCTTGGTGTGATTGTTTCCCACCACCTAGATGACAGAAACCTAAAGCTGTTCTATGAGATCTTGGCATGCCAGGGAAATAGTGAATAGAGCAGCAACAACCGTATTGATAAACTTTCTTAGTTTTGGAAATTGTGAAAATGGATAAAGGCATGAAAATAAGGACCCCAGAGGTGGGATTATTTCAACCCCTTGCTTTTGCCAGAGAGTTCTGCCTAGTTTTATTATATATTGGTTTTAATTAAATTTCTTTTGTTCCTGAATTCTTTGATTTCTTTATATTAATTAGGCATGGACTTAATGTATTTTTAAGTATTTTTGTGCTAAAATACAGTTTTAAAGTCATTGGTATTTCTATAAAATGTAGTAATAAGAAAGTGGAACTTGTCACTGAGTAGCATATAAGTCTCTACACAAGTGTGAAAAAATGATTTATGAAAGAATTCATTATTGTACTTGAGGGGCAGCATACTTAGAAAATAGTTGTGATGCCACTTATGAAAGTTTGCATATAGAATATATAGTTGCTGTTTAAAATTCAAGATTATCACAGCTACAGAACAATGTTTTGAAAGCAAATATATAGATGATAGTAGTTGGATGTAGGATTGGAGCCTTATGCTAAACAAAGTCACAGTAAATAGGCAAGTATAGCATAAGTTGTTTTTCTGTGCTTTGGTAGCTTCTGTATACATATAACAACTTAGAATTATCTGAATTGAAATATCTGCAGTGTTCTGTGGAAGCTATTGCAGATATGCATGAGGAAAACAAAGCTGCAGCAAGTGGATGTGGCAAAATCCGAAGTGGCACTCAGAATGAGGCTGCTTTACTGGCCCTGATGGAGAAGACTGGATACAGCATGGTTCAAGAAAATGGACAAAGAAAATTTGGTGGTCCTCCACCAGGTAAGCATTTCTTTTGAAATTATGAAGTTGGAGTTTATTTTCTGTAAGGAGAGCTATACTGAATCAGACTGAAAATTTGTGTAGCCCCATGTCCTGTATCTTGACAGGGACCAGTAGTAGATGCTTAGGGAAAGTGTAAGAAACAGAACACATACAGGGTCCTGATATGCTTTACAGTTTCTAGTAGTTTAAGATTTCTTGTGCTAGACTATGTTGAACATTTGCTCTTGGTGGATTTAAGAAGTCACAGCTTTAAAAGCAGCTAAAGTTGACAGCAAAACAAATGTGGAGTTGAAAATACTGAGTGTGTTCCATATGACTGAGAACATGCTTGAAAATGTTTAGTGGCACAGAAGGGACAAACAAGTTGGTGATAGCAGGCATAACGTACTTTATTTCTTGTCCTACCGCTTGCATTGGCCAAAGCTTTTTTTTTTTTTTAACAAACCTCTGTTCTCTGAGGTAGCACCAGTGAAGATAATCTAACTCATTTTGTTTTCAGAGTTGACTGATCTGTTCTCCATATCTAACATAACCTCCCCCCCCACCTTCATTCTGAGAAGAAAAATTGATAAATGCTGAGCTTCTGGAGCTTTTATCATTCATTGGATGTATTTTTAACAGTGAAGTACAACAGTCAGAGTTTATTATTCATGTATTATTGTTCTTTTACTTAATACACTGGAAAACAGAAATTGTTGAGTATGTATCAATGTGTAAACAGGTAATAACAGCTGATAAAAGTCCCAGAGAATAATGGAGATTGTATTGATGCTCTAAAAACGACAGTCATCTTCTTGGTTAATTTATGGTGGTTTGGGATTTATTGTCACGGTGCAAATGTGAGACTTACGCACTTGAACTGGAAAGTTATTGCTGCAGTGAAAACAAACTTTGTCACTGAAATGTTTTTCTGTATGCCCAATTATATTTCCACTAAAGTCAGTGACAAAAAAAAGGTAGAATTAAGTCCTGCAGTATATGGAATATGTACATTGCAATTTGGAAACAGTGGCTGTTGGATTTAGTAAACACTTTTCAGGATGTTACTGCATTGGAAGACTTAATTTTTTCTTGTGTATTAAATGCTGTTTCAAAAACATGTCTGATATATGATTAAGTAACTTAGAAGTAGCCCTATCCCCTGCTAAAATACTTTTGCTGAAACTGCTGCTGCGGATTTAGTTTATAGAAAACAAGTAACACTCACAGGTAGTGCAAGGAAAAGCCTTTGTTCAGCACTTTAAATTTGCTTTCCAAAATAAATTTAAATGACTGAGTTTTAAGTAGGACTGATGAAGGGTGTTTTTGTTTAAAGATGTTGAGAGATGATTCAACTTTAATGCATGCTTATACGAGTGCTGGAAACTAATGAGTTTATGTCATGCTGCAAAGGCTGAAAGTTTGTGAAATAAATGGATAAAACCCAAATGATAGAATTTGTTACTGTTTTGAGTGAAGACACTTGAACAGAGGAGGAGGAATAGTAGTTCAGTAGGTATATATTTTTTTTTCCTAATTATCTTTTTTTGTCATTATTCCCCTATTCAAGAGTTAAAACTTATGTTAAGAATATGTTAAGAAAATAAGTGGCTTCTAGATAATGTAGTTTGAACTTCTGTGTATCTTACACATTTACTTTCTGCTCAGTTACTATTGTGTTGAGCCTGAAGACTTTGTTTGGCTAAGACACATTTTCAGAAAAGTATCTGGGTTTGATTTTGAGAACTCTAAAAGGTGGGATTATCTACTCCTACATTTAGTTTGTTAAGATGGTTAGCATCTTTCCTGCTGAATTTGGGCTTTATTTCTAGTCTGAAATAGTTTTTTTGAATTTTCTTGACGAAATACCTAGTACCTGTAATTCTCTCTAATAACRCTGTGTCAGTTACCTTTATCTTAACATTTCTTGTTACTCTGATGAATCAAATGCCTTAAATCTTTATGAAGCATTTCTTTTACTTTGAATAATTTTTCCAGTGTCATTGTTGACATCAGCAATGTACAAGAATTTTGCCATTAGTCCTGGCTGTATCACATGGAGTACAATAACTCTTCTTTTTGAGTCAGATTATGCACTTACACAAGCAGAAAGAAGGAAAATTCTTTGTGCTACTGTTTCAGTTTATTCTCCCTTGTGGCCTGTGATCCCGTATCTTTGTAAGTCATGCTCGTAAGCATGAACTGTATTGCCCTGTATTGCCCATTGCTGTATGTAGTTTAAGATACAGCTGCATCAAAATTATTTCTCTTTGGAAGTTTTTCCTGTCTGAAATTACGTACATACTTTTACTAGCCTATATAAAATAGGCAAATGGAGGCCTGTGAAATTATTTTGAAAATGGCACTGAAAAAAGAACTGCAGGGCATCACTGACTACTTTCTGAGGGCTCAGCCTGTCCTTAAATTATTTAATACATTTTTTACATTATGATTTTTAATTAGAACATTAGGCAGTATTAGGTGTATTTGTTTGGCAAAGTTACTTTTATTAATGAAATTTGTTAATCTTTTCTGAAACTAGATGTGTTTGACAAGGTATATCTTCTATAAATCTGTTCACTGCCATTAATTATATACCTTTCCTTTAAATATTCATGTATTTTCATGCTTGTTTAGGCTGGAAATTACCCTAAGTTACTACAAATGGTTTTCTAGGCCAGATGAGACTTGATTGTTTGAGGTGGCTTGTAAGAAATTACAATTATTGTTTGTAAATGAAGAGTTTCACTGTGAATTTTGCTTGTTTAAGATGTGGTTTCTATAAGCTTGTGTTGCTGCCAAAGGAGATAGTCTCACTGTCAGCTCTGTTTTCCTGTTACCATCTTGTTTATCTGACTGGCACATTATCCAGAGCAAGCAGCTGATCTGGCTCAAAATTACAAATTACCCTAAGAAATGATTTTTTTTTTTTTTTTTTT